>OX461808.1:72320573-72810393 GCA_949802685.1 Dicyrtomina minuta | reverse complement strand
ACAATGAGTGTAATGGGGGAAACAGCATCCTCTTTTGCTCATTATTTTCAGCGACAAAAATATATTTATGTAAACGTTGACCCTACTCAGTTTTGTATTTAAATTGATGATAATATAAATGCTAGTTAAGGTGGCTGAGCTCAGTCCAAATTTTTGCGGACAGTAAGGATGATGAACCTCCGACTTACTTCCGTCATATCAGTTCTCCTCGCTGTCTCTGTAAGAATTTATTAGGAAGTTCATAATAATTGTTTTTTCTTAATTTTACTTCTAATGTTATATTCTTAACCACATATTATTATAAAATCTTAATAAACTTACTATCTTTTAAGTTATAAAACTTACAGTTAAATTGTTTTTCAAAAATACGTTAAGGTTGTTCGGGGGCAGGAGGAGACACAGTGTCGAGGGCACGATGTCAATTTGACCGATGAGCAGAGGACACAAATTACAGACTGTTTAAAAGAATCTGGAATCTCAACTATTTGGAAAATACCTGCAGAAAAATTGGCTGTAAGATTTACATTAACATTATACTGTGTCGAAAAGGGAATACAGTTTGGAATGAAATTAAAATTACAAATAAAATTAATTATTTTTGTAGTGTTTTGGCGTTTGCATTTTGGAGAAAAAGAAATTGGTGAGCTAAATATTTTTGTAGTGAAGAATTTAATCTAATTTGCCTCTTCATTTTGTTTCTTTCAAATTCCCAATACTGTTAAAAGTTGCAATACTTAATTTTAAAAAATTATACTGTGTTAGATGACACCAGAAGGTAAATTGGATAAACCTAAAATTTTGGACTACATTGAATTAATCATGAAACCAGATGAAGTGAAGCCCCTCCTTAAGGATGGAATTTCCAAATGCATGGAAGAACATGGTTAGTGTTTACCAAAAATCTTCTTTTTTTCTGGGTTACGGTTTCAATTCTAACTGCAGCAGCCTTACTGGTACACACAGTTTACCCAATTTTGTTTATTATAATTTTTTAGGCGACAAAGTGCGAGGCAATGACGATCCCACCTGCATGACTTTTATGGAAGTTGGACAGTGTGTACATGACGTCTTCCTTGACGTAAGTGCATTGGAATTTGAATTTGTTGATTTTTGTAGTTTTTATTTACATCGAAATCATAATATGGGCAAATGCTCAAGTATTTCATGTGTACTTAAACGTTCAAACTTTATTCAAAATATATTTTACTTTTGACAGATTTGCATTGAAGATTAAATATTATGGGCAGCATCATATAACGATTGGAACAAGGCATCTATCTTTTCTAACGGAAATGGATAATCTCTATTACTTTGCAAATACTTACTTGTTTGTGTTTGCATCTCTTTATAAGCACCTCATTTACTCACCATTAAATGTTTGTCATTGAAAATATTCGAGTCATTAGAAATTAAGTGTAATTATATTTTTAAAGTATCATTAAATACTGAATGAAAATCCTAATCGTTGTGGATGTGGTTATGCATTGTGTCATTTAGATATTGCGTCGTGCATCTCCATAATTAAACTTCATTTCAGGTCTACATTAATCTTCTATTGCATATAATATATTTAGCTTAAAAAGTTCAATTATACTCTAGGACGCAGCCACCCACCAGGGATGGGACTGGGTGCAGTGAGTTTTAAGTTTAAACGAATTTTAATGGCATGACATATTATAAAATTCGTACCCCAGTCGTTTTTGTACCGGCACTACTCGTACCGGCACTACTCGTCGGCATTCGCGGAAAATCCATAGATAGAGACTTATCCCCGGGATAGTTGCGATTTCATTCCTTATTCATGTATAACTTATCAACAGGTTATGTTATCCATGGGTAAAGTAGCTAGTGAAATCAAGGTCTATTTACAAGCACCATTCTTACCATTTCCACTCATATTACCAAAACTCGTATCTAACCTACTCGTGCTGGCACTATTTTTATCAATCCCACTCGTACTCCGCCCATTTTGTACCAGCAGAACTTGTACCAAGCCATTTTTACCGGCACTAACTGCGAGTGTTTCACGTTAGCTTTACTGCAAGAACATTGTTTTCCAGTGAACAAACCAACTCGCTGCAAGCTCAGCATCTACTTCGGGCCCACGGTGGAAAAATTCGGCGGACGGTGGATTTTTTTCTGCTATTTTGCTATGTTGAATTAAGCTTTATACGACTTAAATAAAATAGTTCTCTCTTATTGTTGATATAGTAATTAAATTCATGAGTTTATATATATGTGGCTGACAGCTGAGATGTGAAAACAAAGTTCTGTTTAAATAATTTTATTAAATCAAAATTAATCATTTTTCATTATTATTACAAAATTTCAATGATTTCAATGAGTTATCACATGCAGCAATCTGCTATCCGCTCTGAAGCTGCAACTTCATTGAACTAATTTAATTGAAGTAGGTAATTTAGAATTTAGATTGGCTTGGATCATATTCATTTTCATTTATTTCGTTTTCGTATTGTTCTTATATTCTTAATTCGTATTATAATTTCTTCCAAAATATTTACTGATTAATACTGATTGTGAGAGTGAGAATAAAACTGACGATGAGTTTTAAAAAGGTCAGGCTTTCGCTTTAATAATAATAAAAAAGGAATATATTGTACGCAAAACACACCCAAAAGCTACGCCAAAGTAAAGTCAAGCTCTTCATCATACACTAACAGTACACATAAAAAACCACGCACTCTTTGAATCATGTTTGCACGCTTGGCTGGTATCGGAAGTCGTTTAATTCTGAATAAAAACAAAGGGTATATGTATTCAATTTTAGATTTTGTATTGTTAAATTACACATAAATTTATACTCATTAAGGATGGCGAAGGGAGGATGAACCTAGTTAAAATATGTATTTAATTATCTAATTGCTATTTATTACACTGTAGTCGGTCCTCTCTGCTGTTGGTGCCGTTTGTATTTTGTGCGGCCAAAGATTGTGAATCCGTTCCTGAAGGCAAAGCTAATGTTAGTTAATAATTGGATGCATTCTGTCATATTTAATTGTATCAGTACTGTGTACGTAACTCTATTAATTTCCTTGCGCTCTATTATCTCGATTTTATAGGCTAGTATACATATTACCCCAAAAGCCCAAAAAATCGAGATAATACAGCAGATATTAGATATAGCATACAGCGAAAATAACATTTGTTACATTTTTACTATTTAGTGTGGAAAAAACTGGAGAAAAGCTAAATCCGTCTACGAGTTTACTTACGTTGATATTGATGGATGTACTCAAAGTATGGAAAAGTATAAGTACGTTTCATCGAAATTTTTATGTGTTTTTGAAGTCTTCAAGTTTTTTTTTCATGAACACCATATTAATTCTGTACAAAATGTTTGAAACGATTGGGGATGAGAATATAAACGGACTTACTAAATTTTTGAATTTTAAACTCTCTCAGGGGCAAAGTTCTTATAGTAGTTAACGTGGCCACAGAATGAGCATTGACCCGCACCAACTATGAACAGTTGGTGGCTCTCCATGAAAAATTTGGAGAGACGAAGGGTCTTGCAATTCTTGGATTTCCGTGCAATCAATTTGGCAAACAAGAGCCTGGGACTGAAGAAGAAATTAAAGAGAAAATACAAAAATTTGATGTTCAGTTTGATATGGCAAGTAAAGTAGACGTTAATGGGGAGTGCGCTCATCCGTTATTTAAATATCTTCAAGCTAAAAATGGGGGCTGGTGGTGGTTTCTCACATCGTCAATTTCGTGGAATTTTGGGAAATTTTTAATTGATAGAGAGGGTCATGTAGCTGAAAGATTTACTCCTAGTCAAGAGCCATACGTAAGTAAAACAAAAATTTAGTAACCTATTTTGAAAAATGCATAATAAAATCTTTATTTAATCCATGCGTAGGTGGGCAAGGGCCTAGAAGCAGAAGTAAGTAAGTATTTTGCATTATTCAGTCATTCATGGGAAAGTTTTTTGACTTTGAAGTCCTTTTCTATTTTTAGGAAATTTATCGTGTAATCTGTAAGAATGACTGGTATGTGAAGAAACCACCAAAGCCCAAGAAAGATCCATTCCTCGATGATTTAGAAGCTGACTGTACAAAAGGAAAAGGAAATTCTGAAAATGGCAGTCCAGCCGATGCACCACCTTCACCCGATGCTCCGGTTGCTTCAATTGCTTCGATTTTCGAGCCATCATGTTCGGCTACATCCAAACGTACCTAGGAATCTAGGAATCTTCTGACCAGTGAGAAATTCTTTTATTCCCCAATATCAAGAAGATAATCATGTCAATTCACCTGAAGACTTAAGACCATGTACTTTAGGCTTTCGCTTTACCCTTACATCCATAAAACACTACCATAATATAAATTAAAATTACCTATCATTCAAATTATCTGCGCCAAGTTAACCCTCCACATCAACCCTGAATTAAATAAAAACAAAAACCAATAGCAGAACTAGTAAGTTAGGGATGTGTTGCGTAGTCTCTGAAGTTGTATCTATAAACCTCTTACGGGGAAGCTACAGCGGATTCTTTGCTATGCACCAAGTCCTAATTTACTGTTTCTAGTAATTATGGAAATCAAAATGATAATTATTGTTACGCTGGATATTCAAACTTTGTCGATTAATAAAACAAAATTACAAAGATGCTCTACAGGTCGCAGTGTCGCAGTTTTATACCGACGTCCTTCAAAGTACTTTTAAAAGTTCACAAATAAATACAAGTAGGCAGAGCACTATTGTTTTTGGTTATTATAACTCTTCCAAAATGATTTAATGCGAGCATCCCCAAATTCATGAACATGATGCAATGAAAACCCGAAGGTTCATATACATGTAAGTACTCTTGAATTTTTGTAATAATTAGGCAGCCCAACAAATTCAAGAACTCATTTTTGGAATAGTTTCTTCTCCAACTTCTTATCATAAAGATTTGGTTATGTCGATATCACATTATGCACCAGGCCAAAGCCGCAATTACTAATAGATAAATGGAACCTTCGTATTTTCGATAAGTTTTTCAAACAGTCAACAGTTTAGCATTAATAAGGTGTTAATTTGGTCTACAAATTCATAAAGTAGCACAAGTGGCGTTTTTAACTTGCATGGGCCATCTGCTTTCGCTTACACAGACTAGAAGTCACTACCGGAGAAAGCACCTGCTTGAATTTGTTCTTCTTACTATCCACAGATGAAACCTTGTGGGAAACAAATAAACACCAGAAATTCATGCAAACAATTTTCAAATTTTAGTAAGTATCTTCTTACTTCACTTGTTCACTTTGCTCCTCTAATTTAAACCCTCTGAGCTATGAGCTAACAGAAAATATCATAATACATGTTTGTTAAAATCCATTACATACCGTATATCTTAAAATAGTACTCAACGCGTACTATTCAAATTTAGCGAGCCCGCGTAGCTCAGTGCTTACTGCACTGATGTCTATGAACCTGCTGTAATAAGCAAATGCTCGCTTCAGGTCTTGGTGTTGGTGATCGAGACCAGCGGCGGTGGCAAGTTTTCCCACTGGGTTTTCCTTGTCCACAAGGCAGTGAAGGGCTCGGCGGCTCTAAACGTCAATGTAAAATGAAGTTCGCCATAGAAGTAGGCCCGACTAATGTTGGAAAGACAAAACCTGTGTGATGGCACAGTGCAAGAAGTGAATTCGAGGTCGGGCACCCTGTAAGAACTGCGGTTAAATCGGGGCAGCCTCAAAATTTATTATTATTATACTATTCAAATTTGGACCTCTCTGGCCCGCGTACTATTACAGACACACTTACTATTCAAAGAGAGACCTCTCAGACCCGCTAATTATTACCGAGTATACTGTACCTTGATAATTTACCGTATTTTCTCTAATACTAAGCGTGTCCCTATTACAACACGGGTCTCCAATAGAGCGCGGGGGGTAGGTGTCTGATATTTATTACAGCCGAGGGGTTTGCTATGCTTTAACATTAAGTGCTATAACGCGGGTCTCTAATACAACGCGGGGAGTAGACGTTCGAGTGTTAAAACAACGCTGTTATTTGTTTTAAAGAAAATACGGTACTCTAAATATACAAGCATTACAAAACTATCAAGTAAGCAAAAAACAATAACCAAAATTATTAACGCGGTTATTTATTGTGTCCATTACACATTACTTTCACATGAATGCTTATATAATTTAAGCAATTCAAAATAATTCAAATAATTCTAGCCTTCCAACTTTACTCCATACTTAAATGCATGGTGTTGATTAAAGTGACATAAATCCCCATTTCACGAAAGTGAAATCAGTCATGCAAAGCATCTATTGCTTCAGTCATAATAACATTTTAGATTTGGCTTAACTACACTGCTGCAGTTCAGCTCACGCCTTTAATATCATTTTTAATTTCTACATAATACTTACATAGAAAAACATATAGCTAATTTATAAATATTTTGAAATACTCAACGTAATTAGATATTATAATGCATGATACATACATCATTTTGAAGCTCTTGAAAAATTAAAAATACATAATTCCTCCAACATTCTAATTTTACCTGCTTTTTTTTGCTGGGTGGGTTTAAAACATTCCACAATTGACTAACTCAATATTTTTGATTTTTTGAATTACCATAAAATTGAGGATTAAAACTGATACCTTACTCAAAATATATATTTGCATATAGTTTACATAAAGATATCCTCATGGTTGCTACTTCTGCCAATACGTGACTGCCTCACAATATACAACAGTTTTAGCAATTGGGAAATTTAATAGAAATTATGTAAAGCAGTTTACATACTGCTAAGTAATATGGTTTTAGTGTTATTTCAGTCATATTTTGTCGAGCTCTCAACAATACCTTATAGTGAAGCGTATACCTGGAATATTCTTAGCTTTTCGCTTTTACATGTACTGATGTACAGTCTATCTACGGTCTTTACTAGGTAAAAATTTATATGCTATTTACTATTTATCCTACGCTAAGTACCTATACCTACCTACGCATTGGTTAGATACAAGATACCACATCGCTATATATATAGATCCGTCAACATGTCGTACACGATGAGAAAAGTAAAAGCTGAGGATGACAGGCTTACGATTAGTAGTAGGCACTTGAAAAAAAGTGAGACATCCACACACAGCAACACATACAGCTACAAAATACATCCCAAAAGCTCCGCGCATTTATTTAATGGGAAGACAAACATTTTTATAAGTCACCGCACTTTACTTTTATAGTCCTACAATGACATGCCATGGTCTCCTGGATACGTACAAGGTCCATACCCAGTAGTAAGAATGAAGAGAGTGAGAAAATGGAGTGGAAATGTAAACATAGACGAAAAGTGAACAAAATAAAGAATCAAAGTTCCCCTTTTGAGCCTTTTTCAGGGATCTATAGATCTGGATCTAGATGCCAATGTCAATAAATACAGATACAGGAACAATGAGACGAGACCAGAGATACTCTCACATCACATCTCTCCCAGACTCTCAGCAATATCAACTTTCTATCACCAACCTCATACACACTCTATCGTCACTGTACACTAGACTCTAGTGGTCTCCATCTCATCCAGTTCTCGCTCTATGTATATCCATTTCTAAACGACCTCATCAGTTTCATACTTCTTACTAATGACACGGAGAGTACACTCACACACATTTTTCAATAATATGCAACCCTACAACATCTACATACATAATTGATACTTGATACACATTATGGCTTTTGAAACTTTCATGCACATGATGCTATGCAGTAATTCATCAAGATTCTTTGAATAGTATTATTAATCTTGCCATCGCACCGCATAGCTCTCGCTCTTATTTTTTTTGGAGAAAGCTCTTTATTAATTTGAGTAATTTTCACGCCATCACAATAACCCAGACAGAATGTCTGTAGAAATGACAATTGTAGGCTGAGGCTAAGTTATGAAACGTGTGTTATGTGATGACGATGGACAAACTGATTTTCACTCCTTTCCTTTCCATTCTTACTTCCCGTGAACATTTCTGAGAGGCAAGATAGCATCCGGGCGCGCGGGCAGACCAGACCAGGAACTCAGGACTCAAAAACTCAAACCAAAAACCAGGCAAACACTTTAGATCTGTGAAAGGTTCAAAGCTTGAGCAGAGCGTCAAAGCTTCATGACTGGGCAAGAGATGAAGGGTAGGCTGGTCTTCGGAAGGAGTTACTTGCTCCCTATTCGCCTCCTCTAAATCCAATCCTGCCGTCGTCCCGAACCGTCAACCGTATTCTTCTTCGTCTTTTGGTATATGGTCTATGTTACTCCTGTTGTATATCCGAAAGTCGAAGCAAGAAGGCGAAGACAATCAGGGCAAAGTGAAAATGAAATTATGTACATAGGTACACCAATGTTACGTTCCCACTTGCTATACAAAGTGAAGAGATTCTCTGTACTAGAATAGTATGCTATGCCCGGTACATGAGTGCCAGTAGTTACCAGTATAATTTCTTTTGCTAATACCCGCATTCCAATTCCAAGTCTGACTCTGAGAACCTTTCTAGCACAAAATATTCCTATCCGATTTATTCGTTTTCATCTGTTCACTCTCCACGCTCCATCCTTCCGCTCTGTCCTATAACTATCGTGGTAATTCAAGAACCCACTGATGTATTATAATCTATTGCAGTACAGTGTGTTCAAGTTCGAACTTGACGTCCAAAACGTCCAAGCACAATTACTACAATTCATGGACTTCAAGATTTCAGTCCAGTCGCAGTCTGGAGTTCAGTTTCTGTCAAATCTAAAGATTGACTCCAGCAGCTGAGCTGACAAAATTCTACAAAATTAGTTTACGGGTAGAAGAGGAGCGGGAGACGCTAGAAGCTCTCTTTTTCCCTCGTTTTTAGTGGCTTGGGAGTTACAAATACGACAGCCAGACAGATACATAGTTTATTGAGTAAAACTCACCATTATATTGGCTCATCTGTTCTAATTAAGTAAACAAAAATCAAGAAATTATTATCAAAGACCATTGCAACACTTTAAGCGCTCATCTTGCAGAAGATAAATCAGAAGATTGTTCCCTGGTGGCAGGTGGTAAGAAATTAATTTAAGTATTTAAATTGATAGTGTAATTTATTTATAATAAACCAGAGGAAGCTCGATGATTAAATCCAATAGTTTTCATAACAAGGAATAATGAGTTAGGGTGAATACCAAGTTAATTATTTTACGTCATTAGTATCATGAAAATCCTGATTTATTTCGGTAATAAGTTTGGCAAAAATATGACAGGGTGTCTACTACTAATTATAAGCCTAGTTTAGGGTGGATTAGATTGGGCTTTATAGGTACTCACGATGAGCCTGGTAATGAATTAAAATGTCTTTAAACTTTAAATATCGTAAATTATTTATTTTTATTTAACGGCAACAAATAATAACTAAAGTATCCCACTAAAATCCTGGGGTTTAACATAAATTAATTTATTTTATACAATTTTAAAATCATAAATAATTTAGGTAGAAGTGCCGGAGTACTTAAGTAATTCTCATTTATTATCTGCTACAATATGCTCAACACATGGAAAATGCATACTACTGTAATTATTATAATACTACTGTAACACATAAGTAGAACATGCTGGTATAAAACGGCATAAATTGAATTGGCGGTACCAAAAATCAAATTGGCGGTACCTTTTTCGGAATTGGCTGTTAATTATATATTTCGGAATTGGCTGTTAGGACAAATATATGAATTTCCGACATAATTATTTTGCGACTATTGGCGGTAGCATACATATTTTTTATTTTTGTATACTTTGCATTCTTTTTACTAATTTTAATCACCGATTTGCATTATTTTTCATAGTGTGTTTATATTCATATTCATATTTTTCCTTTTCCACAACTTTTCTCATGTCTTTTATCATTTAACTACTGTGACTCTTCGTAAAAATTTTGAACTTTTTACTTTTGTTTTGAAAATTTGACCGAACAAGGGTACCTAGGTCCCTAGGTACATTTAAAATATCAAAAAAATTCAGAATATTTTAAAATGGTTTTTCATACAATATTTTTAAAAACTGTGCTTAATGCGTTTTTAAACAAAATAAAAATAAGATTAAAAAACCATATTGAGACCTTTTTTGATTTTTGGAAAAAATGTTTTATCGACTGAAACTCATTACGCGCACCATGTTGTTAAGCCATTCGAAGTTTTTTTGGACTCTCTTTTTGAAAAAAAATGTGTCATGGAAAATCTCACTTATGGCTTGGCGAGTTATGCTCGTGAGCGGAAAAAATCATCGTGGACATGTCCATCTTATTTAAAGAAATATGCTTGCAAGCATATTGAGAGTGCTAGCAGTCAAATGGTCGTTAACTTAATTTCCCCTTACAGCCAAAATTGTTAGAGAATTTAACTAAACACCTTACGAAAGCGAGGCAGACTAGCAAACGCAAGTCGTAAACCACTTGTGTGCCAAAAGTTGTACTGTAGATTCATGTATCATATTTGTTTATCATTTTACTTTTAAATATCAAAAAACTTAAATTTAGACATGTTTTAATCATTAAATAAATTGTGTAAAATCGTAAAATTTCTCTACTGCTAATTGCTCTAAAAGGCCTACCGCCAATTCCGTTATGTCTTAATTAACATCCAATTCCCACCCCCCTTACCGCCAATTTACATGCAGCCGTATAAAACAATCATTTACATTTAACACTGCAAATTTTATAGGTACTTTAATTTAGGTGATTCATATTCCCAAGGTGAAAGTTCCAAAATGCCCTGTGCTTTTGGTGCATACTACTTGCACGTATCGCCACCTTGTCAATTAGGTATTAGCTTCCTTATTGTTCGGGTTCGGGGCAAAGGAACCGTTTGTCACAATGCCCCACTGTTAATTGAATGCATATGAACCGGACCGCGTATGGCTTAATTGGCATACCAACAATAATATAAATAATTATTATCATTCCCCCTATAATCTATATGCTTGTTGTTTCACAATATATTATACCTAAGAAAGCGACAAACTATATATAGAAATTAAATTTTGAAAACGTTATCTATGTGCATACACGATGCTATTTAAATTGAAAACAGCTTTGAAACTATATAGTAAATCTTTGTATTATTTTACGGATCATTAGTGGCATTACTTGTATGTAGTCAGATGGGTACACATTAGACGGAAACGGAGCTATGACGTCATAAATCGGCAAATCACAATAAAAGTTTGTACGAAAATATTTGAGGACTTTGCACAGGAGTACACAACTTTTACTTATGCAGCTCAAACTATTTAAACTTAGCATTAAAGTAATAGCAGGAAAAAGACGTTTGTACTTATGTAGGTGCTGAGCTGAAAGTAACTTATATTAATACCCCTGAAAAGAACATAAAGTAATGGTACTGTGTTTCATAGGAACTAAAACTGATTTACCTACTTGTTTTGAATAAAGACCAAAACCACAGCCAGAAGTACCAATGTAACTCATGCCATGTAACTTTAAGCGCCTATTAGGAAACTCTTCCTTCCTGTATTCCCCGCAGACAAAATGAAATTCACCTGTGCACTTACCTGCCCATTACTTATCTTAAATTTGGTTTTTGGCTCAGTTTTAGTAGCAGTATTCTCTATGTATGCTCCCATGCATATGAGTGTAATCAGATCACATATTAAGTAAGAGTCAGTTGCAGATGACGGATTTAATTATTCAATATAAAAGGGAACTAAATCGTAAAAGCGTGTCAAATCCACTCGGCATGTGTTCCCCGTGTCACGCCTTATCGAACACAATCTTCTACCAGTAACTAAAACCCAAGAGGTAAAAGGGTACTACACCTCAAATCAAATGTAGGTACCTGTATATACAATACGTATAAAAAAAATAAGTAAATCATTCCAGCTCAAAGTTGAAAGTTTACGTATCTCGAGTTACTATCTAATAATAAACATCCTTGTCATTCGTCATCGTCATCAACATCATGCAAGCCAGTGAGCCACAATAGCCACATTCAACTATATTATTGTGCAGTATTACAAAGTATGAACTGAGCTTCTTTGGGGCTGCAGCTTATTTTACCCATTCAAACAGTCACATTTAATTATTTAGTATTTTTTTTACATATATATTATCTGCAAGGGCTTCCACCCTCATACCTCATTCAAAAATCACGATCACGAAAGTCAATTGTGTGGATCGTAACACTCCCTCTCCCACTATGCTATTGTTTATGCGGTTATTTATTATTAGGTAAGGTTTAAACATGGAATTTTTGAACAAGTTGAGGGTTGAAAGTTTAACACACAATCACAAAAAGGGGGTAGTTGAGGGGGTTGAAATTATATGCCTATATAAGTTACTCTATAAAATATATCTATATGCATATAACTTATCTGCTAAGGATGAGATGGGTTAGTTGAAGTTAGATGAACCGAGGCTCGAGACCTACTTTTGGGTATATATGTATGTATATGGAGGGTGAAGTCAACATAGTAATGACAACAATAATAATAATGCGAGAAGGAGAGAACAAAAGTGAACAGGTGATATAAAAGAGTTGAGGACGCATTTGAAACGAAACGTGTTTTATAATCTAGAGCTATATATATACATGTACGTACTACACTCGGTTTCGGTTCTGTCCTTCTGTGTTTGTGATTTGTGGGGATAGTGGGGAAATAACAGCTGAGGCACACTTGCTACCACCGCCAACACACGCATGATATTTATTACATTCTAATTACAGACAAACATTGCACCTGATTTTTGATTTCAAGTCTTCAGCATTTTTGTCCAAAAAATAATGATGATGGTAAAATGTATTCAAGTATAACCATTATGCCTGTACATGTTGAGCCTGTTTTTGTCTTTTGATCAATTTTCATACAATTTATGAAATCAAAATTCGGTAGGAAATATTGGTGATTTTATTAGTATTGACTACACTCTACACATACAAGTTTGAAAAATCGAAGCAATCGTGCATTGAATGAAACCAATCAACCGACGCGATGTGAAGCTTGAACTTTAAAATTAGGAAGGCCCTATAATGTAATGCTTACACATTGAGATAAGATGACACAACATTTTTTTCTTTCAAAAACACATTTGCAACTTTACAATGTATTTAGACAGAGACGAGGAAAGTAAACTTATGGGTGGCGGGGAGGTGTGGTGACATGGGCACGGTAGTAAACTAATTTCAGTCAGATATCGATATATGTTGTAAAAACTAAAATTGTACACGTGAGTGGAGCTTGACTGTGAGCAAGACTCTCCATGTTGAAAAATATATTGTATAAATTATGTAAATCAGCTTCTTCGCTCTGTACCCATCATCAAAAATCCATTAACCCTTTAAGGCTAGGGAATATATTGCGAGTCAATGCGAGTACCTTCATACATACATATACGTATTATTTCTGCATTCTATGATCGTCCGTTAATACATATCAGCAGTAGTTTCGAGCTGGGATTTTTTAGATCCCATCTCCAAGATGCGTTGCTGACGTCTGCTTCATGAAAAAAAAGAAGAAAGAATTGGAGATGCATATGCAAATTTTTTTCTGCTCACTCAACTGAAATAATTTAATGTAGATTTGATACTCGAAAAAATACGTGGACGTTATTCAGTTTTGTTCCAAAAATAACAAAGGAATAGCTTAGGTATAGAGTTGTGCATGCAAAAAATCAAAAATCTGAATTTAAGCATCTTAGAGAATAATTTACTCCTTGTGCGCTGTACTTATAGGCGCCCTTAGATCTAATAAAGCTTATCTAGATTCGTAGTTTCAGTGAAATCACAACTCGCTTACTTCATGTGGGATGTTTTATTACGAACTCATACAGTCAAGCATTGTGGCATCGATGCACAATTTAGAATAGAATAAGCAGTAGCCATTATTACATTACCGTATTCATAGTACAAGCTAATTTAGTTTAATTGTGTTTTCTTTAACTATCTGCAGTAACTTTACTTTTAAAGTTCCAAACTTAAAGCTAAGTTCTCATGCCGTGTCGTTACCTAGGTCATATACTGAAAAACAATGAAGGGGAGAAGCTTTTGGTAGTTTCATCAGTGTTTTACTCCAGAGATGAAAGACAGTAAATGGCTATAACTAATAGCTAACAGAGCATATTAAAAAGTAGGTTTATATTTAGTGTACCTACATTCATACAGGTCTCCCAAAACCGCAAAGCTTTCGGTTTGGTAATTGAATTTAAGGGAGAAGTTTTACCAATTAGTTCCGTCCATTAAATTTTGATGAGGTATTTCCTGCTTTCACCATTCTCTTCACTAACTTCCCGTATTTCAAAACCGCAAAACTATTTAGTGGCAGGCTCGCAGACTGCTCATCCCTACGGGAACAACCACAAAAATGAATTAAAAGTATTAAACGCACGTCAGTTGATTCAATGTACCCAGGTACTATATTATCCTCCCTCGTTCTCATGTCACCCGGAATCGCGAGCCGGTAAACGTTGACCAAGTCATAAATATCAGTAGGACAGTGACTATCACAAATCGTTTGTGTTAGCCAACCGACAGAAAATAAAGAGCTGATATGTTACTAGCAGCTATTACTTAAATGAACTACTTTGCATTTAATTTAGTTTGTACTAGTACCTATATAGTATTGTAAATATGTCAATAGATATTATCCAGTAATCTCTTCAATTACTCATGCATTATTTTAATCAAACTGTTGTATGGGTCACGCCAAGCCCGAAGCGACTTAATGAAATAAATATAACTGATTTGCATTGCACATATTTTATTTTAAAATAATCTTCAGTACGTGCACTGATTACTGATCTTTGATGATTCCTCTTGGCTTTTAATGCATGCAGATATCGCGTTTATAGTTTTCGGTGTTTTTTTTGTTTTTTACATGTGTATAGTACTTTTACAACATGTCATCCATGCTTTCCTTGGTTTCGCTATGCTATGTGTGCCTTTAGTCGTAGTAATTATATTTTATAGTCTATCTTATTTATTGAATTCGACTCGTCTTCCATCCATTTTATATGTGGTCAAAGGTATGATCAATGATTTGCCGATTCGATTTTGTACTCTACGGTTCAGTTTTCTATATATATACCAGTCAATTTTCCCTACTCCTATTATTACGATTGTGTACGGTCATCAAGCCCTATGGCTGTAATTCTGTAATTACCTAGATAGCCGTTTTACTTTTTGGCTTTTGTCAGTTCCTTCGTTGTTCGGATCGTGAAGCGTTTATTATAGTTAGACCATAGCTTACATTTGTTGAGCTTATGGAACCAAGTTAAAGTACCTACCGATAAAAAGCACTAGAAACTATTTAGACCGAGTCAGTCCAAACCAAAGTTTGAGCGTGTGTATTGTGGAGCAGTCAAAATCATTAAGTATTTTCTTCATTATTTATTCATGCAGAGAAATTGCTTCCTATTCCTATACCATCAGCCATCTTCGTTTCGTCTCGGTTTTCACAATATTTAATTCACTCGTGCTATGGTGAAAGAGTCTTTAATAATATTCCGACTATGAAATTGGTATTCTCTAACTTGTAGAGTCGAAAGCTACGATTACGATACTGTAATTAACCTACAAGGTCCGTCCATATTATGTTTCTCAGCCGTTGCGAAACAGGGAAGGTAACTTCTCAAAGTATCAAGTCCGAGTCACGTTAAGTTAAATACAGTCCTGTGGTTGACAACGGTCGGTCAGTGGTGTACCTAGGTACCTAAAAAGTCTAAAGTCATAGCATATGATTTCATTGAATGAGCTTAATACTGAATGAATTATAGTCGTTTATGATCATTACATTGCATTGTGGTGAAAATGTGAAATGTTAAGTTAATTACCCAATATTATAATGAATAATATATGTTTTCTATAGGTTCATGCGCAGGTTAGTTTATTACAATTAAGTCGATCTCGTCTTGGCTTGATGATGCGATACGATTAATATCATGCAGGACGCAATAGCAATACCGTTACTGATTAAATTATGCTCTGACCCACGTGCTTTTCTTTTACTTATTTATTTATTTTAAGGTACAACGATTTCTTGAAAATGGATAAACAGGATGGACAGCAGAGAGCCGAAGTTTTGTGTCGCGTTTGTGGAGATAAAGCATCAGGAAAACATTATGGAGTAGCGTCTTGTGATGGCTGCCGAGGCTTCTTTAAGAGGTCAATCCGAAGGTAAACCTGATAGAAGATATGTATATTTAAAATGTTGTACGAAGTTAAATAATCGCTAAATAAATGGTATGAAAATTAAAATATATGCATCGTACCACATACATTTTAGTGACTGGGGCTCCTACCACCTCTATTCTTACGATTAGAAGTAAATAAGTCTCAAAATAAAAATGAATATTGATTATTTGTCGTCTGTCGCTTTTTTTCGATTCAGAAATTTGGACTACGTGTGCAAGGAGTCAAATTGTTGTGTCGTGGATGTGACTAGACGTAATCAGTGTCAGGCCTGTCGGTTTAAGAAGTGTCTTCAAGTCAATATGAAGAGGGATGGTAAGCTGAAGTTTTCGTGCTACTTTTATGGAAGGAAAATCCTGATAATTTTCATTCAGCGCCGTACGATTGATGAATTCGAATCCTATCTATTTTCTCATACTATATAGAGCAAACATTGAATGATTTATATTCCTACATTTCAGATACAAGTTTTAGTACCTATAGCTATATTACAAACCTATTTTAATTATCTATCGAGAATTTAGTGAGTGAGTATCGGCCTATAGGCTTCAGCTCAATACAGAAAATACCTCTGGCTAAATTCTTGTGTTGACAAAGGGCATATCTACCTGCCTATATTATAGTGAGCTGTAGATTTTGATTACGTTTACCTTAACTAGTTAGGTAAAGGTATAGGTAGGTGAGTATCTATAACCTTGGTTTTCGTTTATAATCGTTAAAGGGTATAATAACCAATTTTGTTTTTGTTTCTTAATAATTCCAATTAAATATACACACGTAAGTTATAGGAATGTAAACTGTTTAATATAGACTTTTAGGCCGCTGTAATTTGATTCTTGTACAATGTCTAATGAAGTGTATGACACAATCCAGTCAACCAATGAGACAGACAGTCTGTGCAGATAATCGTCCGCTGATTACTCTTATCACCAGTTTTTTATCAAGAGTTGAGAAATCGAAAATAATAATTGATGGTGGTCTAAATGTTTACTTTTAGGCTGATATTTATGCTATGTTATTGAAACGATATAGAAAGTACGATATAGTACTTTGTGTACTACGATATTATACTTCTATAAAAGCTTTTCTTCGATTTTGTGGATAACATACAGCTACTCTCATTTGGATTGTTTTAAGCTCCACGGAGGTACATATAAGAAGGAGCACAAATCTACTTTATAAGATTCCCTGTTGTAGGTATTTATAATTGGAAGTATTATCCGCACTGACTTTTTTATCTTAGCCATAAACTAATCATAGGAAATGTTCTGATAATTTTGTTTGTGTTTTTTGGACTTATCCCATTCTTTTATTTTTTGTATATTCCTATTCATTTTGTGAATAGTCGAGATCCAAGACTAAGTAAATTCCATCCTTTATAATTTAGACACCTACAGAGATAAAAGTTTATCATACTTTATCCAAATCTTGAAAACAAATCCAACTAATAAAATATTTTCTACAATATTGCATTTATTCACAGCAGAGGGGTTAAAGTTCCGTATTGTCGTATGTGCTTGGATATATGTGTATGTTAAGCCTACCTACTGCCTACTATACCTACAAGAAGTACTAGATGCTCAGTTCAGATAAAAGTCAACGTTGTACATTATGTATAAATACATACATCATTACCTATTCCGTGTGTAATGTGTTAAATTGCATGCGAAGGAAGTTAAGTTAGGTAGGTACTTATAATAGGTACCCACAAGTGTACATTAATTGTGTGGCCTGGCGGGCTGGTCTGGGCAGGGCATGGTGGGTAATTCGGACACAATATCAAACTATCATGTATATAGCTATGCATATATCTCCTGGTCCTGGTAGTTGATAGCTTTAGATAGAGACTATAGAGAGTTAGGAATTAGGCTCGGAAAAAAGTCTCCTATACATATACATACACCTCTTTCCCTATAATCTTATCGCATAGTCTACCCTACCTTAAATAGTAGTAGGTACGTACGGCACGGCATGTACCACTGAACACTGAACAGCTTTATGGTTTAAGTATGTAGGTGATTGAAAGGGTAATAACACGCTGGGATACAAGGACAGACAGTGTTAAAAAAACTGATGGTA
Source organism: Dicyrtomina minuta (assembly GCA_949802685.1). Classification (NCBI taxonomy): domain Eukaryota; kingdom Metazoa; phylum Arthropoda; class Collembola; order Symphypleona; family Dicyrtomidae; genus Dicyrtomina; species Dicyrtomina minuta. The sequence goes on along the minus strand of OX461808.1, from coordinate 72,792,145 downwards.
TGGGAACAGAGCATCTGCTCGTTACTTGGCCCAAGAATTATTGGACAGCTTTTGATGAGGGATGGAGTCATCAAAAAGTCATGAAGTTTAACCATGTGCCTATGTGGACACGTCACACCGAGCTATTATGTCAGATAAAGAAGTCTTGTCCAGGAAAAGGCACACAAGGGAAAAGTAAACCCCGAACTCTGTCATTTCGTACATGCTACGGCTACGGCTACGGCTACGGTCTAGGTCTCGGAGTCTTGACGAATATTTAATATGATTTCGTTCACCATTTACCTGCAATTAGATTTTCTGCCTCCTCATTCCTCTAACATGTTATCGGTTGTAGTCCGTCTGTGGCTCTTCTGCGGCTCGGAGTTTGGAAAGTAGGTATGCATTTGCGGATGTACGCGAGAAACCGAGGTCTGCTTGTAATATAACATTACACTATGGACATACCTTTAAAAACAGTAAGCACGCATATATACATTATATATACGCCTAATTTATTTGCATTTATTGAGGTAGCTATAAGTATGAGCGTGTACTTCTACTTCAGATTGCTATACTGACACCGTACCCCTCTACCACTTCAGTACGTTCTGAGTAAAAGTGGATTGGAAGATTGACGTCGAATTATTTATCCATTCCTTACGATACGGCGCGACACCTGTTCAAGTCTATTTTTTAGCATAAGTTAAAAACATCGCCATCACTCCTATGACTGACACAAGCTGTGCCCTTAAACTGTTTGCCTTTGGAAGACTGTAAACTTGCCTGGTATGACATAGAAATATGTAGTACTACATATATAGGTACATAATACATAAGTTAGTTTGCCAGTTGTCAGTTGCACTCTCAACTATGTAATGTAAGTATATAGGTAATAAGGTTTATATAAAATATTCTGTCAAATTTCAAGTATTAAACAATTACACATTATTTTGTATTAGAAAAAGCTCTAATCAGCCCCGTTTGTTCCACTATTGCATTAGTGAGCGTGAACGTAATACATTCCAGAGCCCGATTGAATTTCAAAGTGAGATGTAGCTATAGTACATTAATGCATCACTTGAACTATTTAAAAATCCCTGCTTTTATTGCATTATTAACTTACAAAATTCGGAAGGTAGCAAAGTAGAAATAGAAACTAAAAAATTCAAAAAACATAAGTCTAAGGTAAGGAATTTTAAATCAGAATGAAAGGAGAGCGGGAAAGAGCAGAGGATTGAAATTAATTGTCTGTTTTTGGGCATGCAAATGTCTTTATTATTACAAAAACTTTTTACTCTGTCCGTACTAAGGGTAAAGTCTCCACTCCACGCTTACTCGTGTATGTTGCGTACAAAAAAAAACCTGAAAATTTTTTTAAAACGACGTGGATTGTTTGCATGTTGCCAATCTAATATATATAGAAAGTAGTAGAAAGTATAAGTGGGAAAGTAGATGGATGGGAAAAGAACCATCTGCCAACGACAGTCTTTAGCACTTCTTGTGGTCTTCTGCACACACTCGACTCTGAACAAACATTGTCACTCTTTGGATTTCCAAGTTTCCTCCTCCGTCTGCCTGCCTCGGTCTGAGCAAAATGAACAATAGACTTTTCACACATAGAGTAATAGTAAACTGACGCAGTCACCGGGTATTGTGTTACCCGACGACTTCCAACTCAACGCCTTCCCTGCATTAGATCATTATATTGTATTTCGTGTACAATAATAATATTATTACATAATGACCTTCCTGCATCTCTATATAGTCAGTAGCTATTAATCATAATTTTTTGAATGTGGAATTATTTATTGTGCTCAACTCCCGCTTCGTTGGGAGTTGGAATTTCCAGTTGAGGAGCAATCGCACAGTTTTTACAATCAGGATAACGAGTCCAGGGTACTTTTATTCCACTGCAGCCGTTTAAATCATTATGACTAAATAAACTATATAAGCTCTGTTGCTGTTCTTATTAATTAGAATTAGATAGTACCTTAATTAAAAATGTAGATTCTAAAGACCCTCTTTTAACTGGATTACAGCAGTCCAACATGAACGCGCACCTCGGACTTCGGCCAGCAGCAATAAACCGAAATACCTCCCCTGCTACCCGTACTACTTCCCGTTTAAGCCCACCTTCTATGGCTCGCCCTTCCTCAATCCGAATCTGATATCACCTTCTGCGGCGGCTGCTGCAGCTGCAGCCGCCGCTGCGGCTGCCTCAAGAATGCCTTTTGAAATGTCCAAGTTTGATCTTTTATCCTCACCCACGGTCACCCAGCTATCGGCTTCAGTAGAGAATTCACGGAGACTGACTGCATCCCAGCATTCCTCCATGTTACAAGTTACCCCCTCGGTGGATGACTCCATCTCAGTCATGCTTTCTAGTCATAGTCATAATCACAATCATAGCAGCAGCGGGAGTCATCATACTAATAACAATAACATCAGTTGCAATCCCATGATCTCATCTTTACAAGGGAATAATTTGACGACCAAGATAAATACGAATCATCATCATAATAATATGACAGTCACAACGGCTTCAAGTCCATCCTCCGACTCGGTTGGATTAAAGGAGGATGAAGTGAGCTCTTCCGGGGTTGAGATGCAACATGCTGCACATAATTTCAAATTAGATCTGAATATGCTCACGCTAAATAATGAGAATATTTACGAGTCAGCTGCAAAACTACTCTTCTTGTCGGTGAAATGGGCTCGAACAGTTCCATCTTTTCTTCATGTAAAACATTTTAATTTTGTCAAATATTTTTTGACTAGCCGCGTCTTTATCTAAAATATTCGTAATAATATTTTAGCGAGGCACCCAGATTATGTAATGCAATTTGTGATCTTGCCTTGGATTTTATAGTTACCTCTGGGAGATCAATCCCAACTGCTTGAAGATGCTTGGCCAGAGTTATTTATCTTGAGCGCTGCTCAGTGGTCACTTCCGATTGATGAAGGACTACTGCGTAAGTAATATTTTCAAGGACTTCGATAGTTGCAAAACATTTATATTGCATTGAGTAACAAGTTTTTATAAACTACATACCACATTATGGTGCACGCTTAATCAACAATGTATCCAATCTACAGTTACGGGGTCAGTGGTTCCAAGAGTTAGACAAGATGCGTTGATAGCTGAAGTAAGGTATTTGCGAGACTCGTTGGCTAGAGTAGCAGCCATTAGACCAGATCATACGGAACTGGCTTGTCTCAAAGCCTTGGTGTTATTTAAACCAGGTGATTTAAACTTTAAATCTAATTTACATACATATTGTGCGGTACTCGAATAGAAATTAAACTTAAGAAAAACCAAAAATGTGTTATGTAATACTTGAAACTTTTAAATCTCCAGAAGCTCAAAGTCTGCGCGAGCCACTTCAAGTCGAAATTCTCCAAGATCAAACACATTTGATGCTCCAAGAATATTGTGCTTCAAAACAACCACCGAACAAAATTCGTTTTGGGAAACTTTTACTCATTCTACCCAGCATCCGACGTATCTCTGCTAAAGTTCTTGAGGAATTATTTTTCAAACAAACTGTGGGTGACGTCCCTATCGAGCGGCTCCTCTGTGACATGTTTAAAACGAATTAAGGGCAGCAATATAGTCAGAGGGGAAATGCAATAAAAGTGTTATGTTTTGCGTGTCTACTAAATCCTTAAATAAATAATACAGTACTGATTAACTAAGGCAGCAGTTGTAATCTGAATAATATTCTATTTAAGTATAAGTAAAATTAAATCATTGAACATTGTATCATGGCGACGCCGCCACTACTTCGTTCCTGCTTTAGCAATATAACACGGGAGGAGAAGTTTTAATTCTCCAAGCATTTTGTTATGTTCGCATTTGTATGAATGTATGTACATAGCTTGGTCGGTTTTCCGCTGTTGGTCAGCAAATTTTATAAGTAATGTAATAATTACATATAGTGTGTGAAATCTTAAAAGATCGCGGTCGTGAAGTCCATAGAATAATTTGTTGTTAAGTGTAACTCTTATGATTAGGAAGATTATTAGGTAGGTACCTACTTCCAGTTTTACCTTCAAATTAATATAGGTTGCCTAGGTAGGTAATATCCATATGTATAGTCAGTGGCTTTTGAAGTTCCCTTTTAAATTTAAAAAAGGATCTTAACTATAAATTAATATCCTAAGAATCTCACTAACATGTAAAAAGCAACTTGAAAAAAAATTAAGTCAATAGTAGGGAATAACGCTTTAACTGTGCCCCTTTTAAAACACTCTTCAGTTACCCCATATTTAAAATTATGTGTTTCTGTTTAAATATTTAAAAAATAAAATTCGAAACATTTGAGATCATAAAATTTTCAGCTAACTCTAACATCTCTATATAACAAGTATCAAATCTAAAAGAAATTTACTTTCTTGCAACTTACTTTTAGTTCTAATGTTAACGGATGTAAAAATTATGTTTGCTACCACTACAAAATGGCTCAACTTTTTAGCAGAAAGGCATGATAGCTCAGAGCTCGGATTACGTATCTAAAGTTTAAGGAACTTAAAAAAATCAATTTCCGGCACAACTGAAAATCTATGTAATGATATATACATAATAAAAATATGTAACCACATCCACGCTCATATTTTCCTACCATACGAAATTTGTGGCGGATTCTTGATGTATATATTCATAATTTACTTCTGTATGACGAACATTGTTTTTACTGTGTCTTAATGACAACAGCGAAATAGTTGCACCAGTTCTAAATACGCATTTACTCTTCCTCAATACATGCATACTATGTACAAATTATATGTTGTATGGGCTGCGGCCAAATCGACAAAATGAATAAATTATTATTGTATCCAAATTATCATCATACTCATGAAAGTATATACACTAATACGATTCCACTCATTGCGGTAACACATAAGGATTCATGGTAATTCAAAAAATCGAGAGTCGTAATTTGACCGCACTAAAACTTGTTATTATTTGTAAACCAATCATGCTTGATAAAAGAATTCTGTCTAAATTATTCTGTCTCACAATCAGTATTTTAATTTACACATTGTTAAGACAGTGAAGCTCGGTAATTTAATCAACGTTTCTGACTTATAGTCTCCTCACATGATATTTAAAAACGTATGCGTCAAAAAACTTTCAGTTGCTTGTAAAATACATTTTATTCTCCCATAATATATGTATTTTCAATTTATTTCACTCAGTCATCTGTGGACAAAAGTGGGGGATACTTTTCCTATAAGCTGCTATAAATAATGGAAATGGCGCTCACAGGTACAATAATACATTATAACATGATTGATATTGATATACAAATATTGATAGAGTATATTAATATTAGCCCTGGTCTTTCCCATTGTTCTTGACCTAAATATTCAGCCAAGGTATATACATAATATTTGTTATTTTAAGTGATCTAACAATTCCGTAATTGCATGGTTCAACAATGCAAGTAATTAAATCCTACAGGCTTCTTCTCTAAGCTGTCTCAGCTTAGTTTTCCGTTCAAAAGTTTGACACGAAAATTACTCCAGTCAAAACAATCATCTCTGGCTTCATACGATCCAGAATCGTGGAAGAGTTGGAAAGACATTTATTTTCCATGCGTGGATGACGATGATACCATTGCTATGCAAAGTAGGATATATACACACGGACTTAAATATTTTTTTATTTCATGAACTACATACAAAATTATATAATATCAGTATACTACTACCATACTGCAGTAAAATGGAAATAAGGCATACATACACATTAATACGCAGGAAAATCGTACCCACTATAGGTACCTACTTAATTTATTTCGCTATTTCTAGTACCTATATTAGAATGATTTTATGTGTTTAATTTTAGCTCTACACGTCTCTTACCACTTGCTTCAGGAGTTGGTCAGTGGTAAATGGGTCCCTGCAGAAATCAAGAACGATGTTGCGTACGGTCATTTGAAATATTATGTTATGGAGCTTCAGCTCCGTAATCACTTTTCTAAACCTTTACATAGATATTTGAAAGATCTTCACATTTTTTGTTTCGATGATTTTGAATTTGTTGCCAATAAAATATGTGAGGTGAGTTGCTTGTCCAACGATTATCTTATACCTACATTAGATAAAATATTAAGCTGATTTATTTAACATAGATTAACGAAATAATTGCGCAACCTGCGCTTTATATACTAATAGCAATTTATATTTTACATGACGTATTCCTACTTGACAGATGGATATTGATGACTTTAGAGATCCCCAAATGACATGGGCTAGGATGGTTTCATTGTACGCTTTCAGTGTCTGTCTTGCAAAAAAGTATAAAATGGTGAGTACAGATATATATTGTGGCTAATTCATTAAATAATTTTAGATAGTCATCCGCTGTTTCATATACAAGCAAAATTGGAGGGAGGAAATTTCTTAAAAATTGTAAGCTGACATTTTGGCAACATGTAACTTTACCATAAGATCAGAAACATTAAAATGAAAATTAAAATTGCCTTGATGGAGGAACTTGATTATATCCCCTACAAATCAGCGGCGGTAGTAATAGCTGCACACAAAATAATGATTTCTTTTTAACTCAACTTTTAGGAAGAAGATAGGGTGGAAGAAGTTTCAAGGTACGTGGCTAAGTACGTATTCAAGTATGGGCTTAATTTCATTCGATTAAATGAAGGATGGGAAAGTTTCAGTATAATTGATTTAAACTTTCGTCAGTAATAAATTGTGTTTGAATTTAGAAAAGTAAATTATATATAGGCACATCCAAATAACAAACCATGCTATGTAGTGTTATAAACTTATTTGGCCGCGGGATAACAGTCCTTCGCCAAAAGACCAAACAAACATTGCATTATCAGGTCAAACAACACAGTGTTGTCCTCATAAATACAATACATTTGGGGAATTTAATTTAATCGTAACTCAAATTAACTCGGGTAAATTGTACACTTGGCTGAAAGATCTTGTGTGGATTTTACAGCTATCAAATAATATATTTTATTGAATGTTTTTAAATCGGCGTGTCATGAAAATGACGGCTATTTAACCGTGTGTAGTCCTATCATATGTGACGACACATCTGTTATGCTATGAACATCAAGTATATGAAGCCTAACCCGATCGTACGGCGTAATAAATGTTAATTTATTCTTGTACCACATTAATTTTATGTGATATTATAGGTTTGGTTGGAAAGCATCATGCAGAATGTTATTGGTTATAGTAAAACGTCAAATTAGGACATCTCAAAATTATTAAAGTCTTCGTTGTATATCATTTTTATATTATTGTTCCACATATTTGTTAGGAAGATAAAAGTAGATTCTTTGCTCCTTCCTTGTCTAAATTCTGTTGATTAAAATATGGGCATACAATTGCGTGTCTTTATTTATCATAAACAATACAAACCTACATCACTGTTCAGAAAGCGTAATTAAATACAAACGAAGCTGTAGCCACTCTTTCATATTGTAAATAAAAAATAAATTAAATACATGCATAATCATACCCAGACTTCAGAATGCTTATATTATTTCTACAAACACTATCTGAAAATTCTTTTAAAAGTACTTAATAAATAAATTTACCCCTACTCGAAAACAGCTTATAAACTTAATTAATTCTTAAATACAAGTTAACCTGAAAAGTTCTATCATGGGAAAGTATAATTTAATTTCGATGCCATTTAAAAATGGAGGTTTTGCAACGAGAAGTGTAAGTGTGGCAATTATTCCGTTTTCCCAACCGCTCTGCTTCCAGCAAGTCTCGTAAATGTTTTGTTTTTGCAAACCTGGATCTACTCACACTATATTATAAATATATAAAAGAAAGCTTTAAATTACCGCAGAATTTTCCCATCTATTATAAGAATTCTACAAATTATTATTAAAATCCAAAGGAAAATCTTACTTACCTGAAAACAAGAATGAGGACTTCTCCCAGTAGCCCGTAGCCTTTAAGAGAGTCCTCGTGAATTTCACAGATGGCCCGTTGAAGGCAGGGTCTCCCATCCACACCCATTGCATTCAGTGTTTTGACGATTGTTTTGACGAGCGTAGCTCGCTCGCCACCCGGGTGATCAACAATGTCGTCAGTATTGAAATCAGTGTCCAGCAGATTGCTACGCACATAATGATGATTTTTCGTTTCATTGTCATAATTTTGGTGACGTGTCCACGGAGAAGTTGGCTCTGATTTCAAGCCACGCTTGTAGCGTCGTCGGCCCAGCAAATTGAATATAGATACAGAGCTGGGATACAGGAGATTGGCAGTGGAGATGGTATTGAACAATGTTGTCCATCCCAACCTATCAAAGTATACTATGGGATTTAAAAGTACACACACGTGTCTTTTCAAATATTTTGTAATGATTAATTCTAGTTTAAATTAATTTTGTCAACACAATTATGCAATCAGTGCTTTAGCATGCTTTAAATCAGGCTCACTTATTGTTGGGAATGAAATTTCCGCAGAGGATGTGAAACCAGCTGTAGAACCGTTGTCATCATCGGGCATTGCAGGGATTGAGAGTGTTGGTTGGATTTCCAAAGTTGTGGATTTGGGCAATGCAAATCTTCTGAACCAACCATTTTTTCCTCCCTCATAGCCTTGACCCCGTCCACAGAGGACATGGGGAGGTAAACTGAATTTAGTTACTCCCACTATAATCACTTGCACGAGTAAAAATACTATTTTAGACTTGGAATTCAAATTCTTAATTTTTATTTTGTAATATCGGCTCATTTCCAAAAAAATATTTGAAGCGAAAAAACTGAGAATTGAAGGCAGACAATTTAAATAAGAAGGACCAAAAATACATTTGCTAAAGCTATGGCTGCTACAATCAAAAATTGGCTAACTAAGTATGTATATAGCTATTGCAAGTCCAGGAGGATCTGATGAGTTCACTACCGACTGGCCTGATGGAGACAAAGTAACTCAAATATTTATGACAAACTCCTTTTATCTGGTTTGATCCATACCCATGCGAAGAGAGTTTAATCCTATTTCTAGCAGGTAACCATGTTAAAGGTAATTAAATTATTAAAGGTAGTAATCATTGTACAGTTTTGATTCACACGTCTATTAATGCATTTACTCACAAATAAAATTAAAATTTTTGCACACAGGATGTATGTATGAATTTTTAAGCTGATAGAATGTGTGGAAAAAATTGTAGTGTCAGGATTCAAGTATTAGAATTAACCGAGAAACCCCAAATACTTTCAAGTGCTATAGAGTCAAAAGTCAAGTTAGCAAAATATTATTTAGAACCCATATGGCACAATTAATATGAGTGGTGCCAAATTAAGAAATGCACACCTGCACTTTACTTTGACTAGACATTAGACAGACAGCGTCATTAATTTTGTATGGAAAAGACAGGGAGTGCAGCCTTTCAATCCAATATCCAGCAGACCATGAATTGAAAGTTGCTTACATTGACATTGGCACTGAAAAACTAAATTGTGAAGTGTAGTAGTGGAGAGAAATCTTGCAGCATGATGCATGAATGTCCTTTTCTGGTGGAATTACTTACAAGGTGGAGTTAATTTACCAAAAAAACTGCTAAAACTTATACGATTTTAAAACCCATTATTAAACTAAACAAGCAGTAAATGTGCACTCTGAAAATAAAAATATAGGCATGTCCACAAGAAACAAATGCATAGTTTTTGTTTGTAAGTACTTACTGTAGTATCTGCATTCGTATTGAAGTTATGGGTGCGGGAGCATTATACTACTGCAAAATGATAAAAGAAAAGGAAGTGCAATACATATTTATTTAAGTACCTACATTCAATCATTGTGTAGCAAACAACACAGCTACGCGTACGGCACCATTTACAATAAGATTGCAGCAAGTGCAACAAAAGGGGGGAAAGCTGTACCACGCTGCATATGACCTCATAAAGACCAATTGTGACTACTTAATGATTTATTTTGAAATTCTAAATCCGGGTGTGCACACAGATAAGAAAAATGTGATTTACTGTATGTTAACATTTTAGTGTAGCTGGGGTCAACAAGTTTAAGTAGAAATGAGAATAATTATTATATTTATAACGTTTGACATTTATTGGTTTATTGCCCTTCGTTAATTAATTTACATGTTAATAATTATTGTGTGCATCAGGTGTAGTCAGGTTGTGAAAAGAAGAACTGAAGAGCTAAATGCGAAGACATCCGTGTTTTTCATGTCTAATTAAGGAATGAGTTAATGAGTACATCCAAAAGTAACGACTCAGGGGAGAAATAGTTATGTTCGAACAACATCTTGTAATTGTATGGATCGTGTAAAGTTAAACTATAAAATATCTTTGCGTTCCACGCGTATGACATCTGAATTACTCTGGATTGCGATCCACAAAGGAGTAACACAAATATGCCAGCAAACACCTCTCAACTCAATACCACAGTATGGTATTGAGATACCATAGTACTTCTTCGTCTTCAATATAATAGTTTGTATTAACTGCACTTTTAACTGTGACTATATAAAAACCAGTGAAAGACCATTCCGAATGTAAACTCATTGAAAGTCTATTATACATTTATTCCAATAAAATATTAAAATAAACTAGGATTTTCTTATAATATTCTACGCAACATACAGCGTTAATGAATACTACAGACTACAGCTAACCGCTTTAAACTAAATCCAATAGTTTAACCTCTATTTGCAATCTATTGGAGGGACAACCGAAAGTGAGGTCTGGCAAGAATAAATTTTGCATGCAAGTGAACGGCAGCTTTATCCTTGCCAGACCTACCACTTGCCACCTTGCCGGGCAGCATGTAGAATCCTAGCAGACTTTCAAAGTAACCCACTTAACCCACCTAACCCACCTAACCCACCTAGCTTTTGCCAATGTCATTTGAATGGTAGACTTTTTAAATTGAAAACTTCAACTCTACTCATAATAATACTGAGATTTTGCAAACATTTAACTAGCTTCATCTCGATAAACACGTTAACATAGTCACTACATTAACTACTAAATAATTAACTACAATATTTTTACCATACACAATACATTTAAAGTATTGATATGAAAACTTGCGACTATAATTCTCACTGTGCCTTATCAAATAATAAATTAAAAACAATTACAAAAAAACTCCACAATAATCATGATCTATAACTTTTATTTGTTGTCGACACTGCTACCATTTAACAGTCTTAACAGGTTTAATTTTTGGCTTTTACAAAACATAAATTAGTGTCTTTTGTTGTATGGTTCGGGTATGTAATGTATTGTAATCATGACCACGGATAATAATGAAATTTGCGCTTTGTATGGTAATAATATTGTGGTTAATTATTTAGTAGTTAATGTAGTGACTATGTTAACGTGTTTATCGAGATGAAGCTAGTTAAATGTTTGCAAAATCTCAGTATTATTATGAGTAGAGATGAAGTTTTCAATTTAAAAAGTCTACCATTCAAATGACATTGGCAAAATCTAGGTGGGTTAGGTGGGTTAGGTGGGTTAGGTGGGTTAGGTGGGTTAAGTGGGTTACTTTGAAAGTCTGCTAGGATTCTACATGCTGCCCCACCTTGCCACTAATCTGTAGTACCGTGCAAACCCATTCCGTCTTCTACCAGCCAGCACACCCAACACCCAATGATCCCATCAAAAACTACTGCAATCTACACCACACGAGAAGGTACAAATCCAAAGTTGTTCCCTCACTCTTTCGCCAAGGGCCATACCACGTTGAAAGCACCAGTTCTCGTCCGATCACTGAAGTTAAGCAACGTCGGGCCCGGTTAGTACTTGGATGGGTGACCGCCTGGGAACCCCGGGTGCACTTGGCGTCAAACTTTTTGCACTTTTTCCTTCCATACTTCACTCATCGTTTTATTCTTATTCCCTTTACTCCCAAACCCCAACAAGTCCTTTTTACACCCACTCCATTTTTCAACTTTCATCTACATTTAAATTAAATGCTCCAAGTAGTTCAATTAAAGCTAAATGTATTTTACATTATGTATTTTATTCACTCATTTTACAAGGCTGTATAATTTTCATCCCATGACATAATCCAGTCGGCAATTTCTGCTCATAATCAATTCATAATTAAGGATTCAGTGGCTCAGAAGCTCAGAAATCCGGGCTTCTGAGCCACTGAATCCTTTACTGATAAGTGAGTGACAACTTTAGCAGTATGCATGCACAGATGCAGATGTCACATACAGAAAATCGGGATGAACAACCGTTCGATCAAAATCTATCAAAATATAAAACAAGATTTTGATAATGGCATTTATAGTCCTTCTATTCCCTACTTTCTGCAAAAATACCAAGTCAAGAAGTTAGAAGTTATTTCTTTTTTGATTCCTTTAGAAAAAAATACGACTTCCTTCTAAGATAATAGAAGAAATAGTGGTTGCAACTATCCAAGGCTCGTCGAATAGCCCACACTCATTTATATAAGGCTGCATGGGATCTGGCAGTTTAAAAGGAGAGCTGGGCAGTTTAGTTGCAAGATGGCGACCGATTTGGCATAAAAAGGGATGTGGCAGTGGCAAAAAAATGTTGCGTTGATTTTGAAAACTTTTTAATTAACTTCAAACTGATTTTTGTGTGAACTCTTTTGGAATTGCTAACTACAGATAATTGTGCGGACATGATGCTTGTCACGACTGCTTTAGTCGACTGAATAAAAACCCAAATTCCCACGAAAAAGCAGTATCAGTATGGAAATAGAGAATTTAAATACAAACACTAACGATGATAATATGAATTGTATGCAAACCATGAGCTAAATGGGAAATAATAATATTTTCAGCAAACTGCCACATTCCTTTTATTGATATACCTGTTTTTATTCATTTATAACCCAAACTGCCACTCCCTCCAACTGCCCCTCTCCGTTTTTAAACTGCCAAACCGAATTATGCCTTTATATAACATGAATTTATCTAACAGCTAGTATTATAGAATTAATAAGTATAAACCATTTTTGTAATACATCTAATAGCCATTGCGCACCTAACGAGGTGACTTTCGTAGGTTACATAGTTAGGTAAACCACTCCGCACTAATAACGCTTGGAGGTAACTTACGTAGAAGCGACAGCACGGACTGGCTCACCTAACTTAAAAAGCTGTGCCGTGATTGGTCAAACCAATTCGCGGTTTCAGTTTTGCTCTGAGCCAATGAGCAACGCAGCCCAAGGATAAAAACATCCTTGATTTTAGGGAGGGAAAAAATGAAATGTGTGGTGACCGTAGGACCTTTAGGTAAGTAGCACCCGCACTGCACAAACCACCTACCTACGTAAGTATTTAGGTCTCGCCTAACGCGATTTACGGAGGTAAAAAGTTAGGGTAAACCACGCCTACTTAGGCTTAGGAGAAGCTCTCCGCACTGCACCTAGCTAGGTTTTTTACGAAAGTCACCTCCGTAGGTGCACAGTGCGCAATGGCTATAAAGCATTTTTATTATTCCTAAAACTATGTATTGTTCTTACTGTGTCTGTATGGCAAGCGTTGTTGTAACGCCAGTTGTAAATAAATATTTACTATCTTCTAAGAAAAGAAAATGCCATTATCAAAATCTTGTTTTATATTTTGATAGATTTTGATCGAACGGTTGTTCATCCCGATTTTCTGTATGTGACATCTGCATCTGTGCATGCATACTGCTAAAGTTGTCACTCACTTATCAGTAAAGGATTCAGTGGCTCAGAAGCCCGGATTTCTGAGCTTCTGAGCCACTGAATCCTTAATTATGAATTGATTATGAGCAGAAAATTGCCGACTGGATTATGTCATGGGATGAAAATTATACAGCCTTGTAAAATGAGTGAATAAAATACATAATGTAAAATACATTTAGCTTTAATTGAACTACTTGGAGCATTTAATTTAAATGTAGATGAAAGTTGAAAAATGGAGTGGGTGTAAAAAGGACTTGTTGGGGTTTGGGAGTAAAGGGAATAAGAATAAAACGATGAGTGAAGTATGGAAGGAAAAAGTGCAAAAAGTTTGACGCCAAGTGCACCCGGGGGTTCCCAGGCGGTCACCCATCCAAGTACTAACCGGGCCCGACGTTGCTTAACTTCAGTGATCGGACGAGAACTGGTGCTTTCAACGTGGTATGGCCCTTGGCGAAAGAGTGATGGGGAACAACTTTGGATTTGTACCTTCTCGTGTGGTGTAGATTGCAGTAGTTTTTTGATGGGATCATTGGGTGTTGGGTGTGCTGGCTGGTAGAAGACGGAATGGGTTTGCACTGGTACTACAGATTAGTGTAGGTAGATTGCAGATATAGGTTTAAGGTTAAACTACGGTATAATTGAGCTGAAGCATGTAAATCAAAGTGCAAACACTACTACACCAAGCACGCATTTATTAGTTTTATTGAATCTCATTGTACCCCTAAGTAGCGTAGTACTTACGTAATACATATTAATTCATTCATTCTTGTCGCTACTTATACCCACGTTTATAGATAAACATTGATAATTTCCCCTTTCAATTTTCTTCATCGTCGCAAATAAAATCGAAACAAACGCATCTGATCCCCAGCATAAAAAAAACTAATCAAAATGTAATAAATAAAATATAGAATTTTAAGTAGCATTTGCCACTATTGACAGTAAACAAGAATTGTGGTTGCTGTTTTAATCACTGCATGTGGGATGGATTAGTCAACAAGCCAACGCTCTGTTAATTATTGTTGTTATCATGAGGAACACTTTGTTCTTGCGCTACCCCAGTTCTGACGTGGTCTTCCTATGCCTAGGTGACAAACCTGGAAGTATTTGAATAAATAGGTAGAAATATAGCCTGCGTAAAATGTTCGGTGCATATTGTTTTTTAACAATATGGTTAAGATCATTTACTCACGAATCAGTCTACAAATACATTCCTATTTGAGAAACGTAAGTAATAACAGCAAAGAACTAAGAACAAAATAATATTGGCAGCATTCCTTGTATCCTGTACAAACTTGAGACGAATTGAATTCAAACTTACCAGAAGTGTATTTAAGGAAATCTTCGGGATCTCTAAAAGGTGATGACAGAATTCCGATTAGTGTTCGTCCTTCGACGAGTACCACACTCTCGATTAACCAAATCTTGCAACAAGGTGGTCCAGAGAAAAGTTTGGCGGAATCTATAGGAGGCTGAAATTTCAACTTGGTCTCGGAATAAAATGTACTGACCAGACTCTTCTCGGAATTGAGGCCAATCAATGCCTGAGTTGAGAGGTGAACTGAGCATGGGGACATAATTAATTAATACGCTATAGGGCTGTCTTTAATATTTATGAAATCCAAACTGGGAATCCAAACTGGTGCAATCAAAACTGGAATATAACACTTACCCTTTGTGTATAAAGTTAATCCAAAAGTCCGTCATAGGACCTGACACCTCTCGGTCACCCGAGCTGCCCTTGTAGCCCGTCATTAAGAAGTTTAAGTCACTTCCATGTATTGCTAGAGAAAATAATATTGAAATCTGTTATTATAATATACATATATATATTAATTTTATATATAAATAAATTAAAACAGTACCTTGAAGAGGTCCCGTGATTATCTGCTTCTCGTTTTGAGCTTGGTATTTCTGATTGTCATTACTTCCGCGAACATAGTCAAAAACATAGAAGTATACAGGAGCAAAAGCGTGACCATTCTTTGGCTAGACTTAAGGCGGGAATGTTGAATAAATAATCTGAGAGCATCTACATAGATAAGTACAGGCATGAATATTTAGTCAGTAATAATAAATATATAATTTATTCGGTAGTAAAGACAAAATCAGTAATTAATTTTATGGCATTAAAGGCAATAAGCAGTAAACTGGAAGTTAATTATAAAAAGACGTATTGGCAGTAGAGGCAAATATGGTATTAAATTTTGTAAAATCACTCTTTATTTTCCGACTATTGGCAGTGGTAAAAATATTCTTCCTAATTGCATATTTTGCATAAGTTATTCATTGCATTCATTTAAATGTCAACTTTAATACGTTTGCATAGTAGTTAGAGGGTCTTAAAGCCCCTACTAGTCAGTAAGAATATGAGATTTCTGACAAAAAACATGTCTGAGCAAGCTACTTCAAGTGTGCCTGTCAAAAACAGGAAAAGAGTGGTTAATAAATAGAAGCTAGTGAACTCCTTTGAATCATTGAAACAAGCACAGGCATTTGTTGCGTATAATTGGAAAAAAAATATTCAAACACAGCAAAAATCGGGGATTTTTCGGTAACTACAAGTGTATACTATCGTTTTGTTCACGGAAAGAGTTGTAAAGCGCAAGTGCAACTTGTGTCTCCTGAAGTTAATGGTAATACATCGTACTACGAATTAGAAGTGATGGACCATGCAACTTCCATCGGCTGAAAAGAGGAAGACCTACGAATGCCAGTCGACAGCCTCTCATTCGACAGTAGCAACATAATTTTAGCAGTCTTTTTTAATTTTAATTTAAACCTTAAAAATTGTCACCAAATCAATCACTCTTCAATTAAAATAATTTTACAATGCTGTTTTACATCATTAGGGATCGTCCATAAATGTAGTCGTCCGTATGGGTGTGGATCCATTCAGATTTTGAAGACATACATGTTACATAATAATATAGCGGTTTAAGTAATGTTTATAGAGGTGAATGGGTCCTAATAAAGTTTTAATTTGGGTGACATCATTTATGAGCCATCCCTTACAGTAAATTTTGATTTTTTGTAAATAAGCAAAATGGGTGGGTATTAAAATTCTGTGTGTCGTTAGCATTATTGTGGCGTGTGTAGCTCAAGATAAATCCACTAGTTCAGGAGGAATTCCTCGATCATTTTCGCAATTGCTGTTATCTCAAGTTACAGATGGCGAATTTTCGTTTAATTTATTTTTACCCACCTAAATGATGACACTATTTATGGGTAACCCCTTAAGAATCGTGCTTAAATAATATCATCGCTAGGGTCAGCTAGTCTACCCAGATATTGATGACTGATGACATCCCATTTTAAAATAGTCGCTTCCTCAATGAAGGGATCATCCGTAAATGATGTCAGGGGTACGGTAAGTGGGTCAGCTAGGATATTGATGACAACCTACGTTAAAGATATCCATCTAATCTACACAATGCAATGGTTCGGTTGATGACAGGGTAATCATAGGGTCGTAGAAATGGAGATATTTCGATGACATCATTTATGGGCAACCCCTAAAATGATGAAATAGTGGGGGGACAAAAAAGTCATTAATTGTGTGACGTCATTTGCAGACCACCCCAAAACCTGTGATTTTGTAACTTTCACTGTAATATTAATGCAATTTTAACATGATCACATTTTGGGACACGGTGATCACATTTACAGCATTTTTGTAATTTCGAAAATTATCGAAGTTATTTCATACAATTCGATATAAGTCTTTGAATTTTCAGTTTATCGGTTTGATATTTTAAGGGTACATAGAGAATGAACTGGCTAGTATTTAAGTACATAAACAGTGAATTTAGAGGAAGTACAAGAAAAGTTACAGATTCTTAAAGTTGAAAAAAATGAACCCGATCGCACATACGCACTCTACTACTACTCCATTTGCACTCATCGTCAGCTTGTACAGATTTTAATTTGAATTTTAAATCTTATCAATTTTGTAAGTCCAGCACTTTCAGTATTAAAACTTTTTGGGGTAAAAATGCAACTGCCAATATGTACCACTTTGTGCCTACTGCCAATTGATTCAAAACCATCTACTGCCAATAGCCTTATCGATAATAACCTGCCAATTGTCCCCCACCTTACTGCCAATAGACCTGCAGCCTTAATTTTATTCCAAGAGGTCATAAATTAATTAACTGACCTCTTCAATTAAATCAATGGCTTGTTCCTCCCTTTCAGTGATATTCAGCCCAGAAAAATATTCAAAGGCAACTACATCTGCGACCGCATTGGCGTCCATCGTTCCCCGACTAACTATTGAACGAATAAATTGTTTCAGTGCTTCATTACTCGATAGAAGTGCTGCCGGAATTTGCTTTGCTGTTTTTCCCGATAAACCTACAATAATTAATTATTATAGTAAAACTGTAGAACATGAATTACTAAATTTAAATTAAAGCTATTGCTGTAAGTTGTACTAAGTACTTAAGTTAGGTTTAGTTTAAGTTCGTTCTTTTCTAACTTGGCAAAAATCCAGCCATTTCTGCTCTCGAAACACCCAATAGTAATGGAACCTGCTCAAAATTTCCTACTTTGTAGGCAACATTTGGATTGGAGCTGACTATTGGAGGCAGAAATCTGCCATCTGCACTTCTTTGTATGATTGGAAGTGGCATCTTTGAGTTTCCTAAATTTTTAGCATTCTGTAAAAAGAAAAGATTTTGATTACAATATAAGCGTCTATAGTTAGCATACACAATTTTCCATTCTAGTATTAACATTTAATTTTGTATTACACTCAAATTAATAATTTCGAAAGAAAATAACGCGTGTACCGTAAGCTTAAAATCTGCATCAATCAAACTTGAGACACTCCTTTGTTGCATACAACGAACAAATCGCAGAGTGGGGAAAGATGGACAAGAATTTTGAAGTGCTATTTCAGCAAATGTGGATTTAGGAGCTAAGTCTAGGCCTACTGGGCTTAGCGGGGATCCAGACATCAAAATTATTCGATGGAATAGACCTGCAATGTATATTAATCATCGATGTTTTATGGTTAGTAACCACTTAATTTTTCCTAAGTATACAAAATTGAAAGCATTTTGTTCCAAGTACCTAATTTTGGGATTGTGTATATATTACGTACTATTAGTTATAAAATTAAATATAAGAACCTCTCGCTAATTCTGAAGTAGCCAAAAGCCCTAAAGTCATTGCTGATCCACCATGACCCATTAGTGTTATTTGCTTAGAGTCTCCACCAAAGGCATCAATAAATCTGTGTACCCATTCCAAGGCTAGAAGTTGGTCAAAAATGCCCATGTTTCCATTAAGATCTTCGTTTACCGTGCTAAGAAATCCTATTAGATAATAAACGTTTAAGATCAACTTATTAAGGAGTTTTAGTTTTAAAACTAAATGGTATATCGTGTTTTTCTACTGCTTAGTAGTGACCCCACCTAATGAACCAATCCGATACTGCGGCGTGACGACAATGATTTTATTTTGTATGAAAACCTCTGGACGCAAGTCTCCTGCTGACCCTGAAGATAGAACCTCATAAATTTGGTCTACGTTCATTTTCTCATTACTCTCTCCATGAAACCATATCAAGACTGGTAGTTTGGCTAGTGCCTCTCCGGTGCCTTTTGATTCCTGTGGGACCAAAAAATAATGTAGCTACGTCTGTAATGTGGAATTCATAGATATCAGTACTGAAATTCCAATTTCAATACATCGGCAACTAAATTGATAATTGGTAATAAGCGGTATTTTTATTTTTGTGTAATATACATCCGGTGCATAAATGTTTAAGAACAGGCAATTTTCCTCTCCAATGAGTTCACCACGTGGTGACAATTGAGGACAGGGCGGAGGTTCTTGTGTTGCCATAAAATCCCTTTCTGGCACATTTAAAGAAGGTCTCTGTAATTAAACCACAAAATAACAGTATAGCAATTCAAATACCTTTATACCTCACCTATAGGTACATAATATGTAGGTATATGTAATACAGTGAAAAGCAAACACGTTTTCCAGTGTAGGTAATGATAGTATATTGACTGTACTTTTATATACATATATATATATTATGTTATTATATATATATATTACCGTAAATACTCTAATACAACGCGGGGGTTCGCTATGCCTTAACATTGCGCATAGGTGGTTGGATATGCAAAAGTTTCAATACAACGGGGCTCTCTAATAGAACGCGCGTACAGGTCGGAGTTTTAATACAACGCGGGTCGTTGTATTAGAGCATTTACGGTATATTGTATGTATGTGGCTTCAATCATATGGTCTAACGGATTATTTTTTGAAGCAAAAAATCCTATATACTACTTTAAATATTAATGTGGGTTAGAATTTAGAATACCTGAAATCGGAAATTATTTATCGGCGGGAGGGCAAACGGGATACCAACGTATTTTACAGTGGTCACAGGATTATTCAGAACGTCTTGAATAACTTCCCGCTTCCCCCCAACAACAATGAATTCTTGAGGCACATCAGATATTTTCAATTTAACCGACACTATATCTTTCTCACCGTCGTTGCCCTCACCGTCACTACTACCTAGTCCCTGTCCTAGCCTCGTCGTGGTTGCTTGTTCTTCAATAATAACTCTATTTCCACTTGTTACTGTAGTTAGAGATGGAGCAGAATTATCAGCAATGGATGTGCCTGCTTCGGCTGAGTCCTTACTTCGGTTTATTACAAATAGACTACTACTATAAACTTGTTTCGGTGGTGTTGACAGTTGCTGCCGCTGCCCAGCCTTCGGTCCACCCCCAGTTGACATATTTAATTTTTTAGATTTTTCAAACACTATGCTGCCAGTTTGGGATTTAGTTGGATTTGGTTGTGAAACGCTTAAGACAATTATTATTAGTGTAATATATACATGTAGGGAAAATTTCGGCAATTGCTGCATTTTTTAATGTTTTCAAAATTAATTTTTTATGAGAAATACTAACTAGTAAGTAGTTTGGTGTAGCAAATAAACAGTATTAGCAGCTAAACAATACAAATCACAGTAAAAAAACAGGCGTTGATGTCTAACGGATGACTTTTGATGCAGAGCTGAAAAAATACAATGAGCTACTAATACACAAGTTTTAAAATCAAAGCAAAAATCTGACACCACCCTTTTGTAATGGTTGAGTGCATCATTATTTTCCATTGACTGACGATGTGATGTTCTAATGACAGTGGCAGCCTTGGTCTCCGATTTGTTACGGCTTACACGATTGACGGTACTAGCACTAGTAAATAAAAACAAACGTACCTATACCTAAATCTAAATGTACACCTACTACATTAGAAATCGATAAATATATGTGAGTATCAATGGCACTAATATAAGGAATAATACAGTTGACATCAAATCTGACCTCCGCCTGTCACATTTTTTTCCTGGCTTCTTTTCACCTATAATCTTAGGAGATTGGGGATTTTTGTCTGAAATTTTAAGTTTATACATATGTACCTACATAGTAGAATGCATGCGTTTATGTACTACGTCTTCTTGTCTCGACTGGTAGAACTAATAGAATCGTTCTCAATTATAATAGTGTTTTGGATTGCATGTGAAATTCCAAGCGAATTATGTTCTGAAATACCATGAATTACAATTTAATCATAATGGCTGCTTTAATTCAATTACATTGGATTTGTGAGTTAGATTCTTTTACGAATTAAAATGACTAAATGACTAATTATTAATAAAAAATTGTCACATTCATTCGTGCGAAAAACTTTGAGATCATTTGAATGAAACACGGGATGTGATGATTTATTCCTGAAAGCCAAAGTATTACACTACAAACCCGAATGTGACGCTAAAGTTTCACCTGGTGTGCCCATCAATAAGTGTTCGACTTCGTAATTAATTAAGTAAGATAGCAGTTGGTTGGACTCGTGCGTCTTTCCTAACTTTTGCGATTGTGTCAAATAACAAATATGTAAATTCAATTTGCAAAAGATTATTCTCCGTACTCCGTAATATAGACACTTGCATGTTGATGTATTTGCATATTAAAATTTATTTGTAATTTGCCAAAATACGATTTATGCTATAACTAGTCACGCGCAGCAAACACAAAGCAACTGACTACAAAACGCTCACTGGAAAACAATAAAATGGTACGAAGTCCATATTGTACAAATATTCAGAGAATATATAATAATTATAATGACAAATAGTCGTTTGTTTCAAAATGTATACCCCATTTTTGACAGCCGTTATTACCCGTAAAGCAAACACTGAAATAATTTTCATTCTTTGTTACAACTTGATATATTATTCCAATTCCACACTGACATTGAAAACCATTTTTGATGACGTGATGAATACCTTCAGTCGTAATTTCTTTCCATGTCTAATAGCTGAGTTATTGCTTTATTTTACGTGCACACCTGTTGGACAAATGTGAAAATCGTGGATTATAAATGCTACTTTTGGTCCCTAAACGTGTTTGACTTTATACAAAATGATTGCTCACTACTGGCTTGCGTTTTAAGACCACGGTGTTTAATTGTGCAGTATACGCAAGCAGAATCTAGAGACGTTTCATTGTCAGGGAAAATTTTCAATTAAAATCAACGAGCTTAGCTTAGCTAAATCAAACAAAAAGGCGATAATCCCGAAAAATTAACTTACAAATTAGTAAGAGCTAAAGAATGGAAGTAATGGATAAAGGTAAGCACTCATCAAGCTATTGATTTATGTCCTTTTTATCACGCAAAAACAACACATTTACTCAATAACCGACAATTGTCAATGTTTTCGCACACGTGCTGTGTGTTATTAGGAACGAAATAAAATATGCAATAGGATAAAATAAATCGAATTGAACTGCCTAGTCCAAGACAAAGAATACAACCAAAATTTATAGCCTACATTCTAGTAAGTATACTGCTTTCAATTTACAACTTAAGTAGGCTAGAATAGGTACGTATTGGGTGAAAAATGAAACAATTAAAACCACTAAAACTACGTAAGCCGTTTAAAAGAATTCGTATAAAACCAGAGGAATTTTTTTTAAATCATCATTACAACAGCTTCCAGCAGGCAACTACCAGTACCACCATTACTATCTACTGTAATACCAGCAAAAAACAAAACCCAAAATGCGTGTTTCATGGATAATTGGTGCCATACTGGCGGTTCAAATCCTTTGCACCTCTGCGGGTAAGAAAGAACCAACACTAGCAATTACATTAAAACACGTTAAAAGAAGTTGTATTAAACATTACAAAACATATTAAAAAAACAATTTTTACTAACGAAACCAACAAAACAGATACGTAATCAAATGGTTTTTATTCGACTTCTTTAGATATTTCTGGAAACGCTGCTCCTGAGTGCAGAAAGAAGTCTACCAAGGCAGCAACAACAACAACAACCACCACCGTGGCACCTGATGTGTCTGAAAACGCTGCTCCTGAGTGCAGAAAGAAGTCTACCAAGGCAGCAACAACAACAACCACAACCAACGTGGCACCTGATGTGTCTGAAAACGCTGCTCCTGAGTGCAGAAAGAAGTCTACCAAGGCAGCAACAACAACAACCACAACCACCGTGGCACCTGATGTGTCTGAAAACGCTGCTCCTGAGTGCGGAAAGAATAAGTCTACCAAGGCAGCAACAACAACAACCACAACCACCGTGGCACCTGATGTGTCTGAAAACGCTGCTCCTGAGTGCAGAAAGAAGTCTACCAAGGCAGCAACAACAACAACCACCACCACCGTAGCACCTGATGTGTCTGAAAACGCTGCTCCTGAGTGCAGAAAGAAGTCTACCAAGGCAGCAACAACAACAACAACCACCACCGTGGCACCTGATGTGTCTGAAAACGCTGCTCCTGAGTGCAGAAAGAAGTCTACCAAGGCAGCAACAACAACAACCACAACCACCGTAGCACCTGATGTGTCTGAAAACGCTGCTCCTGAGTGCAGAAAGAAGTCTACCAAGGCAGCAACAACAACAACCACCACCACCGTGGCACCTGATGTGTCTGAAAACGCTGCTCCTGAGTGCAGAAAGAAGTCTACCAAGGCAGCAACAACAACAACAACCACCACCGTGGCACCTGATGTGTCTGAAAACGCTGCTCCTGAGTGCAGAAAGAAGTCTACCAAGGCAGCAACAACAACAACCACAACCACCGTGGCACCTGATGTGTCTGAAAACGCTGCTCCTGAGTGCAGAAAGAAGTCTACCAAGGCAGCAACAACAACAACCACCACCACCGTGGCACCTGATGTGTCTGAAAACGCTGCTCCTGAGTGCAGAAAGAAGTCTACCAAGGCAGCAACAACAACAACCACCACCACCGTGGCACCTGATGTGTCTGAAAACGCTGCTCCTGAGTGCAGAAAGAAGTCTACCAAGGCAGCAACAACAACAACAACCACCACCGTGGCACCTGATGTGTCTGAAAACGCTGCTCCTGAGTGCAGAAAGAAGTCTACCAAGGCAGCAACAACAACAACAACCACCACCGTGGCACCTGATGTGTCTGAAAACGCTGCTCCTGAGTGCAGAAAGAAGTCTACCAAGGCAGCAACAACAACAACAACCACCACCGTGGCACCTGATGTGTCTGAAAACGCTGCTCCTGAGTGCAGAAAGAAGTCTACCAAGGCAGCAACAACAACAACAACCACCACCGTGGCACCTGATGTGTCTGAAAACGCTGCTCCTGAGTGCAGAAAGAAGTCTACCAAGGCAGCAACAACAACAACAACCACCACCGTGGCACCTGATGTGTCTGAAAACGCTGCTCCTGAGTGCAGAAAGAAGTCTACCAAGGCAGCAACAACAACAACCACAACCACCGTAGCACCTGATGTGTCTGAAAACGCTGCTCCTGAGTGCAGAAAGAAGTCTACCAAGGCAGCAACAACAACAACCACCACCACCGTGGCACCTGATGTGTCTGAAAACGCTGCTCCTGAGTGCAGAAAGAAGTCTACCAAGGCAGCAACAACAACAACAACCACCACCGTGGCACCTGATGTGTCTGAAAACGCTGCTCCTGAGTGCAGAAAGAAGTCTACCAAGGCAGCAACAACAACAACAACCACCACCGTGGCACCTGATGTGTCTGAAAACGCTGCTCCTGAGTGCAGAAAGAAGTCTACCAAGGCAGCAACAACAACAACAACCACCACCGTGGCACCTGATGTGTCTGAAAACGCTGCTCCTGAGTGCAGAAAGAAGTCTACCAAGGCAGCAACAACAACAACAACCACCACCGTGGCACCTGATGTGTCTGAAAACGCTGCTCCTGAGTGCAGAAAGAAGTCTACCAAGGCAGCAACAACAACAACCACAACCACCGTAGCACCTGATGTGTCTGAAAACGCTGCTCCTGAGTGCAGAAAGAAGTCTACCAAGGCAGCAACAACAACAACCACCACCACCGTGGCACCTGATGTGTCTGAAAACGCTGCTCCTGAGTGCAGAAAGAAGTCTACCAAGGCAGCAACAACAACAACAACCACCACCGTGGCACCTGATGTGTCTGAAAACGCTGCTCCTGAGTGCAGAAAGAAGTCTACCAAGGCAGCAACAACAACAACAACCACCACCGTGGCACCTGATGTGTCTGAAAACGCTGCTCCTGAGTGCAGAAAGAAGTCTACCAAGGCAGCAACAACAACAACAACCACCACCGTGGCACCTGATGTGTCTGAAAACGCTGCTCCTGAGTGCAGAAAGAAGTCTACCAAGGCAGCAACAACAACAACAACCACCACCGTGGCACCTGATGTGTCTGAAAACGCTGCTCCTGAGTGCAGAAAGAAGTCTACCAAGGCAGCAACGACAACAACCACCACCACCGCTAGTACTACAACTAGTACCTAAATGTTAAATGCGTCTAACGGTATTTTGTTTATGAGAACAGTCGTATTTTAAAATTCTTTTCATTTGCTTGGGTATGTTTTTCTGGCTTTACGATTTGTCTTAATTCGGTTTCTATATTATATCCAACAACTTATTGGCTTACAAAACTTTTATTTATTGAAGAAACAAGTGCATGAAAATAAATAATTAAGTTTTGGCATGTATTAAATCAACCAATCAACCCTGAAACATCACAGTTTTTTATCGAGTTTATGATTTTTAGGTGTTCATGTTCTGAGCATTAGAGGCAGTTTTTGTTTTTATTTGGTTGACTAAATAATTACAACTCTATATTGAATTTGACGTGAAGCCTATGTTGCTTGGTTGTGCTACTTCTGTATTAGAGCCTGCTATGCTGCCATATTTTTTAGAATTTGAATTTATTCCTTCCATCCCGGAGTCTTGAGGATTGACTCCCTTGTCACTAGTCTTTTTAATTAGAAATGTCTTTCTGCGAAGTAACTTCGGTCCGAGTATGGTAATTGCTGATGCTCCTAAAGGAGCAGTTAGCAGTATAGCGACCACAGCAATTGTTAAAACCTGCAATCCAAGCGATTCCAAAATTGGTCCTGCCCCTAATTTTCGCGCCGCATCTAATGCAACTGGTCCCAAAGCAGCCTATTTACACATCACCCAGAAATACAACTGAACATTATTAAATCATTCTAGAATTGCACACAAATATAAAATTTCTGATGAATTAATTATAGTACCTGTACAGTTGCTTTTGGAATCCAAGCCATTGTCACAAACGTTTTTTCTTTCGTATCAAATTCAGTACTATGAAGAATGAAGAAAGTTATCACAAATCGACCCTAAAAATACAATAGAGAATTCGTTAATACATTTTTGAACTCTGCTATATATAATTAAATTTATAGGTACAGCTATTTAGCGAAACACATACGGCTTCTTATTACATACAAATCCGGCTATAAGGGACGCCGCGGGACCGGCAAAATCTGTCCCTTATAGCCGATTTCCCTAGTAAACGGACGATAATTTATGAGTACGCATTTGAATATTTTATTGTTGGTTATAACAAGGTGTACAGATATACAAAATATTTAAATTATTTAAAAAACTCAGTTAATGTAGTTTGCTTGGTTTTATTTTGATTCTGTTTTGTTTTAGTTTTCCAAGCAATGCTATGTCTTACTCGAAACCCTGTAATCCAACTGTAGGTTCATTTCCAAGTGTTATTTATATCGAGTAGGTTTGCTAATTGTTAGCTTTATGATGAAGAACCGTGCCACTGCACTGATATACGCGCCTTGAAGTCTCTTCTGGGTGAACTATTTTAATAAAGCTTTATCAACATCTGGTCCAGAAAAACTTTTTGTTTCTTCACATAAATACGATTACCTAATTAAATGTAAAATAATGTTAATTCTTAGATGAGAGAAGAAATACAAAAAATGAGACAGTAGACCACCAGTAAACAAATACAGTAGTACTGCACTACATCGGCCCTACCATTGTTTTGTATTTTTAATATTTTTCTTGAAAAGTCCCTTAAAAGTGGTCTAAAATACCCAAAAACGGTCCTAAATGAGTCCCTTATAACCAAATTATCCCTAACATCGGTTCCCTTAAATCCTGACAATTTTAACATTGTAAGCATAGCTTGCCAACCAAATGATTAAAATTTAGCCCTTTCAGCAGGATATGCCTTTGAACCGGGTCCCTTATAGTCGGATTTGTCTGTACTGCTACTACTACTACTACTGATTACGGATCATGTCATCATGTTATAGAGTTTCAATAAAATACACAGCATAGCCGAGGCTACAACAAAAACTCGAATTGTAGCAAATAAGTGACATTCCTTAATATTAAATAATAAATCCCTCGAATTAGTGTTGTACGGGCCAGGTGTCAAAACAAAAATGCTACAATATATAGCTTTCAGCAGCTTTAAATTAATTTATTACTTGTTGAAATCGGTCCAGTATCTCAGCAAGGCACTAAATTATGATATATAGGTTATAAATAAGTGGCCCGTTAAATATGTATACCACAATTCCAAATATGAGACATAGAGCGCCAAATCCTACAACCCTTCCATCCAAATTTAGAACGTCAATTTCACATCCAATTAACCCGAAAAGAAGAGGCTGAAAGGCGTACCACAATATTCCGAATGCCCAGCTTAATGAATCCTAAGAAGTAAATTTATTATTAAAAGATTAGGCATTCGTAGGATGTTTTTTTCAATAATCATAAATATGTACCTAGGTGGATATAAATGATTCTGATCGTGAGCAATAATAAGGGGATGCCTGTCATAGCGTATAAATAGACTGATTAATAACCAACTTACATCATCAATGTCATTTTTCAGAAGTTTCTTCTTCCGCAGTAAAAGCCCTGCAACAAATGCTAAGATAAGGCATGCTAGCGGTCCTGCTCCAGGGTAGCTTAAATACTGGAACCCGAAAATTGAAACAATTCCACCCCCAAATGTAAATATAACATGAAGGAATTTGTCTTCTCTTGTTCTCTAAAAAATGGAAAGGAATCATTATAGTTACCATACTATATCCGTTTCACACAATTTCAATGCTTTACAGTTAACAACTTCATTTTTAATTATCTACCTGACTATTGCGCATGAAAATAATCCCCATAATATATCCCCACACAAGTCCAAAAGCAATGCCAAATATAATTTCAATCGGCCCTTGAATGATGGACTCAACTAGTCCTCCCGTCGAAAATGCAAAGCCAATAGCAACTCCAAATAATGAAATCGACAAAATATCCGCTAGGCTTGCTACTGCTACAACAATAGTTGAAATTCCATTATCCAGCCCATATCCCCGTTTTTTAAGTCCTAGGAGACATGGAACTATGACGGCTGGAGATACAGCTGAAACTATAAATCTAAAAATAGTTGTTTCATATTAATATTCTAATTTCATTGAGATATATAGAAAGAAATAATTCTAAATCCTCGCCAAATTTGTAAATTACTGAAAAATATAACTTCTGATTTTTGTTAGAACTTGCTATGCTCACCCGAGTAGAAATGCCCAGGTCCACGGAAATTGAAGAATATATGCTGTCCCAATAGCAATGATCAACGCTTCTATAAATGAAGGTATAAACGCCAAAGCTAACACAAATCCTCTTAGTTTGACTAGGGCTGCTGGGTCAAGCCCGATCCCCGCTTTAATAAGTATTATTACTAACGCCAACTGTCTGCCACAAATTAAATAAATTCAATGACATTTTATTTCATAATTTTTGACGATTTTATCATTTTCAGCTGACTATAACCCATTCAAGACAAATATGGAAAGTTAGAAAACGTAATTACTATAGATAGTGTTTACCTTATTGGTGATGAAACGTCCGATGTCATATTTTTACCATAGTCGATATAAGGCACATTTTTAATTATCAAGCCTATTGCAAGCATTCCCAACAATGCGGGTAATTTGAGTGAACGTACAAGCATTCCTGCAATCAACAATACAAAACAAAATCCATCACAGTATATGCAGTGGTAAGTAGTTGTTGTATCTAACAAATTTATTGTAATTTAACGATGTTACACAATATATTTAAGTTTCAAATAACAAACATTAATAATTACATATTCTAGTAAGCCAGCGATAAGTTATTATTATTGTTTTAATTAAGGGAATAACTACCTAAACCAATTCCACCAAACTCAAGTATGAACAACGTAAAAATAATCCCTCCAGGAAGTGCTGAATTTCCCACAAGTAAGAAGCATATAGTCCACAGCAGGAGAGGTAGAGTAATTAGAACACTTATTCTGTGAATCAGACGATGTGGTCTCCACTGAATAGCAAGATCACCTAATTTGTACAGTGTCCAATAAGAATCATGAGTATCCACTTCATCATCTTCCAATTCTTCTTCCTCATCGTTGTCAACTTCACAGTATGAGAGACTTGAGAGTAAGTCACCATCAACTGTAGTCTGCAAAGTGGAACTGTCCTTCTTATTTCCTTTCATAATTGAGCACTTTATTTCTTGATACGGATTTATTTTTACTATTGTCTGTACTTATTCCGTGTGGTTATTGTGATTCGTTTTTTTAAACTCACAAATAATCTCACTAATATGTATAAACAACTCTGCGGTTTTAACTTTAGCGATCCAATACAAACTTATTTATTCGTACCAGTATAGTATTTTAATTTTATTTCTGTAAAATGTAAAAGTAAAATAAAACTAATACGGCGAAAAATCAAAACCATGATGAACGATTAGTGCAACAATTAAATATCGTTTATACATACCTACAGTTTTCACGTCACGTTCCTTAGCACCTATATGTTTTACCCTATTCCCTACTACTATCTAAAACGTTATATTTTAAACTAGAACACATTAACCCTGCTCTGAAATAAATAGTATTAAATAACAACTAGCAATTCAAGAGCTCCTTTAACATGGCAGAAATAATACTGAATATTTGACTCCAAAATTCCAAACACGATACAACTGATACTGATGGGATGGAAGGATGGAAGCCCTGTGAATTCGTGCTTGTTCTTATGCACGTTTACCGTCCGCAAGTGCATGGCCCATGTAGTAGTCGAAACTATCTTATGTAAGCAATATTTATGTAATAATCTACCCTATTGCAATGTTATACTGCCACTGACAACCAGCTGAGCTGAAACTGTGAGCCCTAGGAAATAATAATATTGACATGCAAAAAATAAAACTTGTTTTTAGTGATTTGCTTTACGCATAAGCAAAAATGGTATTGCTACCTACGTTATATTATCACTTGGAGCGGAGCCACATGCATTTAGTATATATCTAGTATTTAGATATTAAATAAATGGTAAATAGGACTACCACGAAAACCAACCATACCATATCAGGCATCAGGTGTAACAAGCTTTGCCTCAGCTCAGAGTCCGTCCGTTCATTTAGCCTAGCTCACCTCGTCTGGACCTGGACTCGAGTACTGTCAGCTTGATTAGATTACAATTATTATTATGTTCTTATATTTTTATCACGTGAGTTTGAATAACTCCCCTTGCCTTCTCCATTATTAAAGGTTGTGTTTTGTATCCCAATCCCATTGAAAGCTGAGCGATATATGTACCTACATGTCATATTGTCTTTACACAAAATATGTATACTACAATTTTTCAGGAGTAACTTGACCTTAGCCTTGTAGCTATTAAGATTTTTTACTATGCAGATTCTTTTTTACTGGACCCAGAGGTATAATTTTGGAATTTGCGTTTTCCCTTTATTTACATGAATGTCTGTGGTTGATTGTCTGTAACCTAATTATATAATAGGACTGGTTTGAACTGTTTTTTAGGGGTGACTACCAAGAAAGAGTCAAGTATGTACATCAAAAAAAAATTTTTTAAATTACCTACATATATATTTTTATTTATTTTATTGATGTTCACATAGTCGCGCTCCGTTCCATAATAATAATAACACATAATAATTACTATATAGTAAATAATAATTAATATGTATACATGATAGATTATCTTACGTAGCATTGAGGAAGCAATGGTTTTCTCATAAATAATTATTATAAAGGAGTATTAAGTTTCCAATGTGCGTCCTTTCATACCCTTACATAAAGTTACAAATATATTGAGCTAATCAAAATCAAAAATCACCTATAGTCTTATACGATTAACATTATACAAATAGCGGCCTTTTTATAAAATGAGGAGATTAAATTAATTGTAAATAATAATATTATTGTCTATAACATATAAAATATGCGCTTAAAACTGTACACCATGCTTATCTTCAAATGCATTCATATCACCTCCAAATGTGATACTTTGCTGCACTAAAAAAAAGTCATTTCCAGTGCAAACTCAAAATATAAAGTGTGGAGTACAAAAAAGTATCACTGTATTTAGCTCCGTATAATTATTATGTTGGCTATATTATGTCCATAGCTAATAAAAGATTTTAAATATAATACTTTTACAAGCTTGTTGAGTCTTCAGCCAGTTTCTCTGTTTTGGTTACCGCTGAGATATTATAGTAAAGAACTTTTGACCTCAAGCGACTGTAGGTATTGTCAAAGATAAAGGTGTATTTTCCAGGACGACTACAGATGATAGATCCTTCTTGGGATTTATTCGTAGCCTCCACACGAGAATAGTTGATAAGCACCTCATCAGTATCAAATAGGAGGGAGAATCCTATGTCGAAATCTTGTGTTTTGAATGACCAACTGTAGGAAACAGCGTCAAGGAAGGTTAATTATTATATTTATTGCATTACTACGTAGTAAAGGGCATGCATTTACTTATTTGTTGATGAATTTGAAATGGGAAAATTCCAAAACTTTATATAATGACTAAACCAAAACAATAAGAGCAGCACAGTGGCGTTTCATATGGGAAAATATTTAAATTTCTATAGCCATGTGCGTTAAATTACTGTGTGTACAATGTGAGATAATAATTAGGTACTGTACACTATAGTATTAAGTAGAAAGTACATTATTATGTAGTTGATAGGAGAGATTGAAAGATTATATACCTAATAAGTGAATTCAAATCCAGGATTTCCATTTCAATCGGAAGTTTTTGTCCTGCCCCAACAGTGACATTAACAAAACCCTCAATTTCCTCATCTATAGAAGAAGAAATTAATGTTTTTGGGATTCCTCCCTTGGATTGCTTCTTACCAGACATCTATACAAGAATCAAGAAAAATTATCAAGTGAACTAATTATATATATGTATTATAATGTTGTAGTGCGAATTTGAAATGGTATTGCGGAATTAAAACTTATTAGATTGCAACATATTATGCCTGCATGTTTCCTAAAAGACAACTAAAATAAGATTATGCAATTTTGGTCTTGACACTGACATTGATAACTGAGTTTGCATTCTGTCCTCCCAATGTCACCGGAAGTATCTTGGCTGGGATTGCCTTGAGCAGAACCGGTTCCCATTTATTCGCATTCGAATTGTACACATCAACTTTGCCAAATGTGCGTTGAGATAGTATAGGCTTAATGATGGCAAACAACATTGCAAAAAGTCTTGATGCTAAAAGTCATTAACATTATCTTGAGATTTTGAACAACGTTTTTCGACAAATCATATTTACTAAAAGTATTGATTTTTTGTATAGATATTATTTTGTATTTTTTTATTCAACACTTTTTAATACACTTACCATTCACTACAAAGCAGCGCTTGAGTGTTTCAGGATGATTAGCTTCGAAACGCTTAAGAGTTTCCAGTGCAGCGTCAATTGCTAGTGAATTTTCAGAATAATTAAATTAAAAATATAATTGAAAATTCAATACAATGGGTTTAAAAAAATAAAAATGACCATAAATATTATGATTATATTATTGGCTGACCTCCGTAGCATGTGAGCAATTTCATGGAGAGTCCTTCCATATCATAGACAATGACAAACTGAGTCACTGGAATACCATCCCTCGTCTTTTTCCCTTTCATCTTCTCCAACATCTGGATGTAAAGTTGATCCACGTATCGAATGAATTCATTACGCTGACCACTCTCAATTGCTTTCTTCAAATCCCATCGGCCAAATGATAGGATTGCCACTGTAATGATTAAGGAAATTGTTTTACATAAAATCCAAATAGACATTTTCTTGGAATTAAATATTTATGTCTATTTTGTGTGTATTTGTAGAGTTCTTGGATACGCAAATTATTCGAATCTTGTTTCAAAATTACCTGGGCTGTTGTCTTCATCAAAGCCGACAATTTCTACAGGGTAATCTGAAGTAATTTCCGCAGGTGCTTCCCAAGTCAATATATTATCTATATCGTATTCTTTCCTCCATTCTAGATGCTATTTAAAATTGTATTTTAAGAAAGAATTACAAATTTGAAAATCAGTACAAAAAAAAATATGTACAAATAGTGCAACTCAAATTTTGCTTACCTTTCGTAACATATCCTCTGCTTGATTTAAATTATGTTCCCGTGCTAAATTTAAACCATATTATAAGTATTTCAATATTAAGGACCTGTCAAAATTTTTCTTATTGAACATGAATACAAAATTTGTCTTGTTATAATATAATCACCTCGAATCCATCGTAAAAAAAACATATCGGAGTCATCCTCTAATTTGTCCTCAGAAAATCGGGCACGGAACTATATTTATATTGTCAACATTTATTTTTTTTTTTTTATTTCAAATTTAATTATTAACCTTTAAAAGTAGCATTAATATTATTTGTTTTTATACAACCATTAAACTTTTTCAAATTATATCATACACTTGAATACTTCATTCTCAAATGAATTTAGTTCCATATTATTTAATTTAAAGACGAAACTTACCCCAGGTAAAATGGATCTTTCCTGTTCGTTAGGTGCCGACATGATTCCTTCTTCACTTACTAAAATTTATAGTTCCTTTAAATGTTTACACGTTTGACTTAAACTTGAGAAGATTTTATAAAAATAAAATATTTAAATATTGAGTTGGTAGTCGGAGGAGGAGGAGGATGAGGGGGAATTGAAAATATTCAAAGTTGGAGAGTCTCACAGCGCTGCTCTGTGAAGTTGTGTGCTGTCAGTGGAAATGTTCACAAGTAACTGATTGGGTCGGAAGTGATGCACTTGGATAAAAACGATGGACAATAGTTATGTTGTGAACTAGGGAATTATAGAGTCATTTGAATATTATGATGAAGAAAATACAAGAAAAAAAATAATATTATATATCCAATTTTCTTTATATAATAAAATAAAAGCACGTGAAGAGAAACACGTAACACTTGGAAGTGTAACCCAATAATATATTATTATAAAGAATATCACGGAAGATTAGTTTAGTTATGTTGTTCCTTGGCTTGGGTGAGAACTCTTCTGAGTATAAGTAGTTATTAAGGTAAAGTAGTAAAGACTCGATGTTAATTTTATAAAGATAATGGGTATAGTAGTTGAAGGATGACCATTGAAGGTTATTATAATATACTAACGTGTGTCTTAATGGTCCTCTACAGACATGCATACATATGGCGGTACACATCTATCGTACCTAAATTTCAGATGCCAAATGACATTACTTACATATTTTGGCTATTATTGTGTAAGGTATATTGCGTGTCAACGTATCTACTACCTAAACTATCACTATAGTTAGGATTGGAGTATTGGATAGCTTGAAGTAAACTTGTAGCTACTAGCAGCTACTAGCTACATAATCAAACATATCCTCAATCCTCAGCAGGTATCACAAGAAAATCCTTTTAATAATTAAGAAGTGACGTGTGTACGTGCAAAAGTACCTGTAACCTCTGAATACGGATTCCTCATACTAAAACTGGTAAAAGTCCAACTTCAATTCAAGAAGCTACACACAGTTCAAACCACTATATACCATATATTATAGTCTATTTAAGTCTGGCGTATCTACATAATAATAAAATCCATATTCTCATATAAGACATAGTATACACTGCCAATGGCCATTGGCCACTGGCCACTGGCACTGGTAACATGCTGTCATTCAAAGTTTTTCGCATACTTTGTTACATGCGAAAATTATTTGCGAGAAACAACCCATCTCGCAAATTCCAAGCTTATCAGTCCGATCCTTGTAAAATGCTGCTGTTCACTTCACGCCTCAAATTTTGATGATGTATTTGCAATTTCACAAGGAAAATCCCTGTATTGAGAGCATTAAAAATGAATTTAATTTAAATGCATGTACGCGAGTAGTTTTTTGGATCATGTTGTTGTTGTTGGGCAAGGCGAGGAACAAAAACTAGTTTTCCTTATATATTTCCAATTTCCAGCAATTCGTGGAAAATAAATATTTCGGATTGACGCAGAAAGATACATATTATACGGATTAGTACATGTAGATATACTTAAGTATATCCGCAATAATTATATTTGTACTACACAAGCCAATTTAATCCAAGGCGTTGCATATTAGATTAGGTAGTTTCTATATGTTATAGAATAGAATAGGAAAAAATACACATGGGAAATGGGAAGCAATAAAAAAAGGATAAAATGAAAACTCATTTTTTGAAATAATCTTTGTAATGTACCTAGTACTAGTACGTGCTTTGTACTTCCCTGCATGTATATGCAATTTAATATTACTTACTTATCGTAGATGTTTAGATGTTTACTTTTAACATGTGCATACACTGTTCCTGTTCAGACTTCAGACCCATCAGCACCAGAACAGCGAACAGAGCGACACTGCACTGCTGGATGATGATGGACGTCATGTTTATATTTTTGCAGCCTTGCAAGCGACAATTAAATCAAGTACAATGCCTTCAAGTTATACATAATGTTATAGCAGTTTTCATATGCAGCAGTTCAAGTTGCTCCCAAATATCAATGAAATGTTTGTATAATTTCAGTACGAAGATGAGCTTCTTCTTACGAGTCAATCGTTATAAATAGATTACCTTCTTGATAATTTGTTTTTGCTTCTCTACTTCGGAATTTAATGCAATAAATAATTATTGATTATCAAGTCTTATAGCAAATATAGCTCCTTTGGCTGAATCGCTTAGGCAAAGTAGTACCGCTTCACGCGGTTTACGTACAAAGCGTCATAATAATTAATCACAGATTTAATTTTAGTTGAAATCGGAAAATTATTCATCACAATTTAAGAATAAGGTATTATTTTAATATGGCAGCACTGATAAAATGTATATTTGTAATTAAGAATCTAGAGTAAGTACCTATACATAAGTAGCTTATTGTGCTGAAAATAAATAAATTAGTGAAACTTTAAATTTATGTACACCGGTGCGGTGGTCGGTGACCGGTAAGCAATCGTAACTGCTCCATATATACATACAGTGATTTCGTCAATAAAGGTACCTAAGCGAATGGACTGGACTACGCATAGCGTTTGATTTCGATAACTTTGATCGACCTTTAAATTTGATGAAGCCCGTGGTCAAGCAGCAGGTCAATGTTTAAGAACACGATTTGTTTCTAAAACTAGTTTTATTAACACTTTAACTTTTACGCTTGCGTCATAATATAATTGTTGGAATGTGAATGCAATAGAGCTATAGAATCGTTGGGGTGAGTGGACAAACGATGATGAACTTACCCTATGACTTTGATCGGTATTAATACATAGTTTCTGTGCTCTGCCTCATTTCTGCGTCCTGAGAAAAATTTCAAGATATAGCTTTTAAAAAGCAATTACTAAGCATTGTTCCTTCCACGCAAGGTATATATTTATATTACCATTACACACGCTAAATGTGATTGTAATGAAATGAGTGCATGTCGCAAGACACGAAACAACAAGAATGATATATACATTTCTTGCTCATCATTAATAAAGGCAACTAGAGTAGCCAAGTTAAATCTAGAAAATCAGAGCACACTAATTGTAAGTAACGCAATCCATCACTATAGGTTCATCACCATTGGACGACGAGTCACGATTACCTTCCTACAAATTAGTCCTTAAATATTAATCAAGTCTTATTTTGGTCACATTCAATCTTGACTCAGACATGAAAAACTGAACTTATATGAATTCTAATTCTACGCACCTACACTACATTCTGGATATAATTGTTACTATTGCATTCAAAATAGATTTAAAATGCCTTGACTGTGAATATGCTTATGCTACTTACAAGCAGTGTGAAGTTATGAAGGCTTACCGGTACGTATTTCTATACTTTGTAGTTTGTAGGAATATGGTTCACATCTTAAGGTAATCTTTAAACTACATCATATTGTGTGGACTGGATGTTTGTTGCAACATAATATTTGTGTTATTAATTTTTAATGTATTCTCTTGTAAAAAAGCGTGTATTTGCTGAGTGGGTATGTCAATAATGCAAAAGTTCAATTACAGTGTAAAATTACTTAAAGATGCAATGTCACCCATATTGTGTGCATTTTTTCGACAGCGGGGTAAGGAAACATGATCTCAACAAAATCCTTGACAATCACGTACTGAGATTAAAGGGTATTTCTTTTTTCTGTTTTGCCTGCCTCACAAAATAGCCCAATTTGACATCTTTTCAGTATTCTACATCGTTATATGATATGTTTTAATTCTATAATCAATTATTGTAACTCAATATGTTTCTTGAAAAAATCAAAAGAACTTTCGGAATTACGTGTTTATTTTAAACAGTTATCAATTCTTTACATTCAACTTATTCGTTGCTGGTTATATGACCTTTACAACACCTTTTGATTATTCATAAAGCTTTTTCAAAACAACGCCCGCCGAGGACGGGAGGAGTATTTCTAGTCGCTTTGCCGAATTTGCTATTAGAGATCACTTACTGTCTGTAAAGTTGGACATCGCTTACGTAAGTTTGACATCACTTTATCACTTACCGGCCTAGACATCACTTACCAAAGAAACCCCGGAAGAAATTCGTAGAAGAGTGTTTCCATGTCAGAGCTACAATTAATGTAGTATTACATCTGAGCATTACATTATATCATTAGATTAGATTACAAACTAAAATTGTATTGGCTTTTGAGGTTAACAGAGCTGCGTATGCTTGCGATGTTTATGGCTTCTCATGATTGTCACTTCTGATACTTTACTTTTGGCTTTACTGCCCTATTGGACGCCATTTCTGCAGTACTTTTCCGGTTCAAGCTATGTCGCATGTACGTAACCCCATCTTGCCAGCCCACTGCAAGTAGCAAGTTGGATTTCCATTAACCGGCTTACATAGGATTTAGGAATACTTTGTGTAACTATTTGACATCCGAAATACAAATTAAATCACGTTTATTTTTTGTTGTGATTGTGCGATGTTGAAGCTGCCGGATGCTTGATGGTTATACAATTTTTTGCCGGATACGTAAACCTTATCATGACCATTTGCAGACTTCAAAACTCATTACTTTTTAGATATGCAAAATATCTATTAGTCAGAGGACGTTTTAAAGATTATAGGTTAGGGGAGTATGGTACTGTCAGATTCAAAAACAGCTGTGTACAATCGACTCAGCCACCCGAGTGTACAACAACGACTACAACGACTACAATCCTAAAATATTTCTGTAGCAAAGTGCGCCCTTTGTCCACAGTTGCCCGCCAAGCGTAAAAAATGGCAAGTTTGCGATAATATATCCCCGATCCCCCTTGAAGTTTCTAGATTTCTCATCCTAATTTTAATTTTTTCCTGGTAATTTTTTTTATTGTATTGTGCCTTGGGCCTCAAAAATGTGAAAAATATGACATTTCTATATTATTCTGAAAAAAATGAAAATTTTCGAATCTTCAAACAACCAGAAAGAACGCTTCTGATAATATTATAAAAATCAAAAAACTTTAAATATTATCAAAATCGAATGAGGAATTTACAAACCACAGGAGGGTAAAATATGGAAAATTTGCTATCTTTGAACTTTGGCAGGCAACTGTGGACACACTGTGGAATTTGCGACGGAAATATTTCGCGGTTGCAGTATCAGTACAGTACACTGGGTCGAGCGAATCAGTTGTATAGATTATAGATAGCTGTTCTTCTATCATACGACATTATACAGATACAAATGAAATCTTATAAGGGTGGCAGCCAATGCAACACTTGCTCAAGCCATACCACAGACAACAACAACATGACAGCAGAGCTCAAGAAATATTATTTTCCTTCAAATGTCGTTAAATTATTGATGTTTTTCCTTGATCAGCAGTTCTCGTTTTCCATCGTATGGATTGATCCTAACTAGTAAGTATGTACTTACTTTGCATAACAGTGCAGAAAATAAGAGAATCACGGGAAAAGGGTAGTACTCCTAATTATATAACAATTACTTTAATAGAAGCTTAATTGTTAACTGTCATTCTTTTGTCTTACTTGTGACATACATGTTTCAAGGCGAGTTTCAGCTTTTGTCTTTTGTGATGTCAATGGAAAGTTAAACAACTGATATAATTAACGATAATATTGCAATCATGCATAGCTTATGCTTCTATAATTGAAGTCGTGTCGTACTATAGCGATATGTAGATCATAATTTTCTTTCTTGCTATATAGCAATTTCATGTTTGTTCATAATCATAATCAGAATGATAATCTTGAATATTAATTATGCTAGCCTCGTCGATAGTACACTTAAGTACATACACGAGAGTTATTTACACTCACAGTCAGTAAAGGTGAGAAAAGTCTATATGTAGTAGTAGTAGTATGTTAGCCAACAGTTGACACAATTAAATTACAAAAACGCAATACTTTGTTATTTTTGGATTTCTCTGATATTCTTTTCGAGTTTCTTGACATTCTAACATCTCAAATTCATTGGGCTTGCCCTATACTAATTTTTAAAAACAAAATAACTCTCGATTTTAACAATTTAGCTGTAGGCCATTTCAAAAATAATTATTGGCAAGAGGGAATCGTTATGCAATTTAATGAAATACTAATAATAATATATGTACATATATGACAAATGGACTTAATAATAAAATGATGAGTTACGCGATGTAAGATTGACTCTACGGAACAGGCTAGTATGCTCAATCAGGATTATATAAAAAAAATAGTTGGAAATTTATTAAGTACTTATTCTATCCTGAAAATGTATAATATAATTAGAGCATACCGAATAATATTATGCAGTATATTATGTACAACGTCACAACATAAAAGACTAATCTTAATTATTTTAACTAGGACTAAAATAGACCAGGCAGTGAAATAGCAAATAATTACAGTACGCATATAGTTACTAAGGCGAACGTGAACCGTACTCCATGCTTATACAATCGACTTAATTTTAAAAAATTAATTAGTACACATCTAACAAATAACATAATATTAACATCTGCTCTCATATTTGTATTCAAGTAAATATGTATGTACATTACAATATAGACAACTCGAGACGAAATTAATTTGAAAGGAAGACTTAAAGCATATGAAATATAACCAATATGGAAGGACCTAATAAATTATAAAGCTTAAATTGACCAGGAAAATTTTGAAGTTATTTTGTTTTAGTATCTGAAATAAATGTTTTGAATGAACGAAGACGAAAACGTTGACTTGTTAAACTAGAAAGTACAAAGTTAGCTTAGTAAATTCTTAGAATTGTTAACCCCATTCATTGCCAGGACTCCCTGGGACAACATAATCGTAGTCCTCATCTGGTGGAACAATAACATCTGGTCTTCTCCGTGAGCAGACACTGCAACGACTGATTCTATTCGTGTGACTTCCAGCTTTCAATGTTTCCTGCTCTGGTCTCATAAACTGTTTTTCCTCGGGAACAGTTGACAGCCAGTACGAGAAAGCTGAGCTAAATAAATTACATCTTCCTTGACCGACACACTCGATGAATGGGAGCGGCTTGAATCTTTCGAGACATGAGCCTGGTGAGGCTAGCGGCTGTCCACCCCCTTCTGCTCCAGCATCCGTGTGCTACAGGTAAATTGATAACCAGTCAATCAATACGTAGTTAACACAATGAGTGAAATAACAGAGCTCTTTAAAGAGTTAAGCAAGATCTTGATGATTGGACCAAAAGGACAGAATCAAAAAATGTATACCATCATAAAGGAAAATCCGGTCCACATAGAGAACCATCCATTTGGACAGGCTGGAATATCGATGGTCTGACTGTGAACCGCAATCACATGACTCCTCGCCTCACAGACCGCGCAGCGTGAGACGTACTTCCGAATCTCTTGCCCAGTGATGGGCATCATCATCATCGGCAGCGGCTCAAAGGAGCTGAGCCAGTAACTGTAGTCATTTCTTTGAGCGTAATTACAAACATTATTTAAGTTACACATGAGGAAGGGCATTGTGGAGAATTTTATGAGGCAAGACCCAGGTGCTCCAAGATCCTGACCACGAGCCTTCCCCTCTCCCATTAAATGGAGTAAAGAGTAGCCCGTCCACAACTCTGCACTTCCCCGAGGACAGGAAGGATCCGTAGTGTTCTGTGAATGACGAGTAAAGAAATATCCACGAGATTTAGGGGGTGGTCCCGGAGGGGCAGCATCTCCTGGTCCGCCAGTTGGACCTTGATATTTTATTGAACGATGCACATAATTATTGCAACTATTTGCAGCATAATCAGTACAAATTAGTTCAAATTATTTGCAAAGCTTACCTGGTAGACCAAGTAAACCCGGACGCCCAGGTCGTCCAACCTCTCCTCTCCAACCTTTGGCTCCACTTAAACCTGGTAACCCGCTCCTGCCGGGAAAGCCATCGTTTCCTGTCATTCCAGATGATCCGGGAAGACCTGGTTCGCCCAAAAGACCAGGGCGGCCCCCTCCGCCAGTTCGGCCTGGGAAACCTGGTTCTCCCCTTTGACCCTTAGCGTAGCCTGATGTTGGTCCAGGGTAGCCAGTTTCTCCTTTGTCCCCCACGAACCCTGGTACTCCTACTAAACCTGGTCTACCATTCCATCCAGACTCTCCTTGCATCCCTTTT
This sequence comes from Dicyrtomina minuta, assembly GCA_949802685.1. Classification (NCBI taxonomy): domain Eukaryota; kingdom Metazoa; phylum Arthropoda; class Collembola; order Symphypleona; family Dicyrtomidae; genus Dicyrtomina; species Dicyrtomina minuta. The sequence continues at coordinate 72,750,213 of OX461808.1, read as the reverse complement.
AGTCCCATGTACCCCGGATTTCCACTCATTCCAAAGTCCCCTTGCATTCCTTTTAATCCATTCATACCTGGAAGTCCAGGGTAGCCTCCCTCTCCGACGAATGACATTTGTCTGCAAAACAAAGTTATTTTACACATTGAGGATAGAAAATTTCTAAGCGAGTCTATTTGCATATTTTTTTAGTTTTAAATGAGCCATTACGATCTTCCTGGTAAACCAATGTCTCCAATCATTCCCTTTCGTCCTGGTAACCCAGGCCGGCCGGACATGCCAGGTAACCCGTCATTTCCAGGACGACCATTTAAACCAGGAAACCCTACATATATGAGATATAAAAATGAATAAAATTCTTTAAATCAATCAATCAACTAATTATGTAGGGAAGAAACTAGTTTGTAGCAAAACAAACACATTACGCAATATTCTTGAAGCTATACATACGTTCCGAAACTGGGAAATTTGAAAAATATACCTGGTTCTCCGTAGGCTCCTTTCGGTCCACGTCTTGAATAACCTGGAAGCCCTTTTCTACCTGGTCTACCGATTCGACCGTACTCTCCAGGACTTCCTTTTTGTCCAGATAGCCCGTATCTTCCAAACTTTCCTGGTTTTCCTGTTTCACCGGATTCTCCTCGTACGATTGCTGTATTTGCAGGAGCCGCAGTTCCAGGCATTCCTTGTATTCCTTTCCTTCCATCTAGTCCTGGGAATCCGGGACTACCACGGGAGCCAAGTTCTCCAGACATTCCTTCAATATTTATATTTTTTATGAGCTAATTTTTGAAACATTTTTTTTCTTGTATCTATTTTTTAAATATTAGCCCTTGTATTTAGCCAATTAAGTACAGTGTATGTATATAATGAAATCAATGAGAACGAAAGAATAAATCTTGAATAATAATTAAAAAAAAAAAAGTATGAACCTTTCAAGCCAGGCATTCCATTTAGTCCAGCTTCGCCCCCTTCTCCTTTTCTCCCTGGCATTCCAGGCATCCCAGAGTAGCCTGGACGTGAGTATCCTGACTCTCCCACATCACCCGAAATACCAGCTTCTCCTTTGTATCCTCTCTGCCCTGAAATCCCTCTGTCTCCAGGAATACCTAAAATTGTATAAATACAATACTCGCCAATTTTAAATTCTGATTGTTTGAATTTTGTATACGCGCACATTTAAAACAACTTAGTTAAATATATATTCACGAACCTGGTCGTCCAATAAATCCTGGATCTCCATCCATTCCAACCTGTCCTTGTGGGCCAGGCCTGCCAATTGATCCATGATTTCCCATCATTCCTTTAAATCCTTGACGTCCATTGGCTGCTGGAATTCCGGATCGTCCTGTATATCCCTTATCACCCAGATATCCTTTCGGTCCGGGTAGTCCCATTTCGCCATTAACTCCCTAAAAAATGAAAAGAGTATAGACATTTAATTTTTTAAATTGTGGAGGATCCTGCAGTTGGATCTGTTGTTTCTCATTAAGAACAAAATTACAATTAATTACTTTAAGTCCAAGGTATCCGTTGTTTCCCGGCATTCCTATATCACCCTGTTGACCTTGTTGACCTGGGGGCCCAGGCACTCCATCTCCAGGATTTCCCCTTTCACCTATATAGTTAGTTACACAATTTACTCAAGTACTCCAAACTTCCACTCACCATTCCTTTAATTTATTTCTACCTAATATATTATTATGTATAATAAATCTGTATACCTTTGAACCCATTATATCCTGGCCGTCCATCGTATCCCGGTTCTCCCTGTTGACCTAAAAATCAGTTAAAAACAGAGTAGAGTATTATCGTCTTTCATTTCTGAGTATTGCATCAAGAAAATTGAATTTTTCATAGTAATAGTTAATTACGCTGGGTAACCGCAAATAGTTTTAGAACCATATAATATGTTGTCTCTCAATGTGATCGACGCAATATATATAGTATAGAATAAATCAATCACCTTGTTCTCCCTGATCTCCAGCATATCCAATCTGAGAAGACTCACCGGGTTCACCTCTAAAACCAGGATATCCTTGATCACCCGGTTGTCCCTGCAAAAGATTCCATGTTAATTATACATTTAAAATAAATATCTTTTTAAATTTTGCGAATCAAGGGTCACATTCAGAATCAAATTCAAAATTTTACAGGTTGTCCATGTAGTCCAGAAAGTCCATCAATGCCCATGAGTCCAACGTCCCCACCCATACCCTTTCTACCTTTCAATCCTATAGCTCCAAGGTATCCCTTAAGTCCATTTATACCTGTGAATTTAACAAATTAAATACAATAAAATTTGAAGAAGGGTTGATTTATTTTTTAGCACAGGATTTCTAAAATGTCAACATCCTCACCCGGTGATCCATAATCCCCGGGTTCGCCCTTCTGTCCAAATGGTCCACGAAGTCCAGAGCGCCCATCTCTTCCCCGAGTTCCCTCAATGCCAGCATCCCCGTCAGGACCTCTTAAGCCATGCCGTCCACGATTACCTTTTGCTCCTTGATATCCCTTCAGACCTTCCCGTCCTGGCAAACCTGGTATTCCTGGTGGACCGAAAATTCCGGGTAACCCATCTCTACCCATCAAACCTGGCGCTCCAGATAAGCCTGGCAAACCTACAACTCGATCTCCTCTCGTACCCTATAAATCCCCCCAAAAAAACCGCTAGATGTTACATTAGATTTTTTAAAGAAATTATTATTACAAAATTAAATAATTTGTTTAGAATGATTCAATTTTAACTCCACGGTTAAACTATCTAAAGAGACATTACATTATTTGATAAGATAAACCTTTTCTCCACTCAATCCAACGTCGCCTGGTGCTCCTTTAGGGCCTTTAATTCCAACGTAGCCTGGGGCTCCATTCCTTCCATCGATGCCAGCAGGTCCTTCAAAGCCAGGCTCACCCTTCTGACCTAACATGCCTCTAAATCCGACATTACCAACCAGCACATTTAATCCTGGCTCACCCCGCTCGCCTTTCAGTCCATTTCGGCCCTTTAAGAGAAACAGAATTACAATAATTAGGTGTACTCATCTATGTTTGGAAGGGATCCTTGGGAATAGATATCTAATTACATCAGCTCCATTAATTCCGGTTGGTCCAGGTGTTCCCGGAATACCTCGTGGCCCACCTTGTCCTAGCATTCCAGGGTATCCTTTTGCACCGGGTGCACCACTTTGCCCAACAACAGCCTCCCCTATCTCACCCTTTCGCCCCATTATACCTTCAATACCCGGATCTCCTACTGGACCTTTGTCTCCCATGGGTCCTGAAATTTTAAAGTGAGCTGCATTGTATTGATGTGCCTTTCGCATGTGTGCAACAAAACTACGTGAAATATGAAGGCATCTTATTTTTTTCTAAATCCAGAACACACAGTTAATCTTTATACAAGCATAAACTATGTATAACGAAATCGTGCAACGTATACTGAGAGTCCGTTGGTCTATCGTCTTTGGACGACAGTGTCAAGTTTATTTTAATGTCTTTCTTAAGAAACGGGCACAAACCTCTGAGTCCCGGAAGTCCCGGATCTCCTGTTTCACCATAACTGATTATCAGTCCAGCAGCATCACCTGGCTCACCAGCCAATCCAGGTTCTCCTTTAATCCCCTTGTAACCACTATGCAGTTAAATAATCAATATGGATTAAAATACAAATAGTTGTTTTTGTAATTTGAGATTTCTAAACAAAATTTAGGTTTGGTGAAAAATTTAGAATTTTACCTTAAACCATAATTGCCCTCATCACCCTTGAGTAATTGTTTATCTCGAATGTCTGCCGGTTCACCCTTGGCTCCAGGAGTTCCAGATATACCCGGATAAGCATCACGTCCTGACGGGCCGACGTCTCCAGACATTCCCTTGTCACCCTTGTTTCCAAATACTCCAACGTCACCAGGCATTCCAGGGAAACCTGATTTTATAGTTTTAAATTGACTTCTTTAGCCACGTAAAATTTGAAATGCATAAACGTAATAATTCGCTAAGTTATAATTATTCTAGCTGCAGTTTAATTTATAGCTGCTATTTGCTTATGTACCTGGGCCACCGCGAGGTCCATCAAGACCTGGGAATCCCTTTTCACCCTTTCGGCCGAACTGTCCATCCGAACCGCCCGGTGGTGGCATGATCACGTCGCCAGGATCTCCTTTATTTCCCTTGAATCCCGCTAATCCAGCAGGTCCATGTCTACCTGGATTGCCCGGGTAACCGCTGAACCCTCCCTTCCCCCTTTCTCCTTTAAAGCCACGTTCTCCAGTTAAACCCCTAGGTCCCCCTAATCCAGGAAGTCCGGGATATCCCGGAACTCCTTTTTCACCCTTAAAACCGGGTTGCCCATCGAAGCAAAAACCACAGTGTTGACCAACTTTTCCTTTGGGTCCAAAGAGACCGGGGAACCCGTCTAAACCGGGTAAGCCAGGGTCACCGTCCTCTCCGGGCAATCCCAGTTCCCCAGGTGGCCCTTCCTTGTCAAAGCCGTGTCCAGGATATCCCTTTTGTCCTATAGAAAATCGTAATGCAAAATTACAATGGAATACTATTACGTAGGTAATTAATTTTGATTGCTTACAAAACTTTGTTGTGTAAAATTGGCTTGGAATAAATTCTGACCTCGTGGTCCAATGTCACCCCGTCCGCCAGGAAGCCCGTTGGCTCCATCCCTCCCTGCATATCCATCCTGTCCGGGTGGTCCAATGATGGTCAATCCAGGATTACCTTTTAGACCAGCGAAGCCAGCAGGACCTGGAACCCCCGCATAACCCTCTGGCCCTCGTCTTCCTTGTAACCCAGGGTCCCCGGGCTCTCCGTGGACTGAGTACCCTTGCCTCCCTGGATTTCCTGGGTATCCATCTGGACCGGGTGGTCCAGCAGCGCCGGGCATTCCCATATATCCGTCTGCGCCAGGCAATCCTTTAGCCCCTGTTGGACCATTATACCCAGGAGGACCTTGTCTCCCTTGATTTCCTAATGACCCTGGAGCATCCCCATCCTCGGGATTTCCAGGTCGACCTAAGTACCCTTGATCTCCTGGCTGACCTCTTCGGCCTGATTCTCCATCGTCACCCTGCAAATGTCAACATCAAGTGTGTTTTGATTATTCTTTAAAATAGCTCAGATCGCCCAAGCATGATTGGATGGCTCTTGCTTTGTTAATTTTGAGGGCGTCAGGAACTTAGTGATAATTTTTATGGAATAACAGTCCTTCAGTATAATCATTCAACTCTACACAATACAATTATCGTACCTTTCCTCCATCAATTCCATTCAGTCCGTAATCTCCTGGAGCTCCTTTAGTACCTTTCGGACCCGAAGGCCCTTGGGGTCCATCCCTACCCTGTTTTCCACGTGGTCCATCCATTCCATGGTCACCATGTGGACCCTTATCCCCAGGAGTACCTTCACCTCCAATCAAACCTTTTGGGCCAAATGGACCACGAGTCCCATCATTGCCCCTTTCTCCCTTTACACCAATTTGGCCTTTGGATCCCTTAAGGATTATGGCATATGGGGGCACTATTATTAAATCAAAACAAAAGGGCAAGTCATCGCGATTCATTCTTTTTTCTTCTGATTTTTACAAGCTGGAATAAAATATACAGAGTATTGTGAGTACTAAGCGGGGTATATAGACAACATAGTGCTTCTTACCATTTCCTTCGAATCCATTTCCTGGTGGACCTGGGTCACCTATCTCTCCAGGTTCTCCTCTAGGTCCTGTGAAATGTGTTTAAATTCCCTATTAACTAGTGATATTTATTTTGCTAACATTAATTTCCTTCATTACTGATTGTTCGCGTTGTACACAATTAATTACTTTTTTTAACTAAATTGTTGAAATTGAAATAGAAGCTATACTAACCTTGTGGTGGGTCTTGATTGCTGTCACCAGGTTCTCCGACTGGACCAGGATATCCTGGTGGTCCGCTTGGGCCCTGAAGTAAACATAATTTAAATTAAAAATAGCATAAAGAAATGAAGAAATGTACAAAATAAGTTGATTCAGTGTATCTTAAAGTTAATACACATTCATTACGCGTAGTATTTTTCCCATTGTAGTATAGTGCTTTTGTAATGTGGTAAAATGTCTTTAAAATAATGCATAACATTTTTGTATGGCCTTATATTTTTATTATTACAATTATTACGTAGTTTCTTTGTAAATAAATATAAATCTCACAGGCTCTCCTGCATCTCCGTATGGTCCATAACTTCCGGGAATGCCGTGATAGCCAGGAAATCCAATGGATCCTGGACGACCAGAATCTCCTCGATCACCCTTAGTACCATGTGAATTAAGTCCACCCTCACCAGCCTCTCCTTGCGGTCCTGGGGCTCCCTCTACACCGTCCAAACCTCTTCCACCTGGAGGTCCATGGTAGCCGGGGCTACCAGGAATACCATCAGTACCATTGCAACCTGGAAGCCCAGGTATTCCAGGGCCACCATCAGTTCCTGGAGTGCCGAGTCTACCGGAGGTTCCTTCAAAACCAGGTACTCCCGGGTCACCCTGCCTCGTAAATAATTATATTTAAATATAAATATATGATGCACACAAGGGAAAATATTTATACTCATAAAAAAGTAACTCAACTAAAGTTACAGGTATATTTCTTAGCTAGTCTAAAAGCAGTGAAACGGACAAGGAATTTTGCCCATACATATTATATATAAAGCCCATACACAATAGTAGGGATATGATGCCATTCAAGAAATAGCTATTTTTTCGTTGGAAGGAAATGCTCGTTATAAGATTGCTCACCCGATAACCTTTTTCACCTAAAGCACCGGTGACGCCTTCGTCGCCTTTTTGTCCTTTGGGTCCGTATGGTCCATCAGGTCCAATGTCACCATGGAAACCTTCAGGTCCCTCCAGTCCGTGTATTCCCCGCTCACCATTTAACCCTTTCGTTCCCTTACAAAAACATCCATAGCCTGGACATCCTGCACATTCTTGCTCTGACTAAATGCAAATAACGCAGAAAATTAGATACATGCATAAACGTATGTGTACTTAAGTAAAAGGATATTTTAGTACAGCGTATCACTACACCCCATCCAGTTAAGCCCATTCTCGTTAATGCTTATTTAAAAATAAATTTTTCCTCAGTTTCACCAAAAACAAAAAATATCGAGATCAAAATCTCTCATCGTAATTTTGAATAGTTTTCACATCAAATTTTCCATTTTCAATATGATTGACTGAATTTTTTTTTCTTCGCATAATATTGGAAACTTACCCTATATCCAGCAGTAGAAGAGATAAATGAACAAAGTATAGAAGCACAAATTAAAATCCCTAAATAATCTCGTTTATACATTTTAAAAAATTCACTACTTCACAATTTTGGACTGCTCTCTTTCAAGCAGTCTCACAATTTTCTGCTGTATCCGTCTTTCAATAATTTCCCGATATACGATAATATTCCTTTTAGTTAAAGACTTCACATTTTCACACTGACGACACTTAACGTAATATTATATATATTTATAAATTTTTGTTAACTCTACACTAAAAGTATTCTATAATCACAATACACTGTATTAAAAACAAATTACACTATTAAAATTTCGAATTCAAATCGAAACAATAATATATCACAGCAGGTTCATTGCACAATTTCCTTGGGAGAAAAAGGAAAACCAACACTACTGGACTTGATGGTAATGATGTCGTGTAGAGTTGTAATTCTTTTAGTTACAGAGCAGATCAGAGTATTTGCAAAAATTAGGGATGGAAATGGAAATCAGCACACACTCGCTCTGTATCTGTAAATAATTTGAATGAATGAATGAATTAAATCAAATCCTGATGGATATCGTTCATTGGGTTTGGATTTGGAATTGGATTTGGACTTGGTTACAAGTCATATGTAACTATTACACACATATCGTATGCAAAATTGTCTTGGATGTGAACCCACTTCGTCTATACATAATTCTTTGATTTGATTTAAAAAAATAATATGTAGTTATATTTATAATTACTCACTTCACACTAATTTCAGCATATATTTCTGGGGTCTCTGTCTGTCTGTTTGTCCGTCTGTCAGTAGGGCCACATATATATTCTGTCTCTGTCATGTGCCACGATCCAGTGGAACGACAAATGATCATATATTCTAACCTACTTCTAATGATAATAATTCTGATTCTCTCTGACTCTAGAACTCTGTCCCCTTCGTTTGGTTTTGGCCGTGGCCTGTGACTACATGTAGAAGATCCCAGTCAACTCCACAACTCTCAAATATACATTATTCATTCATTGAGAAGAAAATTTACAAAAAAATAAAACGACTCCATAGAATGATCAAGTTGGATCCGCTGAAGACGTCGAGTCAAGTGCTATGTGCTAGGGTAAGTATATACGACAACGGAAGACTTCAAGACTCTCGTCCAGATATTTATTTTTCCAACATCTCTAAACAGAACGAAGTGAGCGTGGACTGGCACTCATTCCTTACTTACTAGTTAGTCCTTTTCCCCTCCCAGACGTTTCAAATCTCGTTAATATAGTATAGGATGTTTTCAACTTACAATTATACATATAACCGCGCATATCCATGCTTATACAGTAGTAAAGTACATAGTGTAGGTAGGTACATAATTCCTCGAGATTCTTCCAAAACGAATTTTTGTTCAACTTCCTCAAGATGCTCATGGAACAAATAACATCAAACTAGGACCGAAAGGCTGTCGACGGTCGTCGCGTCGTGGCCATAAGTACATCTTACACATTATTACGCTATATCCATCCCTTTTATGTTACGTAAAATATAGCAACTTGTATTGTGTAGTAGAAATTGGGGGAGCAGAGGATCTCGGAGATTATTTTCAGTTTTCGCTAAACCGGAAAAAGTATATCTATATTTATAAATTCATGCGAGCTGCCGTCTAGGTCTTGATTTTACTGTTACAAAGGGCTGACTTTGACTGTACTGTTGTTTTATATGCATGCAGCTATGTATTTTACTGTGGTTATCGCCTCTATCGTAGCCGTAGCCGTGAATTGAATTTCTTCTGTTAATAGCTAGGCAAGGCAGCTCGTTTAAAAGTACCTATATAGGAAGTTCATCCTATATTTAAACTACATCGCATCGCATCCCCCGATCTCAACCGACTTTTTTTTTCTGGAGTTCAAAAGGCTTTTGTAACCTTAACTGATTTTTTGTCTTCCACATGGAAATACAGCATGTGAGTACGAGTAGGTGCTTCAAACTAAATTTATAAATATAATAGCTATTATTAATGTGTAAAAACAGTACTTCGTAACAATATTATCGATTAATCGTCATGTTATCATATATAGGGATATATGTAGTTGGAACTCTTCAAGATGTTTGTCTTGCACCTTTGGTTTTACATAGGGAATACTCCTGCAGTTCCAGAGCCACCGTCTGAATATCATCAGTGTATTTAACATATGCTTGAGATTGGAACTACATGGCCTTTAATGGAATGAAAAGACTCAATTTCAGCCCGACTTTTTGTTTCATGACTACGAATTTAAAAGCCTGCATTTCACTTTCTGGCCTGTGCTATGTTGTTAATGACTGTTTATTATTTCTATACACTATGCTTTCTTTTACCAGGAAAAAAATGCAGCACGTGCTTCCTAGTCCTATATTTTCCAGTCCAACCAAAAAAATTGAGTCCGTTGTGCGTTGCGCACAACTAACTGTATATACTGTATGTCTGTAGGACGAGGACCTTTATTTAGTTTATAACAATAACTGTATTAATTGTGTAACAAAATAATAATCCGTATGCGTCCTATATAGTACTAATGACCGAACGTGACACATGCTGGATTCTACTACACATACATTTATTATGTAATAATCTGTAAAATGCAAATTGTTTTCTGTTTTACTCACTCACACAGAACATTATTATTTTGAACTCAGACTTTATATATATAACGATGAGGCCGGAAGTTTTACACTCATTCCATTTACATCAAATCAGCTGGTTGGGAGTTCAAATTAGATGGGACAATGGCTGACTGCAGTCTTGAAATGTTGTTGTCACAATTCTCATGATTATTCATGGCTTTATATACTTCCGCGTGGAAATGAAAATTACTACCTACTATGATAAGTCCATACGATTTATGTAATACGATCAGCAAAGTCTGCTTAGTTCATTATTGAATGTATTTTACTATTATATAAAATATATTTTAAACTGTACAGTTGTGTCATGCTTCAATTTAAATTTTCCAGCAATACCTGCTGCAAACAATATTATTATTAACCTACTGCTAGAATGAACAAAAATACTTTCCATTAGTTATTTCTATGTTTCAGACAGAGTGTAAAATAATAAAATAAAATTGAGTAATTTTAAAGAAAACGTGGGCATGTGTGATACGATGTGAAATTGAATGGCGTACTATTGCATATATATATGTATATATATGTGAATGAAATGGTGACATCATTATGAATTTGAATTCCCATCATCCATGCAAATATAAGTCGGTTCAGAGTCTTACTTTTATAAATTCAATTATTATTAGGTATGTACTACGTATATTTTATGTCTTATGGAATTTACTTTATACGAACTTTATATTTTATTCTGTGGCATATGGTCTTACATCTTGAATCTAGATAAACTGACCTCCAATAAGTTATCAAAACAGAAAAGAGTTACTCAAATATACTAAAGTAAACCAACTCACTAGTCAGTGAGACATAACTCTGTGACTGTAAAGTATGCTTTTTTTCTCCAAAACCATCTTGCGTGCGAGATAAGAAAAAATTTTATATCTTAATCTAAATTATTTAGGTCACAAGTAATAATTTACTTTATATAAAAAAAATAACCAAACGTTAACAAGTGAGGGAGAGAATTCAGTATGAACACCATAAAGTAATCATTATAAATATCTCTAGAATTAGAGAATCCAAATTATAATGCCACACATACGGCTTCAGAACAAGTATGTATAAACAGTCTCAAAATGTTTCTGTAGAGAGAGTTTTAAATTTTTAGAGTTTTAATTAGTGTCATTATATTTGCATATGATGAGTATATATATATACGTGGCGAAATATTTTATATTTGTTTTTTTTCGTGTAATCAGTCGAGGATGCGAGAAGTTACTTGAGTTTTGTAATTAAGTACACATGGCGCAGTTAATAGAAATTATAATAATATTCCTTATACTTAAAATGACAAAATAAAGATGCAATAATTATTATATAATAATTATTTTTTATCAAAAAAAACTATATGAAATCATTCATTCCGTCTTTATTTTTACTTAAAGTTTAGGATATAGTTGCAAACTGATAGGCAACGATTGTCATTTTGATTTCGTTATTCAACAAGTCATATTTTAACCACATAAGTACTTTATATACACTTGGACTTGATTCACTATTAATATCGAAAATAAAATTTGCATAAGAAAATGGACGCATAAAATATTTTCACGTTTAAAAACTTATGTCTACTATTGAAAGTATCTCACAACCAAATGTAACTATATAGGTATAATGTGCATATACCTTTTTGTCATACACATAATAATATGTAAAATTACATCTATATAGGGCGCCGTGTAAAAAAACCTTCACATTATATTAAAATGAAACAATTTCTGTGTTACTGTGTCTCTGGGCAAAAACTAATAATAATAAAATTATGTTATCAGTATTTATTTTATATGTATAAGTATAAGAATTATTAGAGTAATTTAACACTATAGTCGAGTCCGATTACAAGTGCTAGAAACTAATGGGCTAAGAATCATTTCTAAACTAGAAGAGCGATTAATGACTCGACTACTTGTGTTATTCACATGTTCACTTGTTTGCTCTGGATGATTTGGCATTTCTGTATTTGAATTTGGAATATTCCCATGTCCGGTATTCTGATATTGTGGTTGTTGTTGCAGTTGAAGTTGCTGCTGCTGCTGCTAGAGACAAAAATAATTTTTAATTTGATAATAATTAATTCAATCTATATTTTTTAAAACTATAATTATTTACATAGTCCTTTTAATTTGACCATAGTGCTTACCATCCAAGCATCTCCCCGTGAGCGATCATTCCAGTAGTTAGCTTGTTGATTTTGACTATACTGTGCTAATGTGGGTCTCTGTGGGGCAGCCACGTTACTATTTGCACCGTATGAAATGCTACTCATTATATTTTCGCCTCTAGAAACATTATAAAAATTATATAAAGTGTTTTAAAAAATTTTAAACATTTAAATTATTTACTTTATTAAATTTTAACATTAAATGTTAAAATTTTTAATTTTTTTAAAGGAATAAATTCATAATAATTCTAGAAAGCATTATATTACCGGTAATATTCTCGATCTGTTCCTAGGCCAGAGTCAGAATTTTCAAGCTGATCTTTGACTGGAGATTCAGAGTGAACATTATTATTAGATGGTGATGGTTCATACACGGCAGGATTATTAGCTCTGGACCTGCCAACAGTCTTTTTTTTATTCAATGATGAAGACCATTCAGGCTGTTGTTGGGGAGGATTAGTAGTTTGAAGTGGTAAGCCATAATGTAGTTGTTCATTGGATGGGGGGGAGTAGGGTGGGGGCGGACTATTATCGCCAGTATTACTTTGAAGTTTATTCAGACACTTCTTGTTAAATGTCCCATCTTGTGTCGACATCCTATAGAGTAAAAAAATAAATCAATTAAAAAATGATTGCAAAATAAAACAAAAATAATCAGGGGATATATATATACAGGAAATAGGAAAAATTTGCTTACACAGAGTGTTGTGTTGGCTTAGGTATCTGCTGCTGTCCATTTGGCAGCATTATCACTGGTTGACTTGGTCCGTTCAAACTGCCATTAGGATTAGTACTGCCACCAGGTGGCAAGTTATACCGTCCGCCATCAGTTCTTTGTTGCTGTTGCATGGTTACCAAAGCCCTTCTCTTCATGCTCGTGCTCAAGTCCCCACTCGTGACCACACTAGTATACTGTAAGCTGTTTAATTGATCCCTACTCATCCCCTCCGTGTCAATGAGCTCATAATTAATATATTTTTTAATTTCACTCGATTTCTTATCCATGGACGAGCGTCTTGAGTGATGACGATGTCCCCGCTCCCGATCCCGCTCTCGATGTGAATTTCCATGACCATGACCCCCCTGACTCTGTGACTGCGGATGTTTACTTCCATTTCCGTGCGGTGGATTGTTGTTATTATTATTGTTGTACTTATTACTAACTGACTCATTATTATCATTTGATAATGTTTTAACATTGGATATGGATTGTTGGATTGTGGACATGGTGGCTTCCTTCCACTCTATGGTCTCATCATTGTGGGAGGAGCGGTGTCTGTGTCGATGTCTTCGACGACTGTTCTGATTCTCAGAGTCCGAACCAGAATGTTCATACTGACGGGATTTGTGACGGTAGCGTTTCTTACTACTATTTCGGGAATGATTAGATACTTCCGACTCACCATCCGACTGCTTCCGAGCTGTGGAAGAGGAATGACGATTTTTCCTACTAGAAAAATAAAGAATACAAAATTATATAAATAGTTTTTTAGCCAAAATGTAAGAATGGGTAGGTGGAGGATTTAATTGCTTATTGCTATTCACATATATTATATACATACCTTCTGGAATTACGATGCCCTCGACTTGATGAACGACGATGTGACCCCTCATCGCATGAGCTATTACTCTCAATACTTTTAGAACGTTTTCTGGAGCGTGCTGACCGCGGACTAGGAACATTGTATGAGTTACTAGCTATTTGAACACTCCTTGTACTCTTCGGAGAATTTGGTACAGGCTTCCAGTTTGGCTCCGTTGTCTTATTCCCCTGCTGTGTATTTGGATGAGGAGGGTTTGGATTCTGAGTTTGAGGTGGGCTACTGCATAAAATCGAAAGGAGGGATGAATTAATTTTTTTACATTTTAATCTCGTAATTATAGACTTTATACATATTCGTACATCTACAAATTAAGAAAATAGAATTAGATGGAGGTGAGATAGAGCTCTGTTGCTATAATAGAACTCGAGGTATTCTTTCAATTGTTACAAAAGTATCTCTGGTTTTTAAGAAATTGCAAGGAATATAATTATCATTTATATTGAAGATTTTTTTCCAAAATAAAAATGCTGAGATAATCAATAGAAATCTGTCATCTTCATTATTCTTTTCTTAACTTCTGCCCTAAAACAGCTTATTTTTACAATAAGAGCCAAGAGTATATAACAAAATTGTTTTATCAATGATGCATACCTTGGAACTTGGAACTATCCTCAATGAAGGAAAATATCAAGTTAATATTTTGAATGAAGTTGTCTTCATATTATGTACATTAATAAATTCAAATGTGGAATGACTTACATAGGATCTTGTGGGTTATTATTCTCGACTTCAGACCCTTCAACGAACCTCCTTGTGTACCTCCGACTAGGTGTTCTAATAAATTGTGGTTGAGCACGTCTCCTACTTGCAGAGCTCATATTGCTATGATTACTGAATCAAAAACAAAACCAAAAAGGCCATTATTGATTCAAATATGTTTTTTACTACATGGTTATAGTATACAGATATATAGTGTCGTGACGTAGCCATTGCAACTTTTGTAAGAAAGTGTTAAACTGTTAAAGTGTAAAGTATAATAAACTGTACTGCGTAAACTAACAAATAGTCAGTATGTGCAAAGTAGTACATACCTATCACGAAATCGTGAATTTAGTGTAAAAGTTTTAAGGTTCGTATTAGGGGTTGGTGTCACTTGGACCAGTCGGAAGAATGTGTGATGATCCATTGCACATTTCCATAAATGTTTGCATGCTGATTTAGATGGAGTTTCAAAGCCGTAAGTTTCTTCTTCCTGTAAAAAGTATTCAGTTCTATGCAAATCATTTTTTTAAAATTATACATAACCTATAAAAGGACAAATGAGATTTTTTCTTGAGAAAAATGAGAACTCACCGCACGGTTTTTAACACGTATCATGAAATACTTTCCTTTCATCGTCAATTTTGTTATTCGGGGCCTAAAATTTAAACAGGCAGTTTAAATTTTCGTTAGTCACTAAAAGCTCATCATTACATTTTGAAAGCTACATAGATGAAAAAACTAATAATACTTTTTTTTTTCAGCTCACCAAAAATAATTGCCAACTTTATTTTTATTCCGGAGAACTATAATGCCTGAAGGTGTTAAACCCAGAAAGTAGTCAATCTTATCCTCTCCCTATAACAAATCCACAATTTAGTTTTTAGAAATAAACACAACAAAACAAATAATTATAAGCCGTTCAAAAATACAAATTTATCTTATGCTAATTAATTTATTGTTGCGTTCAACAGTACAAAATGGCTTACCAGGACTGAATGTAGATCCACGCCGTACATATCCAGCCATTTCACTTTCTCCAAATAATTTAATTCGGCTATAGCGGGAACGTCTCCACTGTAAAATAATTCGAGTGTGAGTAAAATTTTAAATCAGTTTTGTAAATTGATTCCAGCGTCATTATAATTAGTTGAGTTTAAACACGGGCTTCTTCACCGTTAATAAATTACAAGCCATTCAAAGCACAAAATATTATGGATGAACGTATATCGCTAGGTTGTTTCGTATAACTACATATATCAGTACAAAGACACTTACATCATTGCTTTGTGCAGTTCACATATTTGTTCCTCTAATTCCACTGACTGATTCGCCACAAAACGGAATTCAGAAATGTATCCGTTTGCATGACGCTTTGGGTCGTAGTCTCCTAATTCCGCTGCAATTAGTGCGCATTAAAAACAATACAAACCGTACACATTTTATAATTTTGAATTCTATTCAATAATTGTACATAAGCAAAATGCATAATGAATTTCATTGTTCTTAAAATGATCTATTACATTGAACTGCATGAGCTCCAAGAGGGGCCGCCAAATCACTAGACACTGTGAGTCTTCCCTGTAGAATGTCTTTTTTTATTTGTAAAAAAAATTGATATCTAAATAATAACAAAAGTTCATTCATTAGTCATTTTCCCAACCGAATCGCTTAGCTTGATTCAATCCCATTGTTAAATGTAATAATAACTGTAGAGCTAAATTATAGAATAGTTCAATTACATAATGAAATGAATAGAATAATTTGCAGTCTCGTTGCAATTCTATATAATTATTACATATTATAACGCACTACTTAGCATGGATAGTAATCATAACATATTATGTAACAATAGAACCGATGCCCCATGTCTTCTCAGGATATGGGAGTGATATGTAAACTGATAAACTTATTGCAATAATGCAAGCTTGAATTACAAAAACACAGTCAAAGCCCGTTACTTTACCAGTTCACCAACTAACTAATTCACCTGCAAAGCTACATACATATATACCTATACCTGCCCACCTCCATTCTTGATTCGTATATATATACTGTATAGACTGTATACGTATGCTCAAAAAAAGAAATTAATAAAACTATAATACTCACTCCTCATCCTACTATATTCACAATTAAGTTTAAGTACTACAATAAGAAGCCAAATAAAGCCGCCAAGTCGAGGATCCTTCTCCTCAATAAACTGTCGTCTCCCCTCACGATTCCCTGACCGAACGGTTCGATTAATTTCCATGCACGTAAACAGCGGGGTAGATTGAGACCACATCAGAGAAAAATTCCTGTTCTGCTAATGCATTTACCTAACGTAAAAGCGTAAGACCCCTAAAACTAACGCATAAGTATCTAATTGCATACTTAGACAAACATAATATCATAAAAACCAACCCAAACCTAAACAACAACTGCCGCCTATATTATATTCATTCCAACTTTTCCACTGTATTACACTAACCAACTTAAAAAGAGACAGCGGACAGGTGAATTACGTATACAATTCACTCTATATTTTTTACTAAGACGTACGAATACAATCTTTTTGCTGTTGCTGTTGTTGTTGTTATTATTATTGTTGACCGCAGAAAAAGAAGCAACATCTTGCAAGTAAGATATTTCCTTTTGGCACGTTCATTTCAGCTTATATTGTAGTATAAAAAAAGTGCAATTATTATTAGTATGCGTCTTTAAGTGTTCAGCATTTCACGTGTGACATTCTATGCAAGTTGTCTACCTTTTGTAAATATGTAAACACATATTGTTATGTATTTGTATAATTATTGTTGTATACAAATAGGGACTACCTACGCTATGTACATCCTGAAGAGTCAACCCTTTACAATTAAACTACAAAGGCTGCACAGTGCACTTCCTTAACAAGTTAAAATCGAGGAGATAGGATTGTAAAACATTTATACCTATCTACCTATGCCTGCCCAAAGGATCTAAACAGCAGGTGTGAGCTGACACTGCATTTAAGTAGGTACATTTTACCCGAACACTGAAACTGAAAAGGCGTGCTATACTTACCACACCAAAAAGTAACAACGACCCAACAACAAGTTAAGGCATATAATGTCATATCATGAGCTGAAGCAGGAGGAGAGCAACAGGCGGCTGGTTCAACAGAACAATGTTCCAAACATGTACTCCAAATACGCCTGTAGGATAATAATATGTAAATGC
The DNA here is from genome assembly GCA_949802685.1 of Dicyrtomina minuta. Classification (NCBI taxonomy): domain Eukaryota; kingdom Metazoa; phylum Arthropoda; class Collembola; order Symphypleona; family Dicyrtomidae; genus Dicyrtomina; species Dicyrtomina minuta. Next base: position 72,732,652 of record OX461808.1, on the reverse strand, counting down.
ACACATCGTGCCTGTCGAGCAGGTAAAGTTCTTTTCTTACTGTGAATTGTGAATCAAACAGGAAATAGATTTTTTTTCGACTTGAGCCCTCCACACAATGCATACTAACAGTTTACCTTCTATAAATTTAATCGAAACAGGTGCTTTGCATCGATAACAGTCACCATTCGACTTGGTCCAAACTATGAGGAGTCCAAGTGAATTGACTCACTGACTATGAGACACGGCCGGTGCCGGTGAACATTTTGATAGCAAGCACACTACAACTACTCAGTCAGTCCTCCTGATCCTGAAGACAACACAAAACAGAGGCACCAGACAACCGACAACAGAAGAGGAGACAGACATAGTGAAAAGTCAAGAAACATTTCTTGTTTCCACATGGAAAATGGAAATTGACATGCACGACATGTTTCATATAATACAGGAAACTAGACGAGAGAACCGAACAACCATAACTTTGTTTTATAGATTGGGATGAGACAGAAAACACAATGAAAGTACCATCATCAACGGCTCATCAATCTCTAACTTGTACAAAATCTAACTACCTTGCTACACACACATTAATTGGTTTCATAAGCATTGACTCGTTCAATAGCTAATGGTGAATTCGAATTTGACTTCGACTTGGAATTTTTGAATGGCTGCTGCTCACTTCACTGTTCACATTCGACGATTCAACATCAATTGTTATGCATGGTTAGTTCAAATCACTTTTTCAATTGTATTGAAACGCTTCGTGAGTCTTTACTCATCTGCTTCTTGAACAACATTTTACGATTCTCAATTCTCTTCTCTACCTACTACCTACACACATCTCATCCCAACTTTTAAGTAATTCTAATCGTAAGTAATTCTCTCTCCTCTCTGGTCTTCTGCCCATTTAATTTTTAACCTTACATAAATATAAGTAGGTACCACATCTCGATTCTCGAGTCGATGGATGCAGTAGCAGTAGGAGCGAGGATATTATTCGTCGGTGTTTCTCTAGAATCTGTGTAAAGGTGATCGCCATCAAATAAAAAGGACCTACCTACAAACTACAATGGGATGGTAATTATAATAATAAAGATTCTAGACATGGGACATGGTTATTGTTATTGTTGTGGAGTAAACAGTAGCAGTAGTGTAGTAGTAGTAGTAGTAATTGAACCCACATGAGACGAAAAACATTTTCAATGACAAGAATATCGTGTCTGTGAATATTATGTAATTGAAAGATCTCAAATTATAGTAATTAATATCATGAATAATTCCATATAGTTTGTCTCTTACCTCGTAATTTCCTCAAATAATTTGCATGGGTCTGCAGCATAAAATTTTACACCAAAGTAAAAAGTTGCTGGGTCAGTACCTAGAGCACAGAACGGAGTATAGACGATCAGAGAGGTAATAAGCAATTTAAAAAATTGAAGAACAAAACAGGAGAGAGGAGATAATTATTTGGTAGCCATATGGCTATGGCTGAAAGGGATAATATGGTAATGGCAATGGCAATAGCATTAACGAACAAACTCGACAAAAGAGCAAGGACGAAATTCGTGTGCATATAAGAGACTTAATGGAATGTGGATTGCTAGTAGCTAATTGTAATAAGTAGTGGTCGTTGAATATGTATCAAAAATATGTAATTATTGTAATTAATTGATTTCATCTCTCAAGTCAAAGATATATAAAATTGATTAAAAATTTGATAAATGCCAGCCAGATGCCAGAGCCAAAGTCAAATGCCTTATTTTGTATTTAATTCATTCGTAGTTTTATACCTCTTAGTTGATTTATCACATATTTTCCGGGTTCGAGCCAATGCTGTAGTAAATAAAATAATAAAGTATAATATAGCCAAATGTTAATTTAATGAAATCAGATTTAAATAATTATTATATTAATCCAATTTCACATCAGTAAAGGGATCTTAGATTGTAGTGTCTTGATAAATTAAATAAATGATACACTGTAGTTCAAAAATAATTCATACAGGTAGTTTAATACTATAAAAAATATTACCGTTTGTCCACTAGTATCAATGAATCGTAGTCCAAAGTAAGACGTTTCAATAATGTTTAAGTGCTTGTAAACATTATCCAACAGCTCTTGCCCCGTCGTTGTTCTCTGCTCATACAAAAAAAGTACAAAGAAAGTTTTTAGATTAGTCAAATATTCAAGGCTCTTCTCGTGAGATAATTAAAGTTAAGCAAAAACCAAAATGCCAAAGTGCGATCATTATTATAATGTTCATATATGGATTTGACTGAATGAATGAATGTATAAGTAAATAAACTGTGCCATTTGCATGATATTCAGTGTGTGTACCCACATTAAATTTAAATCTGTCCCATTATTGAGCACACTAACCATTAATTATATTCAGCATTTTATTCACCCATTAACATATGTATTGTAATGTACATATGTACAGTACGTAGGTAGGTAGACAATACATACATTTTGGGCGACTTATATAGGTACCTACCTACGTACCTCCCTACACAACAATACAGTATTTAGACTCGGTCGGTCAGTCCAAGTCGATGTATGGAAGTGTCGGGAAGGGGCACACTGCGGAGAACACCTCTTTAACTATGATGTCCCCGCACCTACCTACTTTACTCACTCAAATAGAATAACATAAAATTTCATATAAGCTTTCAACTCACGATTTTGACTGAGCTGTATAAGCACTGTGTAATTAAATGTTTAAATTCGTTATTGTAGTCTTTTCTTATGTAAACATAAGTAGGTCAGGTGTTAATGTGTTGTCGTTTTCTTGACGTTGAGACGTTGACTATATTATTCTCTCTTGTGGATATAGTCTTCGGCTCTGGGCTATTTGACTATATTACAAAATTTAAAATCATTGATGATTTCACAGTTTGACACCGCAAGGTAATAAGGCTATGACAGTCTTTCCCATGTTATGCATACCAAAATACAGACAGACAGTTTCTCATCTGCACCAATAATCTAACAAAGACGTTATTGCATGCAAAGACTTTATCGTTATAGTAAAAGAATTATCATGTTATTGTGTGTTTGGGAGGATACAATAAATGCCTGCCTAAAAAGCTACGTAGTCTGTCTATAATATGCAATAACTACAACTTTACAACTACAACGTCAGTCGAATCTTGGAATCATCAATCCACTGATCAAATGGAGCATCGGAGAGATGGATCATAAAACTAAATGACAATAATACATTGTACTCACATACATGTAAGTTTATTCAACTTGTAAAATTACATAGTCATTATAATGTATCAGAGGAGCATCAATTTTTGAATTTCGATCTGCAATAGAGAATTTGAATCAAAGTTATATGTTATAACTGTTACATAGCAGCATCAAGCTCTAAGCTCATACCTGCCCTAGGCAGTCAAGAGTCATAAATTGAGTGACTGCATTTAATGACTTAAAATTTCAAATTGAAAATACTGATATCGCAGTATTTCAACTTCCATAGCCCCAGCCGTGTAGCCGTTATATGGATAATTCAATAGGATTCCATTCATCCCAGCATCACTATCAAAGAGGAACGAGAACGAGAACGATGGACGTCGCTTCGTAACAATAATAATAACAAGCTGCCATTGTAATTAACAACTAGTGAATTGTAAACTGTTAAAAATTCTTTTAAACGCTTCGGTTTCGTCTGACAACCACAAGACAAGACTTATCGTTAGAGCTTCTCATGGCATGGCCATGGTTGAAAGATTGAATTGACTCTTTCTCTGAAATATATTTTCTATATTACCTACCTATCTGTCTTCCGATCCCTTCCACACCACACGCATATCATCCCTTCATTTCCATCTCCATCTCCATCCCCATCTCGAAATCCTCACGTAGACGTAGACCGGTACAACTATATACGAAGTACGAAGGTATTTTGTGAAAATGCATTAATAACATTTTTCTCCATTTCCCTCCAAGCTACAATTTTTAATGAATAAATTTTCTTAAATTCTTGTTTCAAAATGCCTAAAGGGGAATTTTTGAAGAGTCTTTAGCTTTAACTTTTAAGAAGGGCCTGGGCCTGCACTGCACACTGCATTGCACTATGCCCTCTCTCCCAGCCTTGCCTTGTATTTTACGGAGCAGAATCTTCTGTGACTGTTAATACTGCAGGAAATTATGAATCCTTTAAAATTGTACTTGATGCACCTAGTATTTTACATGCTAAGTCTCAGTGTACTAACAATGTTAAGTACAAAAAGTGTTTGTAACTGCGGGTACCTAGTAGGTACCTACCTACATTGGTAATTTTCAATGGGCACCTCGGCACAGTGAATATCTGTGTAGTTACTATTAGCTACCATTAGTACTTGGAGCATACGGAAACCTGTTCCAACATCTTTAACATGCTATCTTTACATCTCACATTATTACTGTATGATTACCATTACGTACGTAATTATTATATTATAGCTTGTTTTTCAACAATAACAGTAACAACTTCACTCATACAATGCATAATTGTCCAGCAAATCTTTTCTCATGCTCGCTCTTTTATTTTTTTCCCGTCTCTCGCAGTCATTGTGAACTGCAAGAGCAACAGGAGACTCAGGAGATCTACATAAGACCATCATGCTGAGAAGAATAGAAATTTTACAATGAAATGAAGTACTATATATTATTCCGTCGTCGGTATAGTGATAACATTATTATATGGTCTAGGTACTTTTACTACAAAAATATATGCAGTTGAGTCTATATACAAAGTAGATGTGTATTTACACTAACATTCGAATTAAAGCAAAGAAGATTACATTATTACATATAAACTGTAGAACTGAAATACTGAAATTTTGAATTTGATAAACTATGAAGGCGGTCCAGCCACATTGAAATGTGGTTCTCAATGAGGTCTTGACCTCCGCCTGGTCTGCTGGATGTTAATTGCACAGATTACTCAGTACTCAGTCCGCCTCTGTTGACTGTGACTTTTCTATTGTATCCTCTAAAGGATGTAATACATTGTAGATAGTAGATAGTAGAGTAGATTGGAGCCTATCAGTATTCCGTACGAGAAATGGACTTTTTTTATGTGTATTATGAGGCAGAAATACCATCCAGTCCCAAGGTACCTGTTACCATTGTTTCATCCCCCTAAAACGAGTAATTACAGATTTGGTACGTTTGCTACGTTCTTTTAGATAGTTCTTGTTGGGTTGTGTAATATCCGAGCAGTAGTAGTGAGTAAAAGAACAGAGAATAGATATTTCCGTTGCGGTGTAAAGAATTTGAAGAGAAAAAAAACATTATTATTACAGTAAATTATACAGTGTAAGACACAGATTTTTTGAAACTATCCCTTCAGGCCCTTTACCCTCATAATTTCAAGACATAATATGAGCCCAATCCAATCCAATGAATTGATCCTTACGTGACCTTTTGCTTTTGTGCTCATGAAAGTTGTTCATTTTTCGTGCCCTATGTAATCGTGCCTGAGCTTTATGTGAGTCTTTTCTTTTCCTTTTCTTCTTCTTTCAACAGCATCAATATAGCAATGTGGAAATGGATACCTTATTATATTCACAGGTGAGTCAAAGAGCACCACTAGTGTACCAACATTATATTGTAGAGTTTTAGTCTCGTAGCTGAAAGAAGGTTAAGAACGAAAAGTGATTTATGGGGTTGGTTCAGTTAAAATTTATTTTATTTTTTTTACATTACATCTTATGGAAATTTCCAGCCCTTTGCATGGAATGGTGGAACTAAACTTTATTGTGGCTATACGAAGCACATGAGATGATTCAATAGTAAATTCAGTAATGATTTACAAAAAAAGTATGTAATCTGGATCATGCATTAGATTTTGTTTTTGTTCATCAGCATAAAGCCCGACACAAATAACAAAACATGGAAAAGGCCTGAGAGATAGAGAGAGAGAGAAATCTGAATTGAGCATCTTTTAAAGTTGTGTATCTATTTTGTTTTACTAGAACAAGGGGAAAGGAAAGACAAGGAATACAAAGTCGTAAATTTACAGATGCTCAGAAAAATTTATGTAAATTAAATACTGCATCATGCACTGCATCGCTCCATGAGCTGAACCCAAAGGCAATCTCAAATATCTGAACTGTTCGTTAAAACATAATTTATAATATACATAGAGAATAGAGAGAGAGAGACGCACTTTGTTTGTGCCTAGTTAAAAGAAAAACTAACTTTTTTGAGCTTGTTATTTTACTTATACCAACTTCCTAATAAACATGCTTTCCTTAAAGTATTTGGGTTTTTGTTTTTGGTCTTGGTCAAGAGAGTGGTGGATCGTACGCGTGTAGCTATGTATATAGACTTGTATAATGAAGTGGTCTCATAAAATCATTTTATCATCTCCTTCACGTCGTTTCGATTGGTTTTGCATTTTTGATATGGTGATCTATCAGGTGGACCCTACCTACTAAACAACCAAGGAAGTCCTTTTTATTGTATTTATTTTACTGTACATGTCATGTCACACTGTCATGGTGTGGAGCTATAGTAATGTGAGAGGGGAAAAAAATATATAGTTTTCATTTAAATTTTAATTTGATGGTTCCTGCGACAAGTCGTTGAGTTTCTGATTTGATGTTAATATATGACTTGGAGTCAAGTCTGCTCGCGAGCGGAGGTGGACATAAATGGAATGTAACGTGTGTGTCAGCTCAATTATATTTCCACCAGAGCATTACTATTACACACTATAACTCTCCACAAGCTCGCAATTAAAATGATAATAAACTACCGTAATAAAGTCATTGGAATTTTCGTAGGTGTATAATTTATTTAGGACGTTATGCTCGCATAAATTTTAGCCAAATTAATGTCACGTATTCAATAGTCAAATTCACAATGCTTATAATATGATACTCAACGACAACATAAGTAAGCACCTATAGGTACAGACAGGTACTAAAAACGATGGCAATCTCCTGTAAAGTTAAGGAAAGCGAACGACAAGCCGTAGCCATATCCCCTTTTGCATCGTCAGTCACCAAAGACCACACAGTACGACTGACACTAATTTAAAGGATTCGTCAGTATATTTTTATTATTTTTAGCAATTCAGTGCTATGCAAAAAGCAATGTGATGAGATTAATGTGACATATGGGACGGTCGGACATCGGAAACTGTCACAATCAATTCCAAGCTGGACGCTATAATATAGGATAAGAATCGTAGGACTCTCCTGATCTGGTAGGAGATTCAATTTCCATAATTCTTTTTGCACTACATTGCATACTGTATTGCATTGGACTTACAATGAGAACAACAGCCCTGCTGTACTACTGGTTCAATTCTTTCAGTTCCATATTTAACAATGGCCAATAAAGATACACTGTCTATATGATTTGCTGCAGCAGCCTTACTAAATATAATTAGATACATATGCCATTTTCAATCTATAAAAATGCAAATGCAAAATAGTGCTAACGAAGAACACCGTGAACGGGACATTTTATGTTTTCATTCATTTCAAGCTCTATGTGCATTGTATAACTTTTTTTTCTCTTCTCTATTTGCATATCATGAGAGGATGAATCATTAGAAGAGGATCGAGACAGCTTGAAGCTTGAGTTGACTACTTGACAACACAGACGGAACAAGGATGAGGGAGGTAGGCAGTTAGGCAGGTAGGTATTTGTATTTACATGCCTTATACATGCGCAATGGCTATTACAGATACTATCCGTATTATTATTAAACATATAGCATCCATAAGAAGATACGGATATCTTTTTGCGTACCTGGTCCTCGTCACTTCTGTGTTCCTTTTGTGCTCATCCTCATCCCCCCGGACTTTCTGCATATATTTACTCACTTATTATCGTTAGTAAGCACATTTTGTTATGTATTATCTTATGGGCTATATCGTGTGTTCAGATTACAAACTGAATTTCTTTTTTTTCTCTCTTCTTAATACACTAATACCCATTCCAAGACCTCCATACGACGTAGTAGTAGTAGCAATGAAATATAATGTAATGTAATGCACCTCTATGTATTATAGGTATTAAGGGAAGGGAAAAGAAAAGAGGACGATGCTCCCTACCTGAGTTTAAGATTGTGCACATTTTTCCATCATCTCTTTCCTCTCACAGTTCTGCTCTTCTTTAAAAGAACTGTGTGTCTAACTATCAACAAGATGAACGCAGCCACCACCACCATACCAGGACTAACTACTCATGAAAATATCTATCCCCCGTTTACCTACCTGTTCGTTTGTATAGTTCGTGTTAGTTGAGCCTAGTAGTAGTAACAGAACAGTAGTAAAACTATCGTATAATATACTCCAACTCCACAAGATATAGAAATAGATGTGGTCTCTTAGAATTGGAATTTATGCATGAATCTGTCTTATGCGGTTAGTTAGTAGATACTTATTATTATGAATCAAAATTTTAAGATTTTGTCTGCCTTATAGCTGTAGCCAGGCCAGATGAACAGATGAGTACAATATGTAGTACAATCTAAATCTAATGTCCAATGGCTATATACTAAAAGATGTGTAGGATATCACGTCGTAATCGTATATAATCGTAATCGTGTAAGTAACATCAATGGTCAAAACATAGAATCGCATCGTTTCTTCACATTGCACCCCAATTTCATTTCTTCTGCTTCCTTGTGGTCAATTCAATTTCTGCAAAAGTTATAAACCTTCAACAAGTTCCTCATACTTTGTAATGACACGAGAAGACGGTATAGAAATTCTGCATGGAAGTTTTAAAGTTGCTTATTAATTAATGCTCGTAAGAGATGAGAAAGATGTGTGAATTTTGAGACACCTGAATTGCACTATATAGCGATCTCAAGTTTTGAAGAAATTCATATTTTACAGAGGTGATACACTGTGAAGGATGTTTTGTAGCCCCTTATCTTGTAGTAGTAGCAAGCATGTTGACCGTATCGGTGTGTACTACAGGGTACAAAGCTAACAAAGTAACCAACGAGCTAAATGTAATAGCATAACATCAACATCAAATCAGCGAAGTCAACAAATGTGTAGATAGTAGATATTATGCATATCATGACAATTTAAATGAATGAAAGGTTAATAGCAACTTTACATAGGGAGACATTCCATTCGTCACGTTTTACTTTTTTTTGTCCCAAAGAAAAAATTTGACTTGTTAAATCCTACTTAATCTTTCCCACTACCAACAACGCCAACACATGTTCTACAAACTATGAGGAGGATTCTAATACAACTACAGTATAACTACTAGGCTAGACATCCACTTGAGACATCCGACTTGTGTTGCGTGTCCCTCCTTATTTATTCTTGAGGATGGCAGCAGAATTTAATATTTCAATTTATAGTACATAATTAATAATTAACCAGCGTATAATATAAAGTATAGGTACGTTGGGATTTTTGTGAAGGTACTTTTCATATATATTATGCTACACAATTAAAATGAATGCAGCACGTACAACGCGTGTATGTTTTCCATGGATATATGAGGGCTATTATAATATAAAATATGTATAGCTATTAAATATGTTTCTTTCATTCCTATATTGCTATATGAACTAGAACTACAAATTGTATACTGCAGAGAGTGAGAGAGAGTAATTTCACGAGCTAATGTCCAAGTTGAAGTTTAATGGCTCCGTCAATTATTCTTTATGAACGTAGGTAACGTAGCCTAGCTATCTGCGCGCTATTGTTAACTTTTATGTCTGTGGAGTCAAAGTTCGATCGTTTTCGAAACTTTTGGCTTGAATTACTAGTGTGAAATTAATTACTACTAATTTTCAGTGTCATTACTTTTACTTTGTTTTTTTGTTTTTGTAGCATGCTGTTGGGATCTGACTGACTGAAAAACTGAGGTTCACATAGAATTTTCTCAAAATATCTGCAGGAATTGAATGGAAATCGGAAAGTGAGTATAGGTATACTACACTATATAGACACTTCGTTACTCCAAGCTAGCTAAGTTAGTACTTACATAGCTTGTAGCTAATTTAGTTTTTTCTGTAGTGTTTTATATTATGTACTTACACAGTTTACACAAAAACCCACAGGAGTACCCTTCATTTTTTTTAAGAATAAAAAATATACAAGAAAACGAGTAATAAAAGTTGAATAACAGAAATTAAGCCTAAGGGATGATGAGGAAAGGATATTACACCATAGAACGAGAGGGACAGAGAGAGAGAGAGAGAGAGAGAAAGAGGTAACTACTAGTCAAGGCAGAAGACCGTGGGAAAAGATAAAAATCAAAAGCTTGAGAAAATTTGAAAAGCACCAACCAACGGAAATCAGAGTGAATCAGTATAATATAGTGTAATTCTTTGTCTCTAAGCTTTAGCTCTGAGCGGAAGTGTTATAGCTAGGTGAGCAATAAATTCTGTGCATCTAAACTCATCCTTTGACCTTGTCCTTTTTCAAAAGTATTTTGCTTCGATTTAAATAATATAGAGCTTTCCAAATTATTTGAAAAAATTAAGTAAACACCTGTTGACTGTTGACGTTGATTTGAATAGCAGACATACAGGTGTAGGTTATTTTATTTGGCTTTGCCTTTTATATTCGGGACGTGCTGTGATATGCGCTGTCCGTAAAAGATTAGGTATTGAGTATTTTATTTTTATCAGCGTAACTGTTCCTTCTTATTACATACTACCAACTCTACTAGTGTGAGCAATGTATAGTGGCAAACCTTAATTATTGTATCAGATGAAAAATATAGTTATAAAATCCCTTACTTCTTATCCTCCTCAGTAATTAATATACTAACTGTTGAAGTAGGTAGATGTTCTTTAATTACGACATTCTAGGCTGCATACTACACACATAGTATACGGCTCCGTTTCTAAGAAACAGGAAGTTCATGAACTCACCCATAAGTAATTATGCTGTGATTGTTTCTGATTACTCTTTAAGAAAATTATCCAACCCTTATTCATAATGCATATAAGTATAATTATTAACATATTATCATACCGAGAAAAACAAACTAACTACTATTGCAGGAAAAAACTGGAGTTCATAACATTCAAAAAATAATAATATATATTAATATATTACCTGAACTTCTTGTATGATTTCTTGATCATCCAATAAAATAATTTTTATGTGTTTATTCAATCGGCGATTTCCAAAACACTTCATTTTTATTGTTATCCTAATGCACACAGGTCAACGAAATTCTTGAAAGAGTAACCAAAATCAATGATTGGTGTATAAAGGAGATGCGAGGTCCGGTCGGCGTGAACAGGAGAGTACACACAAAATTTAGTAGGAGTTAACAAAAATAATATAGTAAAACTTTTATAGCACACAGGAAAGAACGGAACTCTTATGTAATAATCTTGAATTTTTTTAACTTGGAATTTTAGTCATCCTTCTGTATACTATCTTTGGTGGAATCCGACCAATCGCACATCTACCAATTATATAATTAATAATTTTACCGAAACGGCGGCCGTAAGAATAAAATTCACAAATTATTATAGAAATAGAAACATGCACAAATAATAATAATGTGGATTAAATTTGATTTAATTTAATGGAAACAAAGAATTGGATTGTTCACATTCAAAAATATTTTTGTATTGAGGCAAAAAGCTGAGATTGTGTTCTTCAATGTCAAGTCAGCGTGAACATTTTCCCTTTTTCCTGGACACACAGTGGACAATGGATTGCGTGGAAAATAATAGGGAAACAAGAAAGGATCTCTTGAGGAACGTCTGTAGCCTCATCCATTCACGACCAAATGTTAAAGTTGAACTAAATAAACTGTGGACGTGAGATGTGAGGGAAGAAAAAGGAGAGAGAGAGAGAGAGAGAGAAACCTTTCATTAATTTTTTCTACTTGCCTTTTGCTCAAGTCACAAAAGCTCTGACTGCTATAATATGTCCATATCCATACGGTGTAGTAAAAGGGACTCCACTGCGTCTTCCTTTAGCTTTTTACCTTCTCTCACTTCTCAAAGACTTTTTGTTCGCCTCAAGGCACCAACAATATAAATTTCACGTATATTCCCTGTATGTCTGTCTGTCTAATATCGTTTCGTAATAATTATTGTAAACGTAAACTTTACCTCTATCAGTATACCTCTCGTCTACAGTCTATAGAGTATAATATAGAGCCAGTGTTCATCGGCATCGGGACGTGGGTACCTATATCTGCTTTCTTGCTTGTTAATGTGCACTTGTATATATGTATACTTATAGGCATAGGCTGGACAGTCTTTCCCACTATAATCGAGCTATAGGTGTAACGTAACTAATCTCATAACAACATTAACTTTATCAGTGTGCATCTGGTGAAGTGGAAACGAATGTGACGGAAAACCAAAAACCAACGGATTGCGATTCGAATCGATTGGATTATATATTGGATTGGATTGAATTGGTTTGGATGGGGGATTAGGTTACCAAAACAAAAAAGGGCTTGTTCCTTCATAAATCCTCATAAATTATACTGATCCTTCCAAACCCCAAAAATCCTAAACCATTCTAATATCATTCATTGTATTCTAATGTATGTAATGTGTATGTGCTCTTTTGTAAAGATTAAAATACATACGTTTAGAGTATGTATGGATACACTGTCCTGTCTGTCCTGTGTAAGTATGTAATCGTAAATGCTATTGAATATACATAATATAAATTTAAAAAAAATTACATCGTGTGGAACCATACCCAAATGCATTGCACACCTTCATAACTTAAATGCTTAATTGTCCCATACACACAGTATATTATGAACAAATGAAATGGAAGTGTGTGCATGTGTTGTAAGTAATGTAAAAATCTATGTGTCTGTGGAAAAAGAAAGAAAGAAAGAAAAAAATAATGAGAGAGGCTTCGTCGTCCACTTCACTTCAATTGTCTGGTCTGCAATAATTATGGACGCAAAAACTAATGGACTTACAAACTGACATGAGTTTCTTCTCTTCAGATTCAGATTTGAACGTATAGGTATAGCTGGTAGGTTAGGTACCACCTATATACCCACCTGTGCCTTGATTCCATTAGGCTCTTGATATGATCATAAATGCATATTGTTATCTTATAATTTGTTTTCGTACTTAACTCTTATACATTTTTGAAACATTTTAATCTTGAATCTTATCCATTTAATAACGACGAGCTTTTCTTTTGGCCTGGAAGGGATTTTGGCAACTTTTCACTTTTCATATACTTACCCAACTTTGCGTAAGCAAAGAATAGAAGTAATATAGAAAAATCTACAAAACAAATAAGGCATTTGATGGGTTTCCGCTAATGTCTTTTGATTGTGCAATAATAAGGTTTTGAATATTATAATATATGTATATTTACTTTTAATGAAAGATGGAGAGTATAGAAAGACATATAATAGACGAGTACTCGATGCTACAAATCCCATTAATCAAAATTAGTAATTAATTATGATGAATGTTCCTAATAGTAGTTTGACAAATAAATGACAGCTTCATTTTCTGTAATTGTAATCTTATTATTATACTCTTACTACTATGCTTATGGGCTGAAAATGAAAACGAAATTGTAATAGAGGGCTACATTCAAGAGATGTATTAGTTATGCATATGTTACCAAATTGGAAGGTAACAAAGTTACCTATCTACTTCTCTTGGCATATTCGCACTTGTAATCGTAAGTGCTATATAGCATCAATAAGGCACACGTTAACGTTAATGAATACACAGTTTTGTTATTTTTGTGTGCCCGTTTAACAACAATTAGTACCGGCCAGGTGTGTTCGTTAATAATAATTAGTTTACATGTTAGCTATTTAAACGAACAAGATTTCTATTACTGTGCGTCGAGTAAAAATTAAAAGTATACATGGGATGTTAAGATGGCTTTTGGGTGAGCAGACAGATTTAATTATGAACAACTTGTGTATTTACTTCAGACCATTTTCTAATTTCGAATTCGAACCATAATATACTATGGTCTCCTGGTAGGACTTTGGCTGAGTGAGCTTTATTATGTGCTTACAAAAGGGAAATTCCATCTACTTAAATTCCAATAACCCAAGGGATACTGTATACCTACTTAGGTGGTACCTACCTAGGTTACATATCTTATTAATGAGCTCATGCATTCGGCATTGGTAGGGGCACCGTAAGAACTTCAGTTTTCTTTGACTGAGAGCGAGAGCCTAGCTTAAAATGTTTTGCTTAAGTAACATGTCGGAAAGGTCGGCCAGATCACAAGCTTCAAAGCAAAACAGTAACAGGATCCGTACGTATGGACATAGAACTATATGATAAATACAGTAGTATTAATATTCTGACGAGTGATGGATAAGTACAGGTTCTATTCTCAGAAGAATTAAAATATAAATAATGCATTATTTTAGTTTCTCAAATTAATGAGAAGATTAATTTCCGAATGAGAAGACTTGCAAAGTATCTCCAAGAACTCTCGCTTCTTGCAATATGTATACTTAAATGGGACCTCCGCCAATTAGTATGCAAAGGACGTTCAAGGGATTTCCCTGCGTTGTTTTCACAAAAGCAGTATGTCGCACTGAAAAGGAACAAATACTACCCTATTATATGTGCCAACGTGACGGTGCCTGTTTCAAAAACTTCTTTAATCAGTAGTGCAATGCAAAATAGCACGAAAATATATAGTGGATCTAATTATACATAGATAGTTATACTGTATATGTAATTTAATAAGTAAGCAGGTAAATTATATTATATTTTTAAGTATGGTAATACTGAATTTTACAGTGCGCTACTTGAGTATTTATTCATTGGTTACCTGCGTATATTTCAGATTTTGGATTCAAAATGCGTTCATTTTATGCATCAATGAGAGCCTCGGTGCTAATGTGCAATTATTATAGAAAGTATGTATACAATGAGATGGAGTAGCAGGATATTTTTAGGTGACGGAACACGTGAAAATAAAACAGTGCACATTCATTGCGTATAAAACACTACATATTTTAATTTAATGACGTTGACATCGATCGTCTTGATTAAATTGACTACTGCACAACAACTATCTACAAGTACTCAGTTTTCCAGATTTTTGCAGTGCGCGTAGAACTTGTTTAATTGTAAGTACATAGTTATACAATTATACTTGCACTGACTGAGCTAAACAAACGAATAAAAACAACATAACAATTGAAAGCTAATCTAGATTAGTCTAGTCTGATATTGCGATAGTAATGCTACATACATACTACAATGGTTTCACGAGATCATTATTTTTAATTTTACATGGTTTTGATTATTCTTCCTAAACTAAAAATAAATAATTGAAGTAGGTATAGCAGTAGTCTCCTCAACGAACTAATAATTTAAATGGCCAAAATTACTTTGATTCACTCATAAATTTAAACTACGTCATCCTACTTTACAACTGCTATTATGTTCCATATGGATCCTAGTATCTGTGCATATAAGTACGTATAAGCTACCTACTACGTATACCTAATGTGTTATTTTACTTTTTTCCCTACCATCTCGCTCTCGATGCTTGACTTAATTAATTTCTCCAGCTATGTTATGAGAGCGAACTGAAGTTTACAGACAGTTAAGACGGTTACTAGTACGTAAGTACGCACTTAGTTACAATAATGTAGGCAAATTTTTATCTATTCGAACTAAAAATTAGACATCGATCACTTACAACCTACTAGTTAGTTTGAACAATTTTAAACTTTTAGTTGTAAAGCCAATTAAATGTACCGTATATCATATAATAATGCGCGGGTCCGAAATAGCACGCGGGTCCGGAATAGCAAGCGGGTCGTCAAACATTGCAGGCTTATATTACAATATTAATATAATTTTGCTACAATTAGAGAAGTTATTTGTTTACAAAATTCGACATAAGTAAGGAACCAAAAATTCCTCCTTCTAGCGTTTAAAACTAAAGACCGGCTGCCAGTGCTGCCAACCAGGTTGGGTATTTTTTATTATTAGGAGTACCAATTCGTAAAATGTTTAGTGCGCAGGTCTGTTATAGTACGCGGGGTCTTACAGGTCTCACTCAGTTTGAATAGTAAGCTGGGCGTACTATTATAGGATATACGGTAATTAAGAAAGTAAGCCCGAATTAATCAGATACAACTACATATTATAATTTCTGCTAGTAAATTCAAGTTCTTAACAGTCTAATAAATACATATTAATACTTACGCCTTATTTACAATACATAGATACATAATAGAACATAATGTTCTACGAAACAGTCACAATCACATACTGAAATTCAATGCAATTCATTAATCCCGTTTTGAAAATAATCGTTCGGCACAGAATCAAATTCAATAATATCAGCTTACAATCAGAATCAGATTAGAGTATATCAAAACAATAACTTAAATGTGTGTAATAAATCATAACATTAACTTACTTAGCGATGTTACTACTAGTCAGAAATTGTAAATATGCTAAGCCGTGACACCTACGATGTGAGCATAGCTCTTGATCAGAATGAAATACACTGTAACAGACTGAACACTGGTATTTCATCAACGGTCTCACTCCATACCCCAAACACTCCATGTATTCTTCGACATCCGCTATTTCTTCATGTGCTATTATTAAATGTTTGACCAGAGTGGGACGAACGATAAATT
Organism: Dicyrtomina minuta; assembly: GCA_949802685.1. Taxonomy (NCBI): domain Eukaryota; kingdom Metazoa; phylum Arthropoda; class Collembola; order Symphypleona; family Dicyrtomidae; genus Dicyrtomina; species Dicyrtomina minuta. The sequence continues at coordinate 72,716,092 of OX461808.1, read as the reverse complement.
CCAATCCTGTACAAATATTCAATATTGAAATTTAATGTCCATACATTTATATTTTTACTTACAACGTGTAATGTTTGAATGATTTCATTTAAATTTCTGAAAATTTGAAAGAACAAACTAAAATAACATACCACATTCAGGACACCAATATTCCGGTTCATATTCTGGATTAAGCAAATTAGTTTCCGTCCAATGATGTCTAATCTTCAAATGAGTTAAATAATCTACAGTTGAATCAAAACGAATACCCTCACACAATCGACATGTATATTCTTTGTTGCTAGAAATTAAGGTATCTGATTTTGACCATTCAGATTTCATTGAATTAATAGCTGAATCATTTGATGCTTCATCGTTATCCTTATCGGAGCTATTGGTGCTCGCCCCGGAATCGCACTTAGTTAAAATAACACTACAATCCCGAACAGTCTTGGTAGTTTTGGCAGCAGCAATTCCTTCCGTAAAAATATTTTTAATAGGAGAGGAATCGATGCTACAGTCGATTTCCGTCTTGCTGCTCGTGCTGGAAATGGAGCTGTAGCTAGACCGAGAACTTTCTCCACTTTCAACGGATCTTCTTATTAAACGTTTTGTTGATACTTTTTCTTCCGTGAATAGCCCAGCCACCGAGTCATAATAACTTCTTCCATTTGAACTAAGCGATTCACTATCTGACAAATTAGCATTAGTAGTGCTAATAAAAATTCCACAAATATCTGTAATGCCTACTTTGAAGTGTTTATCCGATTCGGAGTTCTCTACACGTGAATGACTGAAGATACTAGCACCATCCATTTTACATCCTTGTGAATCCACATCATCTTCGAACACGATCTCGTTCGGAAATTTTGTTTCTCCACTATTATCCAGATTAGATTTTGCATTTATTAAGTTTATTCGACTCGCAGCACCATATCGAGCATATTTAGATTGAAAACCATAAGTAGAAATGCCTTTGACGTTGGAACAAAGCGATGCTGAGCTTTCTCCCAAGTCAATACTGCCCTTTTGATCATGTTTTACAGCATCGCCACTTTCGTCAGGCCCTGATTTTATTTTCATCATGTCCCCATTTCTTTGACAAAATTTTGAGTTAACAGCCTCGCGTAAGTGATCACTGCTCTTGTGATACAGAAGATTTTGCATAAATCCGAATTTCTGATTGCACAGATTACATTTCAAATTCTTTGCCAGTGTGTGATGCTCTTTGTAGTGGTACAAGCTATTGTTTTTGTCTACCGACTTGTTACACAACTCGCAATTTTCTTTTTTCTTTTCAGATTGATGGTCAGACTTAAAATGCAACTCTATATTATCAACTTTCTTATTTGAACACTGCAGGCAAACCAAAATCCCTTCTTTTATGTGGTTGAGACCATGAGAAATTAGTTCACTTTGTACGTCAAATTCAATGTCACATGTTAAGCATTTTTTTGGAACAGATTCTATTAAACTAATAGGGTCCGATTTGGCCTTTTTTGTAGTCTTCTGATTTTTTGTGAGTGACAGTCTTTTTTGTGATGTTTGTAGGGGTAATACAGATTGTGATGATGAGTTCTGGGTAATTTTTGGCTTAGTAAATAACTCTCCTAGTCTTGATGAGGTACGAAGATTCAACCTTTGGGTACCATTACTACGTAATTTTGAATTTGAGTTGTCTGTAAAACAGTTACCATTTGTTTCTAATGCCGCACGCTTGATAGATAAAATTTTTGAAGTTGAAATTGGTTCGCTATCTTCAACAATCTTTTTAATTCCTTTGAAAGCAACTAGTGAGGATTGAGACTTGCGTGGTGAATTACATACTTCACTGCTATTACTCTTAAACGAAGAGTAACTTCTTAACTTTGTTGTGACTGGTACAGATGATTCATCAACGTTGCTGCGAAATCGTCGCAAACCAGGATTACCATTGTCATCGTTTACAGACTGTAATTTTGGTGGATCTGTGTGAAGATAATTTGAATTATTAGGCATATTTAATTTCGTTCAACATGATTTTATACAGTAATAAGGTCGCCAAGAGCTTCATTTGAACATATTGTTACGCAACAACGCAACCATAAGACTGCATTAGTGGAGTTCCTACAAACATATGGTTCCTGTTCCAACAGATAAAATTATTTTGTATGGAAGCTATAACGCGTAACATACTAAATATAATTGCATGATCAAATTAGCAATGACCAAGGTAGTATGGTGTTGTCTTTTCCTCTAAAACGCGTTCCACTGAGCTGAGCAGGTACTTTAAAGCTTTATTTATCTTCAATTAAAAGTATTCCAGGCTCAATTTTAATTCAAAAATTAGCTTTTATATCTACGTACCTACAATATTACATATATCTTAATGTCTCTAAACCCTGTTCCTAAATTCTAGGAATTGGATACCAACAGCTGCTAGTTGTAGGTCTTATAAGGTATCTGTGTTTTATTTTTCCGTAATAAATGTATGTATATACATATGCACAACATTTAAGCTTTACAGAATTATTTTCCTGAACCAGTGTTCTTGTTTAAAAAACATTTAGGCAAAACAATCAACTCAATTACAGGAGATGCAATGAAACCGGGCCAAGTATAAAAGTGTTTGTTAATTTATTACTTGTATAGGTAAGGGTGGGGTCAATCTAAACTGTCCTGCACAAACTATGAATTGATAGCGCTACCAATTAATTTTTACTGCTATGTCACATAAAATGCGTATAATCGTAATTTTTCGGAAATTTAACTGAAATTACCTTGACGAGGGTTAATTTCTGAGCTTGAATTCGCATCAGTTACATCTGCAATTTGCAGTTTCGGCGGATCTATGGAAAAATAAAAATTAACTAAACATAATATTGTTTCATGTACAAAACTGATGACTGAATTGAAAACAATTAAAATTAAAACTATCTTTAAATGATAAAAGCCGAACAAAGAGTCTAGATAATATATTGTAGTCAAATACATCACAATAATTTCAATCTTACAGGAACTATTATGTTGTCTACCATCTTCAGCCTTGGAATTTTCTTGCGCCTCCTGAGAATCATTTTCTTTAAAGCTAAGGACTTTATTTTGCTCTGTGTTCCACAAGTTACCCGCACAAATTTTTTGATGCCTCTTTAAAGAATTTCGATGAAATGTTTTTTGACAAAATTCACATAATTTTCTCCTTGAAACGGCTTTTAAACCCGTTGGGTCAACTAAACTATTATTTTGCTGGTGAGTGTAATCAGTACAACTTGCCATTTATACACGTACTATGCACAAGGAGTCCAATAAGAAAATGGCAAGTTTTATGAGTATGATTGTTATAACTTTGCCATTGTAGTGCACAAACTATTTTAACAGAAGCTTCGTAGTTCTTAATTACAATTTAGTTTCCCATGAACTGTCATCGCGTCAAATATAGACTAAATTTGTGTACGTGACTGTGTTTGACGACTGTCGACTGGTTTATTCGATTGGCTTATAGTATGAATAACACCACTTTCGAGTCACATGTAATTATCCAACAAACAAACGCATCGAAGTGGCTTTACTTTCAACGACTGTAAATGAGATAACTTTCTTTTCCCTATTTTTCGTATTGAGTACTTTAAAAGAATCGCAATAAACAATTAATTATGCAAGTTATTATCTTATCGAACAACTATTTATCTCTCTCTCCAGTATTCTTTCCTATCTGAAGTTTCCATTTAAATTATTCCCACTCTTTCCCGTTTACAGTTTCTTCCAGAAACACCATAAAACTATTTGTGAATCTAAGGCTACATAGGTGACGCCTTGGGTATTCTTTGTTCATTGCCGACCTGGAGATTTCTGGAAACGAAAACTCCAGTAAACTGAGAAGACAACTCCATTGACTGAAATGATTATATTATGTATAGATTTATAGATCCAAGATCTATCACTTTTTCACATAGATACCGCATACTACGTAACAGGTAACATACAAACAGTTCCAAAAAATCAATGTTGGGTTTTGCGTTTGCCTTTACGAGCTATATGTGGTGAGTTTGGCATCAACAACTTTTACAGCAGCACAATGTGTGAAAATTATTTAGCCCCAGCCCCAACTATTGCTAAGTAGTTGTTTAAAGTTTTGTATTCCTCCTTTTCTTGGCCCTTGCAGCAGAGTGAACAGAGAGCCATTTAATTACTGCAATTTGCAAACAAAAAATTGGATTGTTTCTGTACAACCCAGGTCACTGACAATGAGTCATAGAGGATGATTTAGGTAATAATTTCCGTAGCCTCTAATAATGTCCCTTGTTTTTTATGCGAACACGAATTACAGTTTCCCTAATTGCAAATAGCATCATTTTTCTATCATTTAGCATACATATTTGCGTACTTTTCCTTTCGTACAGCCCGGCTCAATCCGAGAGATTTTGTAAAACGTTTGATGTACCCGGTATTTTAAGATAACATTTACTGTCGTCTGCGTGTCTTGTTAGTGTCAAAACATTATTAACTAACACAATTTAATACATGTTCTAAAATTACAAGTGAAATCGATATTGACACAACTCCAAACTGAAACTCTTAAGCCAGCACCCAAACAACTAAAATAATATTACAAGGGTTACGAATTGAAATACAATGCAACCCTTTCACAAAATGTTGATACGTACACTGAGTCCGGTGGGCTATATCCTTGTTGGAGTACAGTGTCAAGTTTATTTTAATATTTTGATTTGAAGTTGTTCTCTCACTGGAAATGCAAGCATGTTTACTGAAGTCTTTTTCATATAATGTAACATTTTCGTTCTTTATGATTACACGAGACCTTTGACAAAAATTATACACATACACTATGCAAATGTGTATATTGACGATGTAGGTTTGTACAATTAATTGTAAGTACCTTTAATACGAAAGGCACATTATTATGCAATTTTTTATTGAATACCAAGAGAAATAGAAGCTTTTATATGTATCGAATATTGTACCTAGCAGGCCGCTCTTTTTCATCCCTCGTGTCCTTCAAACTTCAAAGCTACAACTTAAACCATATATAAAATATATTAGTATTCTACTATATGCACAATGAATTCATGGTACGGTGAGTATGTGGTGGATCAGCTCGAGCATTGCAGATGCACAGAGCAACATCTTTTCCCACAAACGCATTTTTAGCCAAAGCCAACCCTCGGCTCGTGGACAGGATCTTCCCTGTGCCTGTCTCCCTGTTTTTGTTGCCTGTCTCCCTCTCATGCTGAAGGAAGGTCGACGATTCATATGTCTATGTATGCAATAAAATTCATTATAACAAGTAGTACAGTGCAAAAAATCCAGACGAAAATATGTATTGTAAGGCTTTTTGATGAACATAATCTTATTTGAGGCAAGTCTCACTTAGTCAGTTAAGCACACCCTTTGGCTCTGTCATAAAAATTCAACGCAATAATATACAGAATACAGGTATGCTCAGAAGTACTTACAACAGCATTAAAAAGAGCTCGTATGCATTTATTACGATTCCAAAATCCTTATTCACCATGAAGGAATTCTCAATTGTCACCACCTCAAAAAGTGTTCGCATCTGTCTCATTTACTTTAAAATATAAATTAAATTTCGTTTTTTTACGAATGGTAACCTACGATCAGAATTACGTACGTAATTGTTTCTGTATTTTATACAACATGTGCCATTGAGACCTCTATATTTCTTGTTTTTTTTTGGTTTATTGCAACACGTGCATAGTGCATGTGAAAGGTTAACAATAAATCGTTTAAGTGCTTGCGTATTTATTTACTTATCCTCAGTTAAGTAAATAGAGGGGTGAAATGTCCGGTGAATTAATTATACTCATTATCGTCATTCTGTTTCTGCTCACGTAAGTTCTAAAAATTTTTAAACCTTCCCAGTATTATCGTTTAATCAAATAAATTCAATCTTTGGCAACATTATTAATTATTATTTGGTAATTATTGAAATTTTAAAAACAGATCATGTTTGGGCTTCTACTGTCATTTCTGCTACGGAGAATCGGGTGGACGTTCATTTATGATGATGGATGATAAGAATTCAAAAGGCCCTGCAATTCATATAGTGAAAAAGTCTAAATGCAAATGCAGTGATAAGTTTAAAGGATTGTGTGGAACTTGTGACGGGCCTGAATTTGTTGGTCAAGACGGGGGTTATCGGGTTATTGAGGATTATTCGGATTTTGGTGGAGACAAAGGATTAGGAGAAAGTAACGGAGATCCCATCCGCGGTCTTTTGAATCCATCGTCATCGTCAGGAAATACACACAGCTCACACGGTCATATGGATGTTTCAACGGATATTAGTATGGAGCCAGTGGTGTATATTAGTTAAATTATCTCCGAGTGCCTTTCATCACTATACTTCAAACAGCAAGTTTTTAGAAATATTCGCCGGAAGTAAAACTTCTCACGCATGTATACCATGTACAAAACAACCCATTCTTAGTAAGCTTTTGAGTTTTTGAGTAACTTGTAGTTTCGTAGCTCTTGTATTTTTGCATTTAGCGCACAGCTTTCAGTAACTTCATAATATTATGCTTACAATATATTACAATTTAGCATGTTACTTAAACGAAATATAGTTTATGCGTTTATAAAAAGTTGACAATTTCGTTTTTTAATCAACCATACTGTCGACTATATGAATTAATATAGCAGTGCAAGTACTTACCTACACAAATATTTAACACACTAACATTATATTATATTAAAGACCGATTATTAGTGATATAGAACGAGAGAGATTTAGCCCACTTAGTGGGTGATCACGAAATATCCTATCAATTGCTACCAAAATGCATTTTATACTTTCATAATAATAAATATATAATACCAATAACAAATACATATGTACTTAATTAATATTACGACAAAGATATATTGTATTGTGACATAAATGCTCTGGATTATGAATGAATCTGATAATATTATGAGATCTGAGGTACAATAAATCGTATCATGTTGTATCGTATCATGCTAACGAGTGCATAATGAGATTTTATTCGGTATTTAATTTTTTTCGGAATCCGCATTACACAATCTACCTAAGTCCACTAAAACATTTGCAATGCGACCAGCACACACCAATTAGAGGTAAAATAATGTCTTTATACATACTTTAGTTATTTTTAAAATTACGCACATTAAAATACAATATGCAATTTTGCAAGTTGTGTTCGTATTAGCCACCCAATCTGCTAATAATGCAACTCTATTAAAATATCGTAAATGATATTTAATTAAGTAAATAACGCTATTTAATTGCGATTATGGCTTAAGACGATAGACAATAGAACATTATTCTTCAACATTATTATGTACTATCCGATAATTAATGTGTCGAGTAGTCTTACTAGTTAGTAAAAGGATCCACGAGGCTTGTCACAGAATTGTGCTATGTAATAATATAACAATACGATAAAAATATTCTGCCTGCTACTGTCAACTGTAATTATTGTGAATAAGTTAAGGTATCACAGAGTATATATAAATTGCATTCTTTTCATGGAATAATTCATTTATGATTACCATCCAACTTTGCACCTTCTACGCACAAAAAAATTAATAAACACTAATTATACTGAAAACTTTCAGTATACCTAAACCTGTACATGGAGTACTAAAATTTGAAACAAACTATTTTATATTTATAATACATAGTATGTAACAAGCTTACATGTAATTGAACCAAAATATAAATGCACTGTAAAATAAAACCAATAAAAAGGTACTGGTGATTAATAAAATAACTGCGCATAAAAATATGTAATTATATACTATAAATTCTTTACTACGTAGTAGTTCTAATCAATTTTTTTTTTAAATTTTCACACATTTTATCAAATCATAATGTGTAGAAAATGTAAAACTAAGAATTAAGAAAGTAATGGAAACTTAGCTGCCAAAAACTTCAGTTTGGCTGGTAATAGGCTTAAAATCATAGCTTCCACGACCATCCATATGCAAAACGAATTCGTGATACTTCCACAGGGATTTGCGATGTGTCACAGTTAACAGTGTAATACCAACTTGACGGCAGTAGTTATAAATGGAACCTTCAACATCCACGCTGACCTAAAGTCATTTAGAAAAATAGTGCCGGTAAAATAAAAGCATTATAATAATCAACGGCTACCATTAGTTTGGCATAACATATTTAAGTTATTAAATAAAGAAACTCACAGCGCTGGTACATTCGTCTAAAATTGCAAACTGGGGTTTATGATACCTACAATAACAAAATTAATTATATTCTTTAATCCATACACAATTTGTTATATGTACAAACATAAAAAACGCAGCTGCATGAAAAATGTATAAAGCAGAACTACATACAACAATCGGGCCATAGCAATCCTCTGTTTTTGTCCTCCACTAAGTACGTCAATCCAGTTTTCAACGTCATCAAGGGATCTTCTTTTACCCATAACAACATTTTCTTCACCACCCTCTTCGTCTCCATGTTTCACTTCATTCCACTCCACAATCCATTCCAATTTAACACGACGAAGTAGTTCTACAATATCTTCATCACTCACTCCCTTCCTCATCATCTGCGCCTTACTGTCCGGATAAATAATTTGATCCCTTAAAGTACCAATAGTCATATAAGGCCTCTGAGGAACGTAGAATAATTTTGATTTGTCTGGCTTTGTTAGAGTTCCTGATTTCAATGGCCAAAGTTCACCCAGGATACGAAACAATGATGATTTTCCACAACCATTTGGTCCAGAAATAAGAATATTTTGTCCAGATTTGATCGTAATGTTTAATTCCTGTATAGTCGCCCATCATAAAATATCAGAAATTAAATGATTAAAATTATCCTTCCTAATTTACTATTCAGAATTATAACATAATGAACTAACAAGGGAATGGTTTCACATGTTACCCGCCAAATTCAAAACCTGCCACTCAGAAAAATCAGGCTAGCTCTAAATAGCACAGATCCAAAGTAACTCGACCGCATTTTGCGTTTTTCGGTCACAGTGGCCCGCCAAAGTTTAAAAAAATTCAAATTTTGAATTTTGGGCACCCTATAGCGTCTATATTTATCATCCGATTTTGACGAAATTTGGTTTTTTCTAATCGTTAGACCATTTTCTAAAAAGTAATTTCAGGATATATCAAAACTCGAAAATTTTCATTTGTTTGAAAAAATTGACCTAAAAATGGGGCCTCAAAAGTATTGGTTTCTTGATTTTTTTTCAAAAAAATGAAAATTTTCCAATTTTGAAAAATCCTGAAATTACGTTTTAGAAAATGGTCTAACGATTAGAAAAAACCAAATTTCGTCAAAATTGGATGAGAAATGTAGAAGCTATAGGGTGCCAAAAATTCAAAATTTGAATTTTTTTAAACTTTGGCGGGCCACTGTGACCGAAAAACGCAAAATGCGGTCGAGTTACTTTGGATATGTGCTAGTTAGAGCTAGCCTGATTTTTCTGAGTGGCAGGTTTTGAATTTGGCGGGTGTGTGAAACCATTCCCTTGTAAGAGTGAGGATTTATGAAACGAACCTTAATCAGCACATCTCCATTGGGAGTAACAATGGGAACCTTATCAAATTCAATGATGTGGTCGACATGCACGATATTTCCAATATATTTATTCACAGTCAAGTCATCTTTACTGTTCAAATGGTCCAAAGTAGTCATCAAATCGTGAACACGAGTTGTATATCCAGACAGGCGAGAAACTTCTTTTCCATTCAATACCAATCGGCCAATCGCTTGCGCTAGGTTGATGAGCATCCTTCCCGATTTGTAATATGCTTCTAGTCGTTTCTCTTGAGTCATGGTCGTGAGCGGATTTGCAGTTGAGGATAAAAATGGCCGGGAGACAGTGTAGTAACCAACTACAGTGGCACAATCTGAAATCACAACAGAAAATCGTTATTATTAGCTCGGAGAAACATGAGAAAAAATCTAAGCTAAATCCTGGTAGAAGTTAATTAAGAAGGTGATTTTATAAAATTATTTAAAAAAAAAAAAAAAAAAAATTATACATAATAGCGCTTACATTTTGCAACGATATTTTCCATGTAGTTGATGACAAACCGGAAACTTATAAATTTATCCGAATGCTCAATTAGTCTGCCAAAGCACTCCTTGAGTGTGTCCTCTTCCCTTTTATTTCCTCCATAGAAGGCAATTTCCTCAGCATTCGTTATTACACGATTATGGTAGTAACGATACTCTCCTTCCAATTCTTGTTCAACAGTTGTTAATTTACTAATGGGTTTCCTCATTTTAACCAAAATCCCAGCAGCAATGCATAAATAAGATAGCATTTGCGCAGGAACAGAGGCACCTAAACTTGCTGAAATTCCGTAAACATAAATAATAATGTCTAGAATTGGTTTTGCCAGTTGAGAATACAGATTAGCTAGCGTGGAGCAAAATAGATTGATGTCTGTGGAGATCAACTGATCAATGGAAGTCGACTTTAACGAAAGTTTATAGAATGTAAGGGCTGTCATGTATTTTGAAGTGATGTGTTGGGTCAACCGGGTGCGGAACCGTCGACTTAATTTCTCAGTGCTGTATTTCAACAGAGCATTTGTAATTGCCATCTGTAATGCAATACAACAATAAACACATTAATAAGCTAAACGATGAAAAGAAATACAATCAAAACCTTTTAGAATGCGTTGATAGCCCAAACGTTCCAGTAAAAGTCACTACTTTTGCTACTTCAAATGGCAGTTTTAAATCGTACTATAAAATATGCCGATTATAGTAGGACTTTAAATAACAATCCTTTTTGGCATTGTATTTTAAACCACTGACTAATGTGTCATATGTTGCTTTCTCAAAAATATTGAATTATATTAACCATTTTAAAAATTCATTAAAAGCTACTGCATTCGTTAAAAAATCTGAAATTGTAAAAATTGTAGCATAGACTCTTAGCATAAGCTTAGAGAATCAAAATATGTACCATTAGCGGCTGGCGCTTTAAAAAACACACTCGGTTATTTTATCAAAAGTTACATGGATTGGAAAGAGATTACACTATGATACTGTGATCAGTTATAATTATACACAAAAAATAAAATGCGCACAGTTTGCAACTATACATGCGTTATTCTTATTATCTCACCGATGGCATCGTCATTGCAAACTGGAGCAAATGGTGATTGAATCGCTTGTTGTCCATAGTGATGATTGCAGACTCCAGCAATGTCCCCAAATAAATCGTCCATACATCTAGAACGGATCGAATTACGAGAACAACGGAGGTAAGTCCCATGTACCCGATTTCAGGACATGTCCAAGTTGGGATCAGTAGACGAAGTATTTGCTTCAATTTCAATTGAAAGTCATTTTTCTCTGGTCCTTTTTTGCTTTAAAATTTTAAAATAAAGTAACAGGTAACAAAAAAAAACTAAACAAAAATATTAAGATGCTTACTTTATTAATAAATAAACATATTAATGTACAAAACAACAAAATTAATTGTTAATACTTACAACTGATTCCGAAAGATGGATTTATAAATACTTCGTAACCGGCTCTTCTTGTACAACCTTAGGAGAAATACGATCGATGCCAAACTGGACGTCAAGCAAATTACTCGAAGCCTCGTGTCCATCGGTGATTTACCCATAAACAATTTACTACTAACTGCCATTTTAAGGTTTTTGAGGAAATAAATGTATGTATACTATATTTTCAATGATTTACAAAAATTTAATATTAATATCACAAACAAGTCCAATATATGCAATACATAAACTGTCACTTTACAATGTTCTCGTCAAGAGAAATAAAAACAGAAACAACTTAAGTCAAATACACCACCATCAACCCAGTTGACTCAATGTAAAGCTATAACGTATTCGATCTAAAATAATAACAAAATTCGTAGTCGGAATAAGGAATAGCTCAACCGAATCACGAATTGAGTTATCAGCTGTCAGTTATCACAAAATCACAATCAATTCACAACTTGCAGAAAATCAACATTAGGTGAGATCTACAAACTCAATAGGTACCAAATATCAATAACCAATACCATACAGAGAGACCCAAAAAATGACGGACGTAAAGTAGAGTAGAATGTTTGCGAAATTTTATATTTTCACTGAATGAGTAATCTTGAATGTCCAACTTAATCAACTTACTGACCTACAAACGACAAACAAAATAATATGCCTATAGACAGAGGAGGCGAGATGACGATGATGATGAGGAAGAGGGAACGAAAAAAATCACAATAAACACAACACACGAGATGCGAAACAAGTTGTTTCGTGTACCTTTAACTTTTCTCTATTATTTGGCTCACTTATGTATTCCTCAACCTTCCCTCACTTTATTTTACTGACTCGGCCACTCGGCAGTCGGCAGCTCTCCCAGCACAGCTGATTCCAAGTTGGAAGGAAAAAATAATAAACTAGTCGTATGTACGCACATGCACGTAGGTAGACAGAATTACATAGGGAAATCCAAACCAAAAAAAAAGAACGCTCATCAGTTTATCTGACAATAAAATGTGAGATATAGGAAGAAGGGTGCTCCGATCGCCTCAAGAAAAATTTGAGAATCCCCCAATGTGTGTTATAACTCAAACTCAACATTCAAAAACTTGAAACATCATGTATTTAAGTAAGTAAGTAATCCCATTCCCAAAAGTGTCCTGGCAAAGCCAGAAACTCAATAGCGAATAGGGACGACGTAGGAAGAATGAAAAATGTGTACTAATTAAAAACACGTTTCAGTTAAGTATAATAATTTTAATGGTTTAGTTGCAAGTTGCAATTATTCACAAGTAAGTACAGTAGCCCTTGGGCCCTTGGGGGAATTTAAAAAAAGAAATAAATTAAATATTAACCTACGTACCTACCTATTATATCTCAGCTACTTTCTTACTTGTGTGATTTAAATTACGAATAATATTTTTTTAAAATTTAATTTTATCGAAGTGCTTAATTAAATTACACTTTAAAAATTGCGCACATTACTAAAACGGTTGTATGGGTCATGGGGCGACCCAATATATATAAGTATATGCGAAATGAAATAAAGACCTAACTGTTTAAATAAAAAGTTCATTTTTAATTTTCTCGTAATTTCGTTTTATACTTTTTAATACTCTTGGATGAGAATGGAAATTGCGGGGAATGATTGAAAACTACTAACTGCTTTAACGCTATAACATTCAGTAATTCTTCACTACCTGCACTCTTTGAATCTTCGGATGTTTCTGAAGCATAGTAAAAGTTAAGTCTGAATTTTACATTCAACCACTCGAGGCTCTTTAATTTTTTGTGGTGTGAAGAGAAGACCAGAAGACCATGATAAAGATCCTCTATACGTCCTACAAGCCTACAAACTATATACACATAATATGCTATAAGCTAAATGCATCCAGGGATATATTATTTAAAAAAACGCTGCACTGTTGTATGCTTCGGGAATTAATTTCTGCTTCTAAAGGGTTCCACAGAGTAGAAAATATATATCTACCTACCTATACTTACTTACGCTATTGCATTACTATCCATCAACTATATCGCGTTATTACATAATACTCATAGGATAGAGAGCGGTATGATTGTCTAAACGTAAAATAAGTACCTAAGCACAAAATATTGTAATAGAATGATTTACATGTAACTATATGTAGCCAGTGCCCAGTAGCCCCGTACCCTCAAATTTATTGTATTAAAAGCGTATGGCATCTCCCTATAATGATCACTGTTTTAAATGAGCGCAGGTATGTACAGCTTTTTACATATAACCAGTCACGTTACGATTTCATGAATGTTTTTTATATTAGGAAAAGTTTGAGAAGTTTGAGTTCATTTGGGTTTATATAATAATGTTCTACCTAGAACACCCTTTTAAGAGATTTCCGTTTGACGGTTCATGTCACCTCTTAATAATAGTTTACTATACATGCATGGAATAAGCCGGTCGTTACGCAATTTTGGCCCTTACATAATCATCTTCTACATTAAAATTAGGCATGTAAGAGAATTTCCTCAAACATTAGATACAATTGAGATACTTTTCAGTGTTAATTTTCTCATGTTGAATAAAGTTTTAAGCAAAACATATTTACATATTTGTATGTGCTTATTCCACGACTGGACAAGAAACAAGGAAGAAAACGGCATAATAGATACATATCTAGATGCCAAAATTTTAGTGAACGAGAAAAACCGGCATTTTAAAATTTCAGTTATATTCTAAAGTATGATACGATTTTTCCATGTGTCATTATGAAGATCCTATACTAATCATTACGACACGATCAAATACGATCCACTAGCCATTTATTTAGGCGAAGGTTGGAGATAGGCGAACAAAATAAAGGAGCAGATATAGTTATAGCTACTTGAAAAATAAATTTTAGTCTCATATATACAGATTTAATTATTGCCTCCTTTAAACCAAAGCTATGTTTTTTATTAATGTTTCGCGTTGGAGATGATGTACAATGTAATATTTTTTTAAAACAGTACCTACCGCTTCGATGATTGAGAAGTTTTTAAATTCACATTTTTGATTTTGACCTTGTGATGTGCACTACACCTGGATATAATATGTTATCCATACTTTTTTTCAACTGATTCTTATATTTTGCTAAATTGACATGCTAAAAATGTTTGAAAAATATCACACACTTAGGAACTTGGAATATAAGAATAGGCTTGAGTACTAAATGTGATTATTGATAAGAATTGATATGACACGGATTAATTATTAACACAATACCCCTATGGTCCTGACTACATGTGACGATGTTTAATTAAAACATAGTCCATACACTTACGTAATGATGCCCAAAGTAAACACGTAATTTGCAATTTGCAATAAACAATGTTATCGACATATCGACAATAATAATTATTACTTTCTTGAACAAGTCAATATAACATTTTTATGATTTACGTCACTTATCGAATGTGGTTCAATGCACAAAGTATACGTAATAAACGAAACAACCCATGCCATATTTCCTCCAATTATGTACAATAATATGTTTGTGTCAATATAAAAAAACTAAATTTAAGTACCTAGGTCTAGGTACCTGTAATTACGCTGCTGGCTCGCTAGTACATAAAGGTTTTGCTCAATTTGAAACCACTATTGTGCAACAAGTCAGCAGCTAGTGTACTTCCACAGATAGCACATATACATACATTATAACGAAACCGGCAGAAAAGCAGTATTGTATTTTGAGCAAAGTGGGAGCGTGCAACAATTACGTGGTACAAAAACCCGAAATTTTGAACCCCTACCCCTCCCTTTTTTGGTATGTACGCCCATGTAAAAGGATTGGCAACTTGAACCCCTACCCCCCCCCCCCCTCGATGTACCACGTAATTGTTGCACGCTCCCAGTGTGGAATAAAGCACGACTCTAAAGACTTTTTTCTAAACTTTAAAATCCTGATTATATTTTTTTAATTTTCCATTCAAGTCATTTTATTAACTTACATTTAGAATGTAAATGCTACGCACGGCTATGAATAAAAGGATTATTATAGTACATCAATTTATGGGGGGAATTTTCTTTATATTGGATAGTACATATCTACTAGCAACCAGATTTATATACAATGTGGGATAATTTCAGGAGTATAGGGTAGACCGCTGTATCGTATATTAAGCTTGATAAATTTGTCTTTATCTACTTTACCGAGACCGAGGACGACGTTGGATGCTGTAATTAACTGCTGTAATTAACTTCCTTATAAAGACTTTTTTTTTACAAAATGAACTTCACACATTCCCTTGCCCTATAGGTACCAAATATCCTATTATAATGCGCGCGGGTATGTAATGCTACGCGGGCCTGAAGGTCCAAATGTGAATAGTACGCGGCACGCGGGTCTATTTAACACACTGTTACATGGCAGTACGCGGGTCTATTTAACACACTGTTAAATAGACAATTTAATAGGTCTGAGATGTCCGAATTTGAAAAGGACACGATATACTGATACATAGTACATATAGTACCTATATATACCTATAGTGCCGTTAATTTAATAGGTAGTCGTAGTGTCAACTTTTGTAGCAGCTACGTTATTAAGTACATATTATATAGCAAAATACATATATTCAAAATTCCTGCAAGAGTTTCGACTTCGACTACTTCACTTCGACATTTCAAGAGCTAACTGACACCCTAGCGATCTGATCTAAAGTAAGGGTAACAGCTCCATATTCCTTCCCTTACCAATGTAATGGAATAATTTACTTACTCTCTCATCTGCACCCCAGCACATGGTTTATATGAGCTAATGATAGTGATATACCTTAAGCTTTTTTTGCAAAAGTCACCATAACCTGATATCACATTTTAATTTTTGAGATTGGTCTCATTCAATTTATTAGAAGCCAAGTGTTTTTGAAACAAAATCGTGACGTAAGAATTATGGTAGTAATTTAGATCGTATTTGGTAGTAGGCAGTAGGTAAAAAGTATAGACAGTCTAGGCCAATGTAATTTATTTAGCCGTCAGACGGTTATATTTAGCCGTCTGTTAAAGGACTAAATGTATCCGTGTAGCGATTAAATATATACTCCTCACGGCTTTATTTAGCCGTTTCAAGTTAAAGACGGCTTTATATAGTCGCTCTTCGCTGATTGGCCAGTGTGACCAGGTGAAACTTGAACTGACCCCGAAAAATAAAGTGACACGGCAGAAACAATCGTATTTTCTTCGTTTTCACCGCGCAATACTTAAATCCATCGTGCAATTTATTTTTAACGGAATTTATAATTTTTTTTCGATTTTTACTAGACTATTTATATGCGTCTCTAACTTCAAACGGCTAAATAAAGCCGTGAGGAGTATATATTTAATCGCTACACGGATACATTTAGTCCTTTAACAGACGACTAAATATAACCGTCTGACGGCTAAATAAATTACATTGGCCTAGACTGATAGACATTGAGTATTACTATTGAAAATAGACAATGCCCAGTGCCCAGTTTGGCCGCACCACGGGCCATGGGCACATTTTTGATCGTGAGTTCTATTTTCTTTTCCTTTTATTGCTTTATCCTGTGATTCTGGTTCCTAGTTTAGTAGTAGTAGTAGTGTGATACAGTACCCCCTCCCGTATCCGAACCTCCCTTATCCGAAACCTCCCATATCCGAATGGGTTTTTCGGTATCCGAACCCTCCCATATCCGAACAAAATTTTGGCGATGTGAACTTAAAATTCGATTTTATGAATATACTGCATTTGAACAAATTACAATAACTCTCCGAGGTTTTCGTAAACAAATTACTCTGGTCTTTTTATGACCAGATACCCTTGGCGTAATAATTCGTCTTATGTTTAATTATACTTTCAATAATAAATTGTTCTAAACATGACTAAATTAACATTTCTGTCGCTCTAAACTATACAAATACATATTGCAAAAAAAAATTATATGTATTTCTGATGTTATTGTATTTATTATAAAAACCTCTCATATCCGAATTTTCTCGTATCCGAATGGGGTCTGTTCCCAATTAATTCGGATACGGGAGGGTTTACTGTAATGATAAGTTTATGAATGAAGGAGATATTTTTCTGTGTACATGAGCCCAAATACAGGTGCAGTATGTTATAGCTTGCGGGATCTGTGATGCACATACTAGAATTAATTATGTAATAAGAGAAGTTTATTTTATACTTTAATCGTAAGTAAATAGGCACATAGAAATGAAGAAAATTATTTAAAATTGTCAAAAGTGGTTTAAACTGTACTTCTTACCTAACATGAATGAAAACCAATAGAATATTCCAATCTGTAGGAATAAGAATAACGAAAACTTAAGTTTTACTAAATTAGCATGGTAAATATCCTAGTTAAATAACTATATCGCTTATGAAAATGCAATGTGGCCGTGGCACGTCGAAACTTAAAAATAATTTGGCACAATCCATTTCTTAACTGGAATGTAACACAAGTCAAACAATTTTTTAAAATCGCAAAAAATACTAATAAATTTAAAGTTTACTGAAAATACTGTAAACAACAGTATTTTGTTTAGAAACACGTTTTGAAAGGTGCCAGGCTGCATTCAACAAATGGATGGACTTGTGCTCAAGACATTACTTTTAAGGTTGGACTGCGGATCGACTTATGTCATATTGAATCTCACAAGCGATATATGGCTTACAGATACAAATAACTTATTAAGTATGCTGCTATAAATAATGGTACGCATTATTTTGAGCTTTCTTCCTAGTTAGTATATGGCATATAACAATTGGGAATGTATATATCGGATCATACAGGCATATCAAAAATGTCAATAAATAATAATACGAAACTGTCATCAGCATTTAATCTGAAACAAATGAAATAGAAGCCAAGAAAATATATTGAAAAATAGATTATAATGCCTAATACATTCAAGTTAAAAATTACTGCACTGGAGATTACCTTGTAGTAAAAAGCCAAAGTTAGCACACGTATGTAATTATGTAGTTGTGCGTGCAAACAAAGCATATACATGCACCAACTTTGACTAACTATAGTTAACTACAATAAACATAAAATATTGTTTCCTACTCTATAAAATAATTATATGCTGTCAAACTCTATTTTCCTATGCCTCCATTACTAAACTACAGTAGACGGTTTTATTTCGTGTTTACGAAAGTATCTGATTACTACATGCAGTATGCAGTGATTAGAGCCTAGTACTTACTCGTAGAATAACTCGGTGATGGAGTTGAGCCATAAATTACTTTGTATTATTCTCCTATATAAGAAGTAATCTTAACTTTAACTATCAAGGAAAAGGAATAAGCCGAGAAACCTTTCGTCTCGTCACAAAATTTCCAGCTAATTTTTTACTGGAAAACCCCCCAGCATTTGTACTCACATAGCATAAAGTTCAGGGACTTCTCACTTTCGTACCACTGTATTTGCATTTATTGCCTTCAGGTACATCATAATAAACATGTATTGGCAGGTGATTCTTTCGAAAGCATCTTTTTAGCAAATTTGTACTCATACAATGTGCTATTATAAGCCTACATTAAGCTATTAATGAACTGAAAAAACTATTGTGTAAAAATGCAGGAATAAAACCATTTTTTAAAGACATACCTACTAAAACATCATTAAAGAATTATAGACTAATTACACATCAGGAATAATCAGGCCAGTTTTTCTTAAGAATGCAATGACAGTAACCATATTTTTAAAAAAGTAAAAAGGAGTGTATTTAAAAAGTGTCTGTATTCACATATGTAATCCATAACATAAATAGGAAACGAGAGCCAAATGTCAAAAGGTGACTCCATACTATTTTTAACTAAACAAACGACTATACTTAGCTAAGTCACAATTTTTCATTGTGCATGCAACACCCGATCCACAAATATAATTCCTGTATGGAATTGTTAAACAATAATGACAATGCGCATTTATTAGATGATGCGTCTATGTCGTCTAAAGCTATACATAACGAAAAATTATGACACTCAACCATTGTTGTACAACACTGACTAGTAGTTTTAAAAAAATACAAAGTATACAACTATTTATTTTTCTTATCCGTTCATGTGAACAAAGGTCATCAACACGCTCTAACACAAAAATAATGCTTTCCCCTAAACAACTGGAACAAGCCTTCTCATCGCGACACAAAGGCCAGCATTCTATTTCAATTCATCCCTGCTTGTCAACAACAACCGACACCGACTTGCTTATTACGAGCATATACGTAGGTACTTTCTTATTTTTAAGACAAACACTCTACAAACTTAAAGTTAAAGCTCAAAATACTTTGAACACTAACTAGTAATTGAGACAGTAATTTTCATAAATATGCCATGAGCTCAAAATAACAATAAAGAACAATGCAATGGTTGGCGTTGGCAGTAACAATAATAGTTATTACTACTAACTACTACTTTACTACCATTATAGGTTTACTCTAGTTCGTAGTTGTCAGTTTGTCAGCACTTAAAAAAAAATTGTAGTAATTCTGGAGGTAGACGATAAACGGATAGGCCACGTAGATTTAGCTTATAATTAATTAGTTTTACCATTAAGGCAAATCACATGCTGCTCACGTCGACGTGAACGTGAAGGGGGTTTAGAGATTTAAGTTAAGGGATGAATTAAATGCTGGAATCGAAATTAAATGGTTATACTACCTAGTAATTTTATGGCTGTCTGAAATTTACACAGTATACTAAACTCCAGTCAGTACTCCAGACTCCTATACTTTATCCACGTTGCCGTAATATTCAAATAGTGAATCATAATACAGTGTTCACATCTCATTGGCTCACGATGTCTCCTGTTCAGGGTTTACGAAAGGCTGACGACGCAGAAAAAAAGAGCGAGACGCGAAAGAAGGCTGTGTAAATAGGGAGAGTGCTTCTGCAGTACAACTGAAGGATAAGTAACCCTGCAGAAAGGGAGGAGGATACAATTTCAGATCGTGTTAGAATACGATTGGTTGGGAGAGATCAAGTTAAAGTGAAATGCGTGAGCCAATCAGAATTGAACATGTACAGAAGTTGTACGTGTAAATAAATTGTTCTTAGGGTTTAACTCCCTGCATGTCCTGTCTCCTCTGGTCCTCATCCATCCATCCACCGGCGTTTTTAGCTGAGTGAAAATCTATTGGGAAATTTAGTTTCAATTTTCTAGTCTTTGGTGACACTGAGCAAGCTTCTTGGGTTTCCGAAATACTTTCGTAAACTTACGTCAAGAGTAGAAAAAACAAATTATTATTTTAGTTTATTAAGTGTGTGTGATTAGAAATTTTTAAAATGAAATTGTGGTTATTAGCTTGCTTATGTCTTCCGCTCATCTCAGCGGAGATTCACTTCCAAGAAAAATTTGACGATGGTAAGTCCCAGTTTGAGAATAATTGTTCATTATATTTTTACAGACAAGAATTTTCACAAGTCTCCTTATTGTGTGTAATCTTATATTATGTATATGAACGGAAATTGTAAATCAGTAAATTGTGTTTGAGAGGCGGTATTATAATATTATGCTGTCAAGCACTTTCAGTTTCTGTCACCTAGTATTGACTTTTAAAATTATTTGAGACAGGATTTCATTTTGATTTACTCAATAATCTGTTGTCTGTATCTCTTTTGACGTTTTGAACTGACATTTGAGGGCGCAGGCGACATAGAAACGGTTGTTGTTACTTTACTTAATGTATTTAATAGCACTGCTACAATTAATGGTGTTCAACTTTTAATTTTTAATCAGATACCTGGGCCGAACGATGGACAACCTCGAAGCATGACGGAAAAACTTTTGGAAAATTTGAACTGACAGCTGGTAAATTCTACGGCAACGAAGATGATAAAGGTGAGTCACATGATGGACCAATAGTATATTTCTATTTCTAATAATTAATTGATTATTTGGTATCTTTCGGGATTGTTTAAAGTCATTTTCAAAGTGTTACATTGCATTCTAACGGTAATTGGCTAAATAGCAATAATTTTGCTGGTGAACTGAAGACAATTACACTGACTAGTGAGGTTGCTGTCATTCATATTAGTGCATAATTCAACCCGTCCGGCATTCATCATCCTGACTCCTACTGCCGTTTATGCAATAGTTGATAGTTTGAATTGACAGTGGAATTTTGCCAACGCCAACAGGGATGAATCGAGAATGTTGAACTGCCTTTTGCAAAGTACAGTATGGGTGTACTCCGTGCGATGGAGACTGCACGAGATACATACATACTGCTTAGAGTGCTTTCACCTTCTCATGATTTTAGCCATACCGTGGCTATAGCACTACATAGCCTCAGGCGATACCTTGCAGTTCAGTGCCTCTAGTTCACATTCACATGAGGTGCATTCATAACTTATAATAATTTCCCATTATTTAAATGTTCGTTTACAGGAATTAAAACATCAGAAGATGCTCATTTCTATGCCGTCAGTACAAAATTCCCAGAGTTCTCAAATGAAAAGAAAACTTTGGTCCTCCAATTCTCAGTTAAGCACGAGCAAAATATTGACTGTGGTGGTGGATACCTCAAGGTATTCGATGCTGCCTTCAACCCAGAAGAGATGCACGGTGAATCCCCTTACTTGATTATGTTTGGCCCGGACATTTGCGGTCCTGGAACTAAGAAAGTCCATGTCATTTTCAGCTACAAGGGAAAGAATCATTTAATCAACAAGTAAGTAGAAGGAGTAGAACCCATGATGCATTCAGCGCGAAGGAATTGGGAAATATGGATGTCTTGCTAAATTGTATTTTATGTTTTGGTGTACTTACACATACCCAGAAAAAAAATGAAATTGGCTATCAAATGTCAGTACTAATTAAATTCTTTTTGTGATTAGGGACATCCGTTGTAAAGATGATGTTTACACCCACGTTTACACTTTGATTCTGGAGCCAGACAACACTTACCAAGTCCTTATCGACGGAGAAAAGGTTCAATCTGGATCTTTGGAGGAAGATTGGTCTTTCTTGCCACCCCAGAAAATCAAGGATCCTGAAGCCAAGAAACCTGAAGATTGGGATGACCGTGCTACCATCGATGATCCAGAAGACACCAAGCCCGAAGATTGGGAGCAGCCAGAAAATATTCCAGACCCAGATGCCAAGAAACCTGAAGATTGGGATGATGAGATGGACGGTGAATGGGAACCCCCACAGATCGATAACCCAGCTTTCAAGGGAGAATGGAAACCCAAGCAGGTAAATATATATGCATAAGTCTATTCGATGCTACATCCTATTTGTGGTAACAGTTGAATGTTTGGTTATTTCTTTGTTTCTTACATATTTCAGTTATGTAATCTTAAAATAAATTTTAAATTCTAGATTGACAACCCAGCCTACAAGGGACCATGGATTCACCCAGAAATTGAAAACCCTGAATACACCGCTGACAGTGAAATCTATCGTTACCCATCCATCAGCGGTCTTGGTCTTGATTTGTGGCAAGTTAAGTCTGGAACCATTTTCGATAACATCATCATTACTGACTCTTTGGATGAGGCTAAAGAAGACCGTGACCGAGTATTAGGACAGTCAGAGGCTGAAAAGAAAATGAAGGAAGCTCAAGACGAAGAAGAGAAGAAGAAGGAGCCCGCCGCAGAAGAGCCCAAGGACGCCGAGGCTGACGATGAGGAAGATGAACCAGATCACGATGAACTCTAAACCCGTACACTATACAGTAAATGAGAGAGAGAGACAGCGTATTAAAAACAATTATTACAATTCTGAAACGTAAGTATGACTGGATTCGAATATTTGATGTCTTGGTATATGGTATGGAATGAATAATATGAATACTTGATTGAATTGGGTGGTTGCCTATATAGTTTAATATCTCTTCAGTCTATCAGTACATACAACAATAATATTACGCGAGTGAGAAAGTGAGTGACAAAGCAACCATTTCTGATCATGAATTTTAGCGAAGTGTCAATGTTTTCAAAATAAAAATTCTTGATTTCTGTTTGTTATTTTGTATTTATTCGTATGTTGTCTATAAATCTGAAGTGAAGGAGATCCTATGTAGAGATAATGTGATTCTGATTTATTTTAATTAGTATTGTTGTTGTTATTGAGTTCACATGAATGATCGTTAAAAGAAGTTCGTTTGTTAATATTTTGCTAGAGTGCTTTAAGAATATTCAATGGAGATAAATACGATGAGGGTATGTGGAAATTACTACTACTATAAACCGTACATAGTTGTCAATATTCAATATTATATTGAAATAATTACTACATTGGTATAATAACAACTAAATTTTTTTACCAAAGGGGTTTAACAAAGTTATTAGAGAGTTTAAAAACGTGTGAGCCGTATGAGTCTTGTGAGTTAATGTAAATGTGTGGTATGAATTTGCTAATCGATCATAGTATGGAGTGTCGTCATTTTTTGTAAAATGAAGTAAGAAAAATAGAAAGTTCAGTACACGTATGATTGATAACCTGGAAAAAATAAAATGAATAAAAAGCGGAAAAAATTGATAAGAATATTTATGTCATCTGTCTACTTACTGTTTACTATTCTAAAGTATTTTATCTCAAACTTCAAATTAGCAACCTCATCCATAATCCATAATATTCCATATCTTGTTTGACATAGCATTTAAGAACTAATAACCAGTTTAATTCTGTCTGTGACCCATATTTCCACACACCATTAATTATTGAATGTGCCTTTTCTCTATTCCTGGAACTGGGTGTGTTAATGGATTATATTTGACAATCTGCGATTAGCTGCTTCATCGAAATAATAATTCAGTCACACATCTACCTAATTTGTTACTTTAAATTAGAGTAGCATACCATCCCCAAAAGAATCTCAATCTGGCGTATATCTAAATCTGGAATGGGTAAATATTTGTAGAAGAGAAACATTTATTTTGTATTGTTATTAATGCGTACTTACACATTAAATTAACACAGTAATGTAAGTACCTATGCATGCACATTGTACTGAATTTACACAAAGATAAAGTTAAAGTTAAAGTAGCTTTAGTTTCAAGGGGTCAAGTGTTTCAAATCATTTAAGATAAATGGACAGATACTTCAGATACAAGTAAAGTTAATGTAATGTTCAAAAATTACTTCATTAAACCTATATTTGGTCAAAGTTAACATGAAAACAATTTTCCTAAGCGTGAATTCTAAAGGAGAATTTTATATGGACTTCCAACTGGGAAAACTTGCATTCACACTAAATACCAAAATGTCCATTAACACAAATACGTATAATTATTCAAAATATTGTATCGAATTTATTTTTTTCAATCTACTAGTACGTCATTACATTTGGTTACATACAATGCAATACTCCAATAATAAAGTTGTGCAAATATTACATCTTTCCAATTCTTCCAAATACTTTTTTGATCAGTCCAGAAGTCCAGAATATTTTCTGGATGCCGGATGCCGCAACCCCACCTTCCAATGCAATGTGTCCATTACTTAAGTATATCGTATCATTGTATCATCATGACGATTCGTATGTCATTAAGGCATATTATGTCAACTACTAGTTCAGCTGTAATATGTAAATTCTAGATAGAATAGAATAATATAAATTTTTGACAGACAAAATTATCTAAAATTCAAATATGCCGCATTGGATTTTTATTGCTTGGCTGATTAGTGGAAGTGGAAGCCACTGGAAGGACCCGAAGGAGACGTGTAGCCAATGAGAAAGTATCCCTTTGTGATGAAGAGGATGCTGGAGGAGAACATAAAGCTAGGCACAAAAACAAGGCTTCGCAGCAGCAGCATTATAACAAAGTGAAGGCTTTCCTGCAAACTGCTCTATCTCACTTTATGGCGCCTGTCTGCTTGTGGCTATTTGCATGGGTAAACAAGACAAGGTACGCAGAATGTATGTAGCTCCTCTGCGAAAGCACGAATAAGTATGTACACCAATGAGGTGTGAACGGAAGATTCCAACGGACAAACCATTTTTTTCAAGCTGTGCATCATTCCTATGTCGACTCGGAGTGGACTGTGTACACTTCATACCTTCCATGGCCTGTCCTCTTGTCCTCCTGTATTTAACACAACAGAGACGAAGTTCCTTTCTTTTCCCTTCATTTCCATCTTCCCATTCAAAACCGCCTTAATTCCCACAAACAAAGAAGATAACAAAACTAAATAATGCAAATTAGACTTGCGATTGTACACCAGGTACATCGAACAAGCGGGTTTCCTTTTCCTGGAGAGGAAAGGAAGTGGACAAATTAAGGTGTGTGGAGTGAACATTTTTCATTGATTGAAATTGAAAGTGAAGAAATAGTGTTACCGTAGGTGGTAGAAGACTTGAGTTGTGAGTGTAATTGGATTAGTGTTAAGTGTTAACAACTATCAAGTTTCAAGTGTCCTAATTACATGACGTGTCCAGGATATTCAGCAGATAAGAAGGACTGAGAGATTTAAGTTGGCTAGAAATGTGGAGGAAGTGTTTTACAATTTTTAGATTTGATTTGTGCCTGTAGATATTAATTAGGTAAGACTAAGTTCAAAATTGTTTACTATTAATTATTTCTTCCTGAAAATTAATTTTGTTACTTCATACTTGTGAGACTTGGTATTATTGGCAATCTTGGCATTCATCATTCATTGTTCATACATATATACATCATATGAATGCAGCATGCCACCATCGCATCGACAGGCAACACAAACAAGACGTGTGCGTGTGTGTGGTGCATGCTGGATTACTAAAACAGACTATTACTTAGATTAGTTTGCGCATTCTCAAGTTGCAAGTATTATTTTGAGCATCGATGGATCGTATGATCGATGAATAGATTCGATTTGAAAGTTATTGAAGCATGCCTAAAAGTCAAAAATATGGGTTAAAGTAGTTGATTTGAATTTTCTGATGTTTTTGCATTCTCTTTGCAGCGTCAGCCACAACATGACTGATACAGCACAAGATCAGCGGTACAACTCCTCGAGAGGTTCATCTCACTCTCATCAACCGGGAGAAAAAAGACGGCAAAAGAGAATTAATCGTGGTCGATGGACAAAAGAAGAGGATGAGCTTTTAAAATCTCTTGTTCTCAATCATGGAGAGCATGAATGGTCTGCCGTGGCATCTCACTTCCCAGACAGATCCGACATGCAGTGCTCAACACGGTGGACGAAAGTATTGAGCCCATCCTTAATTAAAGGACAATGGACCAAGGAGGAGGATGAATTGGTTGTGAGCTTGGTAGCAAAGTATGGAGCCAAAAAATGGACTCTGATTGCTAAGGCGTTAACAGGGAGAATCGGGAAACAGTGTCGAGAGAGGTGAGCCATGATTTGTCAATATTATGTTTTATACATTTATGTATTATTAATACAGAAATTACATTTTTGTGCTTTTCTTTTTCCTTGTGTCGAATATTGTATGCTTGATGTAGTTTGGTGTTGCAGTACCTAGATAGATAGTAAGAAGTAGGACTATACATGTTTGTGATTTGCAGATGGCACAACCATTTGAATCCAGATATTAATAAAGCACCGTGGACAACGGAAGAAGATCGGATTATCACTGAAGCTCATACGCAGTGGGGAAATCAGTGGTCGAAAATATCCAAGTTACTACCAGGAAGAACAGATAACGCTATTAAAAACCATTGGAATTCAACGATAAGACGAAGATTTATTTCAAAATCTAGTACAAAGAAAAGCAAAGCCGCGAGTAAGGCTACGGCTAAAGTCCGTGCCACACCCGTTGCGTCCACTGTTGTCGTTGCTGATGAAATTGCCCATGACGATTATGAAATAAATGCTTCGATGGAGATAGCTGACCATCATATTGAACCGGAATTTAAATTACAAAAATCCGATATATTTATCAAGCAAGAATTTGATTCCGGATTTATAAGTTCACCTACGTATTTGCTAAATAGCAATATGAGTCGTAATTGTTCTAGTGGAATTATTGGAGCATGGGATGGAGTGTCTCAAAAATGTGAGTTGGTGCTTTTACTTTGCTTTTGTTTGCATAACTAAGTGCAAACCATTTTAATTTTGATGGATTTTAGTACGAATGTGATATTAATTGCTGTATTTGTTTTCAGTCAATAACGAGAATAAGGAGCCAGTTGGAACTTGTACAAGTAACTTCATGACTTCCACACCAAATAAAAACCTCGTAAGCTCAAACGTGATTTTGAGTCCGTCATTATTTAACACGCCTCTGCTAACTTCCAGTCCAAGTGTCATATATGACTCTGTATTGGAGACACCACCAAATCACCGGGGATTTATGTCTCATTCTAACAACTATGGTATGTATTCTATAAAAATTTAGGTGCGTAATTATACTCTGTTGTTTACAATTCGCGAATTAAATTATAGAAAAGAGGAAATCTGAATGTAATTATTTGTTCCATGGATAGAAATGTTAGTGTCCTCATCAAAAACACCAACTCCTTTAAAGAAGCCTCTAGCAGAACTTGGAGCGCAGTCATTCTTAAGTCCTCCCAAACTAGAAGATTTAGCCGATATTATTTGCAGGTACGCATACATTCAAAAAATAATTAAATTTGTTTCCGTACATGTTTTTGTAATATTAATATCCATACATAGTTTGTGGAAAGGTTCAAAATTAAATGTTGGTATTAAACATTTCCTAATTCCAATTGTAGGTACGCGGAGTCAACATCTCGTTCACCAGCCACATCCAGCCCAAGTTCTAACTCTAAGTTAGAAACACCCAGTAAATCCCTGCATCAATCAATTTATAGTCCACCGTCGTTCACCCATGAGTTTCTACTTAATCCCGTCTCCGACTCAACCCCATCAACTAATTCCCGTGATCGTTCCGCCGAAATGGCAAGAGGGCATGATATATTGATCAATGGTCTCAAATCAGCGGACGGAAAGAGATTTTCCAATAAACCCAAAGCAGCTAAAAGAATCATGTTTGAAGATGTAACCAATTTTCAAGTAAGTTACAACCATTCCTTTGCCGCATTTTCGTAGATGATGTGTGTCTTTCCACGTACAGATATGCATTATGCCCGATTTATATTTGTATATTTTGTTTCAGTAGGATGAAGCCACATGGTGGAGAATATGTACGGGAACTACCATTGACCAAATTATTCTAACTATTCAAGCTAAGGAATTCCTAAACAATAACAGCCTTATGAGTAGTATTAGTAATAATAACCGTTATAATAATAACGATCATCATTATCATTGTACAAAGGAAGTAGGCTAGATACATCATCACTCATCATTTTTTTGGGGGTAGGTTTTTTTCTAAGGTGCACGTGCTTTGTTGTTTTTAATTAGCTGTAATTTCGAATTCGAATTTATTGTTTTTGTTATTATTGTAACTATTAGAATTATAGGAATCGATCGATAGCGACGTCGAAATGATTTATTAGTGTCTACTATGACTATTATTTGATGGCTACCAGTGAATTCGGATTTTAATGTTTAGCATGCCAAAATAAAGTTACTCAGTTGAGACATGAGCTGTTGATTTAGGATAATTTCAAAAGGAAGTATTAATTATAAATAGTCCACGGATACATTTGAGCTTTATCTACACAACTGCCCTATTTGTCTATTTTACAAATGCCAATACGCAGGTAAATACTTCCTACTTCACTGTTGCATGATTAATGTGCAATTTACTTTAAACAACAGTCTTTTTTAACAAACATTGAATCTTTTTACTTGAACTGCTTCAAGTGTATTCTTGCCATTATGCTTTACTTTATTTTTTCCATGCTGAAGTTATAAAGTGTTGTTTTTCGTTAATTTTATTTCAACATGAATGTTTTGTTACTTGATTGTTATAAGAATACTACTTTGGATTTTAAGAGAAACCTAAACCTGAAACATCTACTTAAATGCTATGCTATAATCTATAGACTATACTTAAATACTCTATCAATAATATATTAAAAATCTAGAAAAAATCGTGTATTTTTCATATTCTTATATTTGAAATTTTACTTATTTTGTATGATCATGAACGTACGTACTCACAGGTCCACGTAGTATTTAATGACTTGATTAAATCTACTAAAGATGCAAGCTACAGTTTAGCTAATTATTATTATTCGAATTCAACTATGTGTAAGTGTAATAATTTGGTAGTTTTATATGTACATAAATTATTATGTTAAGCAAAAAGTACATAACGTAAACATTGGTGATGGAAATTCCACATACATAAATAAGTACTTCAGTGAGTAAGTATTACACGTACATAATTACACAGTACACTTTTGATCAGTGAATAAAATAATTATAGAAAAAAAAAATATCTAAAAGTGTTCAAGAATTCATTGATGAATATTGATCTTTTACGTTGTAGTCTCATTTTTTTCCCCGTAGTTTTGATATCCAATTTTAGAGTCAGGTTGCATCAATTGCATTAATTTTATAAGGTTTCAATAATACTGTCGACCTCACGGTGACCACACACAAAAGCATTTGATTCTGTGTGGTCGTGTATTGTTTTCGGAACTAGTTAATTCATGGACTCATTCTATTTCTTTACTTAATGCATATTAAATTCAATATTCAATAAAATCAATGAGAAAACTAGTCTACACATTTTACATCTAAAGTTAAACAGCCATGAGACCAACTGGTTCTAGGGTAAAAATTTACAAAAGTTGCTAAATACTAAATCTACGAAAAGGTTAGTTTGAAGTTTATAGAGCATATTTTATTCTGCTTTTTCAAGGTACGTAATTTCCACTTCCACTAGTATTCTGCCGTCATTATTGTACATGTAAAATGTTTTTAGTCCGTTGCCGTTGGAGTTAATTGCAGCGCATTGCAAGTATATAGTAGGAGTGCATACAGTTAATACCATGCTGGTGTATCGGTCGATAGAGCTTATCATACTCATTATGGTGTTTGTTCTACTTTACGCAAGTAATTAATATATTTTGAATGTATATCACACTGTGTACCTAAAAACTTATTAATTCATGCTGCACACTCGCGTAATAGCCAGAATACTCTTAATTAGTATACAGTAAAGGTTTATGACATATTTACAATCATTAATTCGTTCATATCATTGGACTTTGTAAATTAATTGAAGGCCATTTAAAATTGAGTGTAATAAACTTACAGAATTACATATAGTATGTGCATGTGGTGTGCTACAGAGGCGGACTGACAAAAATGCCCGATTCTGGGGAATACTTGGAGTATCCTTTCCACACTCGTGAGAAGTTAGTTGACCATTATTGTCTATTTTATAAATTGTAGAATACGCGATGCATATTTCAGTTAAAAATATTTCGTTATTATTTTTTGAGGGCATTTAACAGGACCCAACAAATAAGATATTAGTATGTCTTAACACAAACGGGACACCAAGATTTTCGGGAGTTACCCTCCCCCACACGGCCCACACATAGTTACTCAGAGGTAAACATTATTTTTGTTGCAGTAAGTTAAAAACCGAAAAAAGGGCGTCTCAGTAGAAGAGGGACACTTCGCGGTTTCTGATTTATTGCCTTGGAATCAATTGACCCCCGGGGGTCAACCTAGGTTTATAGACATACCTACTAGTCAGGCGTCATGCGGTCGTGAGTAACCATGTATGGGGGAGACCAACTCCCGAAACTTTAATGCTCCTATTCTATTGTGACACCTTTATAAAATATATCCAAACCATGCATGTCCCACAATATCGATTGATTGGGGTAAGTAGTACACGCTTATCATTATGTATAATACTTAATTATGAGTTTAAAATGCAAACACATGAAATAGTTCAAATGATATGGAGTGAATAAAATGCTTAAATTTTAGTCTCGTCAAAAATCAAAACACTCCGATTGCTGCTAATTAACTTGCTGGCTCCATGCATTTTGGTTTCTTCTTTTCTCAACATTTCCGCGTTGAAAATGTTTACTTGCTCAATTCCAAACGCTGTAATAATGATATTTACCACTGATATAATAAATATTTGGATGGTGATGAGATTATTTAAGATATTTGCCCGCCTACAGTGCTTCTCTTTATTAATGTTCAATGTTCCAATGTATAGGATTGAGATTCCGACTGTCGTCTGAAATAGTGAAATGTAGCCAAACGAAGAAGCATTTGAATTAATATTTATTACAAGTACTTAAGTAAATAAACCTAAACTATTCACCTATTCACTACAGATTAATACCGTAATTCGTTCTTTCTTACTCAAAAATGGAATCCGCTGAGTATAGTAATTTCAAAAATATAATATCATTACTCATAAACTGGTATCACTTATTACACATACTATATTATACTAAATGATGCGTAATAAAAGAGAGATTATTCATAAAATTCAGTTCTGGTACACTATACATGGTTAGTGTTATTTATTAATAGTCAGAAAAGGTGTAAAGGTAATTCTCAAGGGAAGCTGTTGGGCTGTTTACAATTATTATTAATAATCAGTTATAATGGGTAGTGATAATAATACAAATACAACACTGCATTAATTGTTACAAGTATGATTAATTTCTTTTGCTATTTTCGATCTTTGAACTTTTACTATATCATTCCCAGTGTAAGGTTGAAATTGTATTTGTAGGTATTAATAAATGCACCGAACTATAGCAAATTATTGGCTTAAAGGAAAGTATGCAGATATGACTTTAATCTAAATACAAAATGTATATATTTATATTAGTTGACTTTTGATCTAATATAGGACTTTTATTCATAATTTAATTTATAAGGGGACAACAAATGCGGGGTCAAATGCTGAGATGAGTACATTAATGCCAGTGACACAGAATGAGCTGGTGAGTTGTACTTGCGTTATACCTATTAAGAAATATTGATTCTCCAAAATGTGAAGACGACAGTCTTGGAGGACATTCGTTGTCAGTGCTAGTAAGCCTGCTACGATCTGTCAGTCATTTTAATAGCAATATTGTTAATGTATAATTTAAATGAGTTATTATTTTGTTAAAATCTTTCAAAAAATATAAAAAAGTTAAAATGTTTAATTATATTGTATTTTATAGTCTACATCTATAGCCATTTTTATTCAGGATTAATCATATTGTATTTTATAGTCTACATCTATAGCCATTTTTATTCAGGATTAATCATATTGTATTTTATAGTCTACATCTATAGCCATTTTTATTCAGGATTAATCATATTTGTATAGCAAAGTTATATGGTATTATTTTAATTGAAAAAATTATTTAGCTGAATTCCATTTCTTTTCTGAATAGTATTAAATAAATAAATTGTTTGGAAAAACTAAAGATTAAAGAAAGTAGGTATACTTTATACAAATTGAAAGAAATTAGAGAAATTAAAATTTGAATAATATTACTAACCTGAAGTGCAATTGAAGTACCGATGAGAACTAGCATGAGTGTGTAGAATGGATGGCGCCCATTTGTTTGTAGAACATATTTGAGTTGACTCGCATTTGCTGTGAGAAGAGCAATATCTAACATTCCCTGGGCTATTGTCTTCTTGGTTGCGTAACGATTCACATTGAATCCTTTTTCACCCTGTTTTGTTTTAAATGGATTTTTTCCGAATTCAGAAACAAAATTATTTTACCTTGCAGTGTACAATATGAATCTCAATTTTTTAAAAAATTACCATGAATAATGAATATAATGGCACTCTAGATTTCTATACTGAATTCTAACCTGATCATAAGGTTGAACTTCCGTCATCTTGACTCCTTCCAATTCCGGACTCCTCAAATTTTATAATTGCTATGTATATGTATATAATATCCTTTGCGTCACTTAGCTTTCTTGATAAAGACAAAACTGCTTTTTTGTCTGCAAAGTGCAAATGTATAGACAATTTGATTTGAACTTGAAATAAAACAAACTTTCGTAATCCTTTAAACGCAGTTACGTAACACAAATGGCATATTACTCTAATGCACTTCTTAGTAGTTGTAAATAAAAATAATAATATTTACTGGCGCTTTAAACAAGGCGCTGTAGTACATACTATGTTTAGAAAAGAAATACACATGCACTTGAAATAGATATGTTCACAATAATTTGTCTCTAGATAAACGTTTCGTTAATATCTTTAAAATGATATAGTTTACTTAAGAAGCAATGTAGTGTATAGAAAGTATAGCAATTGAAATTTTGATGGACAAGAAGGACTAGGACAAGAGTATTGTGACAGTGTGTCAAGCAGAGTACTAAACACGCTTTCCTTCTCTCATGTACTTACGTAAGACGTATGTTCCTAACTAGCAAGACTCTTGCAAACACACAAGTATTAATGACTCATAATATTATAATCGAAATGGTCTCGGCCAGAAAAAACCTCAGAAAACTTCAAGGAAATAAAAATTCTAGACTCGCAAATTAGAAACTTATACTGTACGTACATACAAAAGCTAGGTAAAGTCAACTGCCTACAGTATTAAGTAGTAAACCGTAATCAAATATGACAGGGCAAGGGTATTTATTGTATGTACTTTTCAAACAAATACAGAGCTAATAATGTCTACCTAGCGCCTAGCAATGTACTGTAAATCCTGGGTTTGTTTACTCGCAACTTTTGACCTCAGTTACTAGGTAACCAAGATACACGGAACATGCTTCAACATTTATATTTCATGATGTAGGCATAAGCTTACTATATAGTGAGCAAGCAAACCGTGACGATGAGATGGCGAAGAATAGTCCATTATCAAATTATCTCCAAATATATATCTATATCCATTAGCACTTACTACAAACCATACATGTAGAATAGGTGTAGCACAACTATACGATTTCGTGCATACACAACAAGGTTTTTCCACTCAGAAAGGTTTGCACTAATTTCGCCATTTCCCCCTTTTTTTACACACATTCGCATTCCCTCGATTAATACACACTCTCACTCACTGCAAAAAAAAAGCGAAAATATATTTCTCCGTCGCTACCCACTGCTGATTTCTAAAGGCCTTTTCTGCTACAAAACATGAGCTGAGTTAAAGTATAGAACGTAAAAACAAGGGCTAAAGCCCTTGTTTTATGGCAGCCTTAACAGCGAAATTAGGCATATTGAATTTGCCGCCAAACTTGAGTTTTAATTTAGATGCTTTAAATTAAGGAAAGCAATTAAGCTGAACAATGTGTTTTTGGTTATTTTATTTATCTTATTTATATTCAATTTCAGTAATACAACCAAAAATTCAAAATTCCAATCTTTGAATTTGCCGCCAAATTTTAGTTGTCAATTAAAAGGTTGTAAATTAAAGGGAAGAAGCCGTAAACGGGTTATCTGTGACGATTTACGCACAGGTATTTTGACATTCTCAATAAATCCAAAATATTGCAATTTTTGAATTTCCCGCAAAAACCAAAAATATTGTGTTAAATGAAGATTTCGACCGGTAACTCAGTAAACTTACACAAATATGATATACTATTCGAACGGTAACGATCAGGCAAATCTAAATAACTTAGTGTGCATGCAGGAGTGTTATTAGTTTTTAAATGGTTTCGAAATAACATAATTGCAAATTAAAAAATTTTAACGGATTGTGTCGAGTGATATATCATTGGAAAGCTCTTCAAAAATAAGCAGGGACCTTTTTTTTCGTTTTTTGATTGTGATCCATACAACACATTTTTGGCGGCATTTAAAAATTAAAAGACCGTTATTTTGAAAACGTTTTGTTATAATGGAGGCCCGTTCCTAAATTTGAATTCTACTGGCGATTAGCTTTCTAATGATATATGGCTCGATGAAATCGGTCGAGTATTGCAGAATTTTCAAAAATCCGGTAAATTATGTAGATAGGTAGGAAAAAGTGTGTTAAGTATATATAAGTGTACCAAGCTGAATAGTATGGAAATATTTGAATAAAATGCATGTTCACTGACATTTCAAAAGGCAGCATACACCCTACAGTCAGTAGAGTGCCTCTTCTACAGATACTTCACCAAATGTCTTTTGCAAAAACCTTTGTATTTTATATGTCAGGCCAGAGCGGAATCAGAACGTGAACAAACACTGTGCTTTGCTAAACTCTTATTCTCGTGATTATGACGGGGAATATAATTATAATTAAATTTTAATCGTTATTATTGTTGTATGGGCTAACGCCAAATCGACTCAATGAATAAATTATTATTAGTATTATTAATAGTTAGTTAACTTTAAATATAATATGGATAAAAATAGCAAGGTATAAACGTGCCTATAATAGTTTTACATATAGGTAACCTTTAAAGACGGACACACAAGAAGGAGCGCTGCTGCGGCTACCGTATAGCGTGAGTTATTTTGTATTGTTTATCTAATAAAGAGAATTCTGCTAAAACCAAATAAATGAAATCAAATTACAAAAATAAATTTAACCTTGGGGGTGTTGCTGGTTTTAATCAGCGTGTCCTTCCCCCCAAACTCCTTGTGTAAAGGGAAAAGGTAGCCATTGAGCACTTGATAGTTGATATAGATAATTAAATAGGCACTGACTTACTTAGTGAGACCTACATATGGATATAGAATATTCTGCGCGCGGAAGGAAGTATTAACACTGCGAAGAACACAAATAAACTGCCAACTAAAATAGTGTATCTGTTTTTACTGTGCTGGGAACAGAATGGAATTAAAAATACATGAGAATATTCTAGGATATTTCCACTATACGTATACTCATTCTCGCTGTAACCAATTTATTTATTAGCATACTTTATAGTATGTCGTGTACGAAATCAAGGATTGGCTAGGTACCTGTACTTACATTTGGGATATACCGTCTACAGTGGGCAATACAGAGGCAAGACACAATAATACATTGTTGATTATACTGATTAGTGAGTGAGAATCCATAAGAGAAACCTAAAGAAGTAGAACTGGATAAGTATCACTGAAAAAGTTAATGTACGAAATGAGATGCGGAATAAAGGTGTAGGCGTAGGACTTATAGACATGGACAGGGCGCGGGTAGGGAGGGAGATCAAGAGACTTGCCGTGAAAAAACAACTAATGGGAATTGAGGATTTTGTTGAATTTGTGCTGCATGCTGGAAGGCTTTCAATTCAAAACATTTTAGCATTGTGAATACGAATACGTATGTGTATCACTATTACTCTATCGTTGAAAGCTAAAATGACTCGTATTCTATTTTTGATTTTTGCTCAGACATGCCATTACACAAAATTATAGTCCTAGTCATGCCGCCGAACTCTTGAGTCTTGAGTAAAAAAAAATGCATAAAAGGGAAGATATATTTATATGTAACCATATGTCCATTAGCAGATCAGCCCAACTCCATAACATCTTCCTAGACCTCTTTTCAACTTTGTTTTACCACTACATAATACACTTTTTTCGTTGTTAACAGTTTTGCTCTGTCTGTCAGGCTTAAAACTTTCAGTCTCTATTTTCTTTCTTATGTTTATTTGGTTTGGCAGTAGACTCGGCATGACAGTAGGTTGTCGTTGTCGGCTGTGGGTGTATAGGGTGGATCGCATTTTTAGATGCTGAGCATCTATAGGAATGGCTATGTCCGTCCGTCTGTCTGTCTGTCGATGTGTCTTTTTTTGTCGTGCTCCACAGGTCACAGTTTTCAACTTAATTTTTTCAAATAAATTTTAAATGATCCTGAATGCGATGGAATAGAACCCTATTGTTTTTGGAATTAAACGGATTTACCAGTTTTTCACCATTAACGACATAATGGACCAACTTTTTAGCATTAAAATGAATGCAAGAAAAACGGATGTCTGGCACGACTTTACATGCATTTCAATACTTGTAACTGAAACACACTGAGGTACATACGGAGCTGAGAGCTTGTCAACTTTCGCTATTACAAATACACATGGAAACTTTTCACCAATTTCCTTTACAAATCAACGTACTACTTATAGTACGTATGTACGTTCACAGGGCAGCCTGGTATGTTGGTTTTGGGTCTGGCCCTGCAGTTTCGCAGGGGTACATTTAGGCTGACCATTTTTTAAAAACGAAAATCCAGTACACGTAAAAAATAGTAATTTTAAAATAAAAATATGCTCAATACGGGGTCGAATAAGGGGTCTACCACAAATTACGTGATCAAGAAATCCCAACATTTTTTACTGTATGCCCCCCCCCCCCCCCGTAATTAGTTTAATCATTCTATAACGACTATTATTATTCTTCGACATGGTTCATCCGCAGCCGAGTAGACCCAATGAAGTAGTACCAAATATGGCGATTTTGGGTGCTCCTTTATAGGCTTTCAATCACCGATAGCATTCTATTAATTGCTTTTTACAGCAATATAATTAAAAACACAGAATATTATAGTAAACAGTATACACATCCTTAAAAATATCGTTGAGAACTATATTTTTGTGACGAATGAATTTGTTTTTATAGAACTTTTTTGGTTTAAGTGTAAACTAGTCGGAGTTAAACACGCGTTCCATTTTTGCATTATAGTCTAAATCTAACTTAGAACTTTAAATGAGGAATTACAACGTTGAAAATAATTGCTTCGGCCTAAGTGTGTGCACACGCATACTATTGATACTTTCCATCATGAATGGGCTTTAAAATTTGATCATGCAGTGAGTAAAACAATCACTGCAATTTTTTGAGTGATATTGATGATGTTGTAATTTTAAAACCTTAAGGCCGTTGCTACTGTGATATTTTTATGCTTTTTAGATACTGAGCTTTAGCTCATCAGTAATTATCTATTGAAAGGGTTTTGTCCGTCCGTCTGTCTGTCTGTAGGTTATACGCTACAGGTCACAGTTTTTAATTGACTTTCTTCAAATAATTTTAAAAGGCTAGCGAAATGACCCGCGCAGTGATGTACAGTTTTTGGTTGAGATCGCAGTAATAGGTTTTCTGCAGTTAGCGGTTAAATGGGGCAATTTTCAACATTTTTTCAACATTTTTTGCTCTCCAAAAAAACCCTTATACACATTAGGGTACACACTTATCTTTATTTCTAGCTAGGTACGTTGTACGTTACGAGAAAGCCATTTTGGGACCGGACACCAATAATGTCATCCAAGTTGAGGGTGGGTCACTTTAAAAAAACCAGATGCCCTACAAAATAGTATCGACGCCAACATGTGACTACAGGAAACGTGCAAGCGTATGTAGGAGACATTTAGTTGGGACTGTAATCATCCCCCGCACAGAACTTCCTAGTTTGTTTTGGTTTTGGTTTGCGGAACGCACAATTTTAAATTGCAGATTAATGCAGGTGCTTTATGTGCTCATAATATTTTAATAGAAAGACAACAATCATCATTTTGATGCATAACCAGTACACTTTGGTAACACGATTTAAAATCCAGTACATGTACTGTACTGGTTGAGTTTTGTACTTTTCCCATTACTTCAGTCTCAAAACCAGTACTGTACTGGGGAATCCAGTACGGATGGTCAGCCTAGGTACATTAGAACATTTCCATACTCAGGTCTAGAGTCTGGGCTCCAGGGTTCGATCACACGGATTCCTATTCATTACTACAGATCACGGACATACGTAAGTAAATGGGTAATAGATGGGGATGGATCGTTCATAAATGGCGTCCTAAACATTTTGCAGTTTTAGGTATCCCTATTTTCAACTTTGAATGTTTTTCCAGCCTATTTTAACTACGTGCCATGGACGTATCTATATTTAGTATAGATATTCAGGGACTGTCCATAATGACGTCATCTAAATATCATAGTTTTTAATATCCCTAGTTTCAACTTTATATTTTTTTCGAACCTATTCTAACTACATGTCAGGCACATATCTATATATGGTAAATTTATTCAGGAATCGTTCATAAGGACGTCATTCAAATATCATAGTTTTAGGTACCCCCAGTTCCAACTTAAATTTTTTTTCCAAATGGAATATACCTAAACATTTACATAACGCGATTAGAAATTTAGCTATATACTAGTCGGGGTACACCACATTGAGCAAGAGCCAATTTAGCCCACAGGTGAGTTGGCCGCGCATGCTCTTCACGTTCACATGCGAGCATACAAATTTTGTATTGTTGAATATTCCCCAAGTTTCGATTTCTCCTTGGTATAGCAGTAAAGCACCGCCACGTACAAAGCACTATATAGTTCCATATAAGTTAAAGTGGTAAGTGGTATATAGTGCTTTGTAAGTGGCGGTGCTTTACTGCTTTACCAAGGAGAAATCGAAACTTAGTGAATATTCAACAATACAAAATTTGTATGCTCGCATGTGAACGTGAAGAGCATGCGCGGCCAACTCACCTGTGGGCTAAATTGGCTCTTGCTCAATGTGGTGTACCCCGACAAATTTAACCATTTAAGGACCCCCACTGTCATTAGTTCAGAAATTAGGTTGACAAATATCCTTCAGATAGGATTTTACTATTATGCATGCAGGGATCGTCCATAAATGACGTCATACAAATTAAACTATTTTAGGGATCCCTAATGTCATTAGTTTAGAAATTAGGTTTGCATAAATCCTTAGCCTAGGATTTTACTAGTGTGCATGCAGGGATCGTCCATAAATGACGTTATACAAATTTAACTATTTTAGGGATCCCTAATGTCATTAGTTTAGAAATTAGATTTACATAAATCCTTAGCCTAGGATTTTACTAGTGTGCATGCAGGGATCGTCCATAAACGACGTCATAAAATTTTTACTATTATAGAGATTCCCATGTTATTAGTTCTAAAATCAAGTAAGCGTATATCCTCAACATTGGATTTTATAAGCGCACGTAGAGGGATCACCCATAAATGAAGTTACTATTTTACTTTATATTTTATTTTACTATTTTTACTATTTTAGATATCCCTACAGTCATCAGTTCGGAAACTAGGTAGACGTATGTTCTCGACGTAGGATTTTGTTAGCATACATATGGAGATCGTTCATAAATGACTTTGTTTAAATATTACTATTTTAAGTGTCCCTCCTGTCATTAATTTTTAAATTAGGGTTATGGGTACCCATATTATAAAATGCTTTCAGTATTCATACTGGGATCTTCCATTAAAGACGTCATCTAAACATTACGATTTTATAGATCCGCTCGGTATTTGTTCAAAAATAAGGTGAGCAGATACTTTGGACGCAGGATGTTACAAAAATACGTACACGGATCGTTCATAAATGGCGTTACCCAAGTATCATCCTTTTAATGATTCAACCGTTATTTTTTGCAACTTTATCGAATTGAAAATTCAAGTAGGAGAAGTCAAAGTGGAGTTAGGCGCTGTCGTAGCTTAAGCGTTGCCACAATAAGGTTCTACTTCTTTATTATAGCAATTATTCGCTGTCAGCTCAGCATCTACTTCGGGCCCCCGGTCGACAAATCCGGCGCGAAGCGCCGGATTTTTCGTCTTCATCTTGATCTCGTGATTGCATAAAAAGCAACAGTCAAGAGAAGTTATTATGAGAGTACCAAAGTCGGTGCATGTACACCAAATTTTATTTTGCATGCGCGGCCGACACAGTAGAAATCTAGAATAGAAATGTAAACGCCACACGACGTTTTAGAAATAAAATTGCTTGCGTAAATGTCTATTTGGTAGCGGCCAAATAGACAAAATTAAATGAGAAAGCGATTTATTAGAAATAAGTAAATTAACAAGAATAATCATATAATTCAGTATTTTCACATAATTTCTCAGCTTCATGAGGTTCTTATTAGCGTGACCAGCGGGTCTGAACACTCATTCGCTTCTGTCGTATTGTTCTGTTTCATCCACTAAAGCAGTGGATTTTCAGTTACTTCAGTTTTCGTATAATTTTCATATCATTTTTGTAGTAAAATTCACCAATTTTCAGTAACATTTCTGGTCGCTAGTTATTTGAGATATTGACTAGCGTCTCAAATTAGACAGTTTTCTTATTCAGTTCAATCATTGGCAAAGCCAAATAAATCACAATATTAGAGTACACGTTTAGTATTATTTATTTTATTTATTAATTAATATTAGTAATCAGGTTCAATCAGATCTTTGTAAAATATTCGTATTTCTGGATCAATCAGTCTCTGCACATTTTCAGTACGTCAGTCTGAAATGGCAGTCAAGTCGGTACTCATTGGTAATCACTATAATCATCGATATCATTAGTTCAGTTGAGCTACTATTTTCACTAATATTCATAGATTTTATAATAATTTTATAAAATAATAAAATAATAATATTTTATATTTCGTCTCATATTCCCCTGTTAAAACCATAGCATTAAACACAATAAATCTCCAACACTAGTAAACAACCAGAAATGACCAAAACCATAGCATCAGACATCCAAAAACGTAGCAACATTCTCCCCACCGATGTCCTGATGATATGATTCCCTGTGTTGAAATCACATTTTCGTAGAGTCGAGTCAAAAATCGGTCAAATTGAGATGCAAAATCCGTTCATGGAAATTCCAGGATCGTGTACCATTCGGGTAACAGTCCAAGTACATATAGGAATAGCCAATATACAAATTCGGATTGAGCACCCAAGCAAGGACTTACTCATCCAGTTATTCCAAAATTCGAATATATCCAACAATGCCCCAATACTTTTGCTGCTGCCAAAATCATATTTCCTAAAATCATAGGAAATAGAAAAATGATTAAAGCGTAGCCTCATTCTTTCGTTGATATCCCAAATGACACCAAAAGTAGACGATAGGTCGAAGGTCATAGTTCCACTTTCGTCATCATCACGTTCAGCAAATTGATCACTCTTCACATTTTTAGCAGCCTCAACCAACGAACCAACAGAAAATACACGTTTGCCTGTGTAATCATTGCTTGAATTCCCACAACTGACAACCGTATCCACTGAT
This sequence comes from Dicyrtomina minuta, assembly GCA_949802685.1. NCBI lineage: Eukaryota > Metazoa > Arthropoda > Collembola > Symphypleona > Dicyrtomidae > Dicyrtomina > Dicyrtomina minuta. Next base: position 72,673,893 of record OX461808.1, on the reverse strand, counting down.
GAATTTTCAAAATTAGAACTTGAAATCTTCAGTGAATTAAATTCTTCTGCGATCAGTTTCAAGTCATTAATTTCTTCAAAATTTTGTGCTTCGTTGATGTTCACTTCACGTAATTCGTCTTTAAAGTCTTCTTTCACATCATCAGTCTTGAAATCTGACAACTCGCTTTGTTCTTCACATGTACTTTCTACAAGTGAATGTTCCGATGAAAAATCAATTAAATCATTTTCATTTAATGCCGTTGTAAGCGACATCTGGTGGTAAAACAAGTCTACATTTTCCTCAATTAAAATGTCTACGTTAGACTTCAGAACTGAATTCTGTGGTCGTTCTTCTTCAATGATACGATTTGACCTAAGTTTAATACCTTCAAAATTCAAAATTTGTAGGTAGTCCTCCCCACCGTCAAACGCATTCACTGACTCAACTTCAGTAGCATTCGCCATATAATGACTCTTGTCTTCAGTTGCTAATTGAAATTCATTTCCAATTTCAAAATTTGCGCCATCTTGCGGCAGTTCTATTAGTGGCGCTATCTGTGCGTCTTCATCTTGCAGAGTGTTTACTATTGAACTAGACTTAGCGTAGTCTAACTCACATTTAGAAATATTCACCTGCTGTTGACATATTTCTTCCGCTAGGTGTCGCTCTGATATAGCTAGCTTCTCTTGTAGGAGCATAACTGCCCGCTGGCAGTCATTGTATTTATCTTGAAGCTTTGCCCTGTCGTCTACAAATTTGCTATCAAGTAAAACTATTTGGTGTTCCAAGCTGGCAACACTGTCTTGACTTGATTGATTGCAGAGAAGATCAAAGCTGTCTTCATGAAACTCCATTTCCATAAGTAAAATTGATCTTCTTTCATTATAGCGAATAGTCTCTCGCTTAATTGCATTTTCCAAGCGTTGCAATTTTTTGTTTTCAAATTCAATCTTTTTCTTAGTTTTCAAAGAACAGATTTTGATAACATTCTAAGCCTGCGCTTCTTCTCCGCCGTTATTCGAAGCCTTGGGAACTCCGCGTCGTACCCCTTTGGAAAATTCCTTCGGGAATCCCCATCGGGCCAGTACATTGCCCTGATCCTCGCTACGACCACTTCGGTGAAGTGCACCGCACTCATTTTCTGATGACGCATGCGCCGTCGTCCGACGCTCTTTCTCACGCGCTTCTTCCCTTTTAACACGTGACTCTTCTCTCTTGCGTTTACGCTCGTCTAATTCATGTAGTACTTGACGTATCTCAGTGTTAGTCATTAACCTGTCTGACCTTGCCCCACTGTTCTTAGTTAAGATGCTGGTAGACACTGTTGACTTCGTACTTGATCTTGGTTTCGATAAACGATGAGCAGCTCTCATTGTAAAATCGATATCCAGACAATTTCTCCCCCCGTCAACAGGTAGCGCCAGCAGCCGAGATAGCAGCCCTCCGGGAAAACGAGTACTGTACGGCACATCCGCGTTATCAGCCATTAGAAGGAAAAATGCAGAAACAGTTTCTGGTAATGAGCGAGCAGTCAATAAGATACGGTTTCTGGGGAAGATAAGACGTTATGTCCAAAAATCAAATCTTGAATTTTGAATTTCCCGCCAAAAATTGCGGCAGACAATTTTCCAAAAAACAAATACTTCAAGGAGCGTGACCCCAGAAAATGTGGAAGCTCCTCGAGCGATTTTGCCCAAGTCCGACTACCACACAAATCCGAAGACAAAAAATAGCCCGTCCGATGTCCAGAAGACTTCCAAAACAGAACAGCGGTCTGACAAAGACTTCTGTAGCAAACACGGAGTACGGGGAAAGCGGGGATTATAAATCCCAGGTTGACGCAATGCTTGCTTCGGATTGACCACTTGGTAGGACTGTATCTCCCCCCGTCAACCGAAGCAAAGTAAAAAGTTGGGGTTGCAAATCCAACAGCAGAAATCTTCCTTTAGCAGGGGTGGTAAATCCCAGGTTGATTCAAGGTCGATGTTCGAAGGACCATGTGGCAGGCAGCCAGCAGTCCAGAAAACAGGGGTTGTAAATCCCTAGGTTGGTGCAAGGTAGGTGTCGAAGGACCATGGGGCAAGCAGCCAATGGTTTAAGTTCAATGCGAGAGAAAAATTTCCAGAATACTTCCAAATACGAATCAGCTATTCGATGGGTTCTTCCGCTGGAAATAAATCAAACTTTTCTTCTGGTTGACCACTTATTAGGATCTCGAATTCTCCCCCCGTCAACCGAAGAACATGGGAGTGTAAATCCCTAGTCTAGTTCAGGTGTACGTTCGAAGGACCATGTAAACGCCACACGACGTTTTAGAAATAAAATTGCTTGCGTAAATGTTTATTTGGTAGCGGCCAAATAGACAAAATTAAATGAGAAAGCGATTTATTAGAAATAAGTAAATTAACAAGAATAATCATATAATTCAGTATTTTCACATAATTTCTCAGCTTCATGAGGTTCTTATTAGCTTGACCAGCGGGTCTGAACACTCATTCGCTTCTGTCGTATTGTTCTGTTTCATCCACTAAAGCAGTGGATTTTCAGTTACTTCAGTTTTCGTATAATTTTCATATCATTTTTGTAGTAAAATTCACCAATTTTCAGTAACATTTCTGGTCGCTAGTAAACAACCAGAAATGACCAAAACCATAGCATCAGACATCCAAAAACGTAGCAACAAGAAATATTAGATACCTTGGTAGGTACCTATATACATACATTATTAATTAGATTTAAATAATTAGTATATTATTGATTGAATGACTTGCGACCATGAAATTCGGATTAATAGCATGCTAGAATGATGGGAGGATTTATTTTCTCTCTCAAAATTAAAGACTCGAGTGGCGGTTAAATAACTTACACTACACTTATTAGTTAGTATTATAGCTACATATGTACCGAATCTACTTAATTATTTATGCAGAGGTAATTTATAAAGAATAGAAAACTGTTTGGGGAATATTGCGGGAAATACTGCCGCTTTTATAAAGATATTTAGGGACGAACTTGTACACTAATGCAATGCACCTTCATTCCCTCCACAGAACTGCATGTGTGTACAGCAACAGTCTGATTAAATCAACAAAAATAACAATGCTAAACAATAAAGATTGTAAATTGCAATCGCCCATCGGTTCACTGAGTGGCATGTGGCATGGTGTATTTGCCAAAGTATTGAATATACTTCTTCAACGCACTTGCATAAAAATGTAGTACGGATACATTCTTTCGAAGAAACGTTTGAACTCCATTCCAGAGACTAGAAAAAATTGCCATACTTGCAGTTCATGATTTATTAAAAAAATAAAAAGGATTCATTATGATTCATTCAATCCTTTGCGCTTGGTGAACAAAGAACTTTCTTAATACAGATATCTTAAGTTACACTATTTTCATACACACATAATATATATTATGACGCACGGTCAATGCCATGTAAAACTGAAATCTGAAAATATGACCATACAAAAGATATTCAGGGGTCGAGTGGCTTGAGTGCCTGCCTATAGTTTTTGCATAGTTTTGCTGTTCTTTGCAGCATTTGAATACTTACTTTGACTCATTACACTCGTGTATGTTTCGTTTATACCTGGCGTTATCGGGATCGGATGAGATTGAGTCATGCAAATGCATCATTACAGGTCGTTGGCACCACATTGCCCTGTTTTCGACGCATGGTAATGGTAATGAGGAAAACTTTCCCGGAACTTCCTACGGATGACGGAGGAAATATTTTATTGTAAAGCGATACTTAAATAAATATCACATGTCTTAAGATATAGTTGTACTAGTAAGTAGGCATATTAAATATCGCTAATGTCCTACTGTTTAGTAAATTGTACGCTACTTGTCACATTAATTTCAAATTACTATTAGGCATGAGCATCAAGGACGATTTGGTAACTAGTAACTTACCGTTAGTAGACAAATACTTTAAATATTAATTGACCCTTATACTTCCGTCAGCTTTTTTGCTTTGTTCTTGTTATGAAAAATGTAATTTTCCTTCCGGAGTTTTATGCTATACTATTTATTATGTGATGTGAACTTGTGATTTTATGCTTTACTTGTAGTTGGAATGCTTAAAAAAGTCTATAACGTTATTTTACATCTCTTGTCCCTTTTAGTATCTACTTTACTTTCAAAATCTAAAGGCCCTTGGGACTTGTTTTTAGTATCTATGCATTTTGATAAACCGTGACATAAAAAAGTATGAGATTTAATTGATACACATTCGATACAATAATTATACACAGCAACCACTTTCTTGATCTTTACTTTTACTATTTACAGGCTTTCTTACAAAAATATTGTCGTAACTATTTACAATTGTAACAACCATTTAATTACTTTCGAAGTATTATTACATACCAGAGCTTAGCTTATACATCGACCATCATGTTCCCTTCACGTGTCTTTTTTTGTATATCAAATAGTCAAATTCAATTATATAATTTTAGTTTTAGTTGCAGTTTTCAACTTGGAAAAACTAAACTTTCGAAGAAACTGAAATGAAGGTCAAAGAGGAACTCTGTTACACATACACTTAAAGTAAAATATGCACAATTATGAATACAGCTATTACTTTTAGGATTAATAAATCAAATTTTAAAATAATAATTACTTAAAGCTAACCTTAATTTATTATGCTATGCCAGATTTCAAGATTTCAAGTCAACTAGAGTTAACGTACCTAGTATTATTTTAGGATTCGGGTGAATTATAAATGCTAAATTAAAATTAGCTTAGAAATTACGGAACAGAAAATATAAAACTACAATTTACTGCAGCTAATTATGAATTACTATACTCAAAGAAAATAATATATTAATGTGTATTTAATTGCACTAAAAAGAAAACCGATTAATTTGACAATTCCCTCCTTTGCAGGAGTAGGTAAGGCGTATTGTAGCGGAACAATTATTAATTCGAAGACGGTATTTTATATTACATTACATTACAAGTTATAAACGCCACGAAATTATATAGCGCAGTGGTATTTTAAGTAAGTAAATAACCTAATTTAAATGCATCCAAGAACTAAGAAAACGCGACAATTGAGTTGTGTACTTCTTCACATAATATAATATTTATATATGGAGGGATATCGAGGAGAGGAGACATATTGTTCGGTATTAATTCATATTACATGTACGTATTTATTTTATACAAATCAAGGAGTTCCTGAACAATGGCACATATGCGTAGCTATTTTGGTAAATTCAACTGAAACGAAATTACGAAAATGGTTACAAGAGATATAATAGAGCGCTCATTTTAGTAATTAAGTTTCCCCCTTACACCGAAGTACAAGTTAATCACCGCCACCATCACTGCCAACCCCGTGTCCACTACTACTGTCATCGTCATCACTAGAATCATCACTACTGTCGTCACTCATACTAAAGCTGTTATCACTGCTATCCCCCAAACCCTCACCCAGCTGTCCAATTAACTCGGCAATATCATCGTTGTCATCTTCATCCCCAATTTCATCCTCATCATCGACTTCTTCATCGATCTCTTCCTCATCCTCTGTCTCATCTTCCTCCATATCCTCCTCATCTTTAACTCTGCCCACATCATAAACTCGGAGGCAGGAGTCCTCTTCGTACCTTTCAACAATCCCAACTTGTAAATAATTCCAACTGGAACATAAGCTCACGAGCGGTTTCTTTAGTTCAATCGTTGAAATACTTGAGTAGTCAGAAGCATCCAATGTGACAAAGCAGGAGTCGAACCCATCACCATTGTCCATTTTTAAACCATACAAAACATTGTCACTAAAAATAATATTCTTATTATCCAGTAATTTGACACTTTTTAATAGCTTAAATGTGCGAATATCCCAAATATTTGAGTTGCTGATCATCTCTAGACCATTCTCACTAAAAACTCCATTGATGTGATCATTGAGTTTATCAAATTTATGAATACTAGTATTACTTATGTAATCGTAGAGGATCCCATCACTTAGAATTAATTTATCATCTTGACTGAAAGTAGCACGATTCTTTGTGTACTGATTTGATTGGTCTGAGGAAAGTGAAGTAAGCTTGGTGTTCGTCTCAATATCATACACGTTGCACTTGTCCATGTTCGTTGAGATAATTAGATTTTGGGTCATTTTACTCAACTCAATATATTCTTCATTGAGATAGTCGTTAATTTTTTGAATGACGGGAGTATCCATTCTCCAAAGGGATGACAAGGGCTTTCTCCAAACCGACGAGGTGAGGAGAAGGGAATTGGACTTATTCAACTGTAAATGATACACCTCTGAGTCATGAACAGTATACGTAGCCTCTTCCTCTCCGTTCGATAAATTATACAACTTAACTTCTCCAGACTGCGTCCCTGCTAATAGCCATTGGTTGACTGGATTCGAAAACGTACAAGAACTGTAGAAATCATCAGCGGATTCTAATCGGAATGAGCGACAAGGTTTAAATTTTGAATAGACAATCCGATGATCCTGTATTGCACGATTATATTCCTTCGTCCGGAAATCGAATAATTTTGAAACGTAATTTTTCGTTCCTCCTTTAGTAACAATACTAGGGCATTTATGTACTTGCCCTAAATTGAATTTAGGAACAATACTCATAGGATTCTTGCATTTATCATGTTGCCCTTGTAGGTAGTTTTTAACGATAGTGTCTAAACTGATATTATTTGATAGTTTCAAATCACTTGTGACCAGTTTCCCTTCCGTTTTTAACATGTCCGCTGTTTGAACGAGTCCATTGCTTTTCAAAAATTCCCGAATTAATTCAAATAGTTCACCTTTATCATACTTAATTACTGGAGAAGGATGAATAATATCTCCACGAGTAAGTTTGTCCACATTTATTTTAAATCTTGGATGATCAGTAGATTGTTCGAGGACAGGTTCATTTGCAAGAAGTTTTAAACTTCCGTTCTGGACAATGCTCAGATTATTAAGAATTTGTTTCATTTGATGGTTGTCATGTGTGAGTCCGATTAAACAGTCTGATGCTAATGTACGCATTGCATCCGCATCGGTTATAGGGATTTTTATAAAGAGTAGTCTTGTTAGTATGTAAAGCCCATTGTTCAATCTCGTTGTTTCTTGCAATAACTCCAAATTCTTTGAGTCTGGACTTAATAGTTTTGATAAAAGCTTCAAGCTCGATTTTTGCACCTCTGAGTCACTCACAAGTTCACCTTCAATTCCATTCAGGATTAAATTAAATTTCTCAATAATCTGTAACTGCGTTTTACTGTAATGGGCAATTATAGTAAGCGCGTCAAAAACATGAATGAGCGTTTGATTGATACTATCTAATTCGCAAATGTTGAGGAGTAACTTGACACCGTTGAGTCTCAAGAATTTCTCGATGGCATGACTCAATTTCCTTGGTTTATGAAGTTCTTCTGCTTCAAAATACTTTTTGATGTTAATACAAACTTGTTTGATGGACTGTTTCTTGATGTTGGCTTCGGCTTCATCGTCCGATTCAATATTTGCAATTGATGTCGACGCAATGTTAAGGACACGACGTAGACCATCTGTATTATCGAACAGGTCTAAGATAAATTTGTAGTTGTACGTTGAAGTATAGAACATGAGTGCATGATTCCGGCTAGAATTATGACTACAATCTAAAAGCCAATTTACATAATTGATAAGTGATTTTTGAAGCTGTATATTAAATTGAGTTAGTTTTTGAATTGAGTCTGGCTCGTAAACGATGTAGTAGAGAACCAGTGATAAGCCTGTAGCGGATATTGATGGACGAGGGAGAGAAAGTAAAAGTCTAATATTTGCTTCGGTGAGGAATTCTGAAGTGAATTTTTTATGACACAGAAGGGATGAAAGGTATTTTAAAGTTTCGAACTGAAGACGAGAGTTTCCATGTTCCAGGTTAAACAATATTATTGATATTGATGTGGACGTGAGAGTGAAAGTCAACATCTGAAAAAAATAGTCGTTTCATTACACACAAAAATAAAAGAGCATAATAAATTGGCAGCTACCCCGATCCCAAAAATAAATGACCTAAGACGAGCTTGCGGACACGACTCATTATAGAAATGAAGTGAGCACATATAGCGAAGCAAGCAAAAATTCTGCCACTATTTCCCACCCAATGGCCTGCAGCCTGGTTGAAATAATTAGAATGAAATAAAAGAAATTCTTAAAATATTCGCATAAAAAAGCATAATACATCATATGAGAGAAAATATCGTGCCAACACTAATAAAATGCTCTGGAGATCTTGGAAGTATTTTAAGAATTCAAACAATTCCTTCTCGGTACGTTGAATGTGATACAGTTGGTTAACTTTATCACTACAAATACAAGTAAACCACACTGACGTTTATCCAGGATACAACTCAGAGACCAAATAAACAACTAAAGCACATAAAATCATTTTAAAAGACGAACTTACCTCTTGATATTCCCCAAGGGGTGCTAAATACCGTAACGTGAATATCTGCCTACTAGTCTGATCAACAGGGTAGATACTCATAAGGCCAATAATATTAGATTCCATCTCAGCCCATGAAGAAGAACTATCATTGTCAATTTCTTCATATTTCCGTTTGACTGGCATTGTTTTCTTTGGTGACCCAATTACTGCTATTTCCTTCGAATGATTGGAGGGTTTAGTAAATGGGAAAACGGGTTCATGGGCATAACCATTAGATTTGGACTTGTTCAAATGAGCAAATGGTCTTGAGTGAATTCTCAGAGTCGAGTCGAAGGTTGAATCCTGAATATCTTTAAGCCTCTTCAACATTTTTGGTACTAACTGCGTATTTTTGTCCCTGAAAGAACACAAAATACAGGTTCATGATAATGTTAACTTTTACCGGCGCCATTCAGAATTATTTTTATTAATAAATGATATCTTACTTAAATTTTCCAGCAATATCTGGAACCTCCATGGAAGCCCCAAGTAAACCCAACGAGTATGACTGCAATGGTTCAGGTGCTCTTTCGGCCCAGCTGAAAAGCCTAGTAATAAGTCCCTCTGTTTCCTTGGGACAATAAAAACAATACATAATAAAACTAAGCAGAATAAATGCTAATGTAAAATACAAAATAAGGTAGAATAGCTTTGAGCTTACTTGATATACAACGGAAGTCTCCAATCCAGGTAAGATATTAATAAATAATCGACAAGCACTAGTATTAACTACCAGTGCAGAGTCTCCCCATGTCTCCCTCTCTTTCATGTAATCATGAACGATCTTGTTGATAAATAGCTCCTTTTTAAAAATTTGCTTTAACGAATGACCATATGGGCACGATGGATGTGTCCGTATGGGATGACGATCATCAAATGGATCCGGATCTTGCTTAATGTACATTTCAAACTCTAATTCCAGTATTTCCGACAATCTGCAATTATATAATATGAAACCAAAACACAAGTTATTACCTAATAAAGATCAACTTGTTCTAGGTTTTATGATAAATTCCACCATGCCTAAATACTAATATCGCCAACCGCATCCCCAAAAATGCAGCACGCAGTCGATGTTTACAAACAACAATTAAGACGTATGACGTACCGATTTAGAATACCCACTGGACTGAAACCCGGTGCTTCATATGACTTTTCCCACAACGTTAAAACATTGGCAACACTTGTCATATCCTCTAACCGTTCTTCCACTTGAACCACTTCTTCTTCATTGTTAACTTCCAAATCATTACCCAGAACTTCATCCATTTTAATTGCCGACAATTATCAAATACCAAATACGGATTAGATACAATGAAACGGCGCTGCACTCTGCACTGAGTACTTCAGGCTTCAGCTTCAGCGAGTTAACAGTTAAAACTATACTTCACTACGCAACGATGATGAAGTGATAAAAATAATACGCACTACCGCTGTCTTTAATTTCGAATAGTATAATATATCGTCTTTTAAACGTAAACCCTGTAAAACCGTGTAGCACGTTGCGTGCCGATTTTCGTCTATCCGCAACTCGGTCCTTCTTCCTGAAGTCTGGAAGATAATGTTTGTAAACAAAAAGTAAAGAATACGGTAGAAACCCCGCTATCTGCTATCTGCTACCCTTTCTCTGGCTGGACTACTTTGGATCTGGATGTGACTCAAATCCGATTCCCATATTTCCAGAAGAGATTGTAATAGTCAAACGTTAGTTAAAAACTGTAAAAGATTTTAAACTCGCTCCATGAGCGAATGTCTATGCCGACCTAACCACGTTGTTCGCTAACGACCACCGCAAAGATAACTAACACCATGTACTACAATGTTATTCATACACAGTTGACTCGTACGTTACTGGCGCTAGAAGTTTCGAGCTTTCCATGGGAAACCGACATAAGCAAACCTAGTACAAAAGGAGCTGCGATGAGAAGTGACTTCCTTAGCAGTAGAAAATACCTTATCCACCTTTAAGCAAGTTGTTCTTTATAGCGTCGTTGAGGGGTACCTCAAAATGATTGCTGCTTTAATTACGTCTTCTACGGAACATCCCAAAGCGATGGAAATAGTTACAGGGTGGGTAAAACGCAGTAGAGAGCGAGCAGAGCACAGTCGTTCACGGAGACTCTACTTCTATATGTACAAGCTGTAGGAAGTTATAGGAAGTAGGAAGCACGTTAAAGCACGTATATAATCAATTCAATTTACCCGCTAAAAGAATTTTATGCTGGGATGTCGTTAGATGGTCTTGCCAAGTCAAAGCGTCTCTGCCTTTATTATTCGTCTAATATCGAAATTACTAAATATTAATTATTTATAGCTGTTAATATGAAGTGAGAAAAGCAATCAGCAATAGCAATTATTTTATCGAAGGCATTTAATACAACTCAATTTCTTCAGCTATTGTTCGTGTGAATATAGTGGGAACTGTTTTGTCATTCATGATCGTTATTCATTGACTGTAGAAGTGGAAATAGTCGTCTTGTCGTCGACTATCAAGTAAGTAAATACATACATGCATTTACATAATAGCAAATTCAAATAACAAACAAAAAAGTAAATATTTTAATACATTATTCAATTACTCAAATTTGAAAATTCAACTTGTCGGCTTGGATTAGTTGGTAGTTGTCATGATCAGGTAGCTAATTAATTTTATATAAATAGGCATCATCGCTCATTAATCATTAACTACAAACTAGCATAGAATTTTTGTTATAACTTGGTTTGTTTGTGACCAATAAAGTATAGCACAGCGTTAAAAAGTCATCCGTAATGTGAAATACAAGCAAAAGTACTTAGCACTTACTAGTTGGCTAGTTAGTTGTTAGTCAACAACGCAGGCAGGAGTCAGTCACTTTTAGCAATATTTTAGAACATACTTTTATATTAATCCAGTGGTTATAAAATTGTTTATTATTGTGCCGTACCGTGTTCATCATTACGAGGTGCAGTCCACTGCTCTGGTTTTTAACAAATTAACAGTTGAGCAGTTAAAAAACTGCAATGATTCCAGATTCAGTCCAGTTTCCAGTTCCAGTTATATTAGTGTTGCTGGGCGAAGTTTAATCATTGTCGAACGACCGTACTATCCCACTACTTGTGTCTTGAATAAATATCTAGTTAGTAAGTACTTAGTTATTATTATTGTCTACTATTACAGTCAGTAGGCTTCGGTCGCACTCACTAGTCAGCCTTTAGGACTATGATTTTTTTTGCGCTCTATAATTATTGATAATCTTTTGTAAATATTATTAGGTATGTATTTCATTATTTTCTATTTGTGTCGATTATGGATTGTAAAATATAAATTATGCTAAGCCCAAAACTTGTAATATCATGTGTGATTCATTGAGTAATATACAGTACAAATTGAATAATCATGCATACTGTCAGTTGTAAGTATGAAATAACGTATGGCTATTTAAAATAAAATACCTCTGTAAAGCTAAACATGTAAATAACCAATGTTGTATGGGCTGCGGCCAAATCGACTCAATGAATAAATTATTATTATTATTATTATTTAAAATAAAATTTAATGAAGTGTCAATGAAAAATAATTAATGGTAAATGTAAACAACCTATAGCAAGTTTTTATTTTTTATTTTCTGTTTGTATTTCTGATTCTCAGTAATCTTCGTTAAAGCTGGAAGCAGGCTCAGGTCTGGATAAGTTCAGAATGTCTGGAATAGCTGTACTTTCAGCTGAGGGCCTTCGGAACTACATTCTGGAGGGGGTGGATAACCTAAGAATCCGCAAATGTCGTCCCGACCGCGAAACAATTGCTCATTATGTTTTGCGAAAGTATGGTGGAACTATCAACGATATTTTCAATGAGTTAGAAACTATAGTTGACGAGGGGCTACTACTCAAAGTAGAGTACAAAGGAAGTACAAGTTATCGTACGCCAGAAAGTTTTGGTAAGTAATGTTACATTTAATTTTTTCGACTATTTTAGTGTCTCAAACATTTTCAAATTTCACTTTAATAATAATTAACATACATGAAGCATTCGCTAGTATTTTATTTTCTACATAATTGTGAATTATTTTGTTTTACAGACCAAAAAAACAGTCCATTATTAACAAAGCATTCGAAAATTCTAAATTCGAGTCGCACGACAAGGCTTATTCTGACAACTATCAACGATCTACTATCACAACAACCTGACTACTGTACACTTGGAATACCTTTGTCTGAGTTGAAGGAAAAATTGACAGGACAAGAGCCTGAACGATTTGCTGATAATAAGCTTGACATAGCATTTAGTCGAGAAGTTAGCATTGGTAATGTACTGCTTGGAGATGGGGATCGAGTCTACCCCAAAGATATTCAGCCTAAACGAAGTCAGTTAGCCAGTAATGGTAGTCCAACTCTTCCAGCTGGGGAGAAATCTGCAGACTCGAATCCAACAACTCCTGTTGAAGGATTGAAGGTCCCCAAAAAGAGGGGTCGGAAATCTAATGCTGAAAGACTTGCAATTGCTCAAGCACAAGCTGCCGCTGCTTCTGGTGATTCTTCTCCTTCAATCGCTAAGGAGGTTAAAGTAGAAGTTGTTGACCCCAAGATTGCTGCTGCTGCCGGAGAAGCCAAGATCGAGGAAAAAGTTGCTGAGGCCGTTCGAAAAACTTTTGATGGCCGAGTTTCTGGGAGGAACAAGGTACGTCTTGTTTTTAGTTAATTGATATCAGATTACCTCGCCTTACCTAGATTTAAAAGTGTTACAAGTGCTCCGGGTTTATTCTTAATGTGGAAAGTAACAGCTAAAATTTTATTTATGCTCTCAAATATCAGATTAAACGGAAAGTTTTTGACCCATCCGATGTTCCAACGCCTACCCCGTCAGCTAGAGCAGCTAGTAGCATGAAAAAGAAGAAGAGGAGTTCCTCGAATCAGGACTCCGTTGATACTTGTGAAATATGCAATCGAAAGGGCGATGCGAAAAATTTAATCATTTGCTCGTCGTGTGCTGCTTCCTGTAAGTTTCTGCAAAGTTACCATTATTTTGTGTTATCTTCCTTGCATTTCAAAAGCAAATAAGAAGTTAAAATGATAATATCGGTTTAATTTTTTTTTTTAGATCACACGACATGTTTAGGACTGACGAAAGAGCAACAAGCAAACATTAATTTAAGTGATTGGCTTTGCTCTGACTGTCGAATTTGCAATGCGTGTTCTTCGCCTCTAAAATCTGTATGTTGTTGCGTTATTAATAAATTATCACATCAAAATGATTGTATTGAAAGTGAAACTCTTTCAGAATTTTCATTATTATGTTCTTTTCGTGTTTGTAATTATTTTACAGTCCAACCATGTGGAATGTGTCAAGTGTAAATCCGGCTTTCACACGGTTTGCGTTGGGGACGAAGAGGATTTTATTTGTGGAGAATGTGTTTTTAATAAAGGAAGTGTTAAGAATGGAAAGGAACAAAGTCAAGCTCAGGAGGAAGAAAATCCACCAGAGAGTCAAGTTGCTCCCCGACCTGTTAAGAGGAGAGGTATTTATTGTGATCACAATTTCCAAATGTACTTAAATGCTATATGCGTAAAAGCTTTATAGTATATTGTAATTGAGTGAAAAAATTGTAATAGGTCGCCCTCCCAAAATCCGAAAAATTGAAGAGCCTACTACTTCAGTAGCCACTGCAGTTACCACTCCACTTTCAACCACAATTTCGACTCCATCAACTGAGACTGGAACAACACCGACAAGTGCAGTGGGAGTAGCAACCGACTCCACATTATCTCCAACCAAGACAACTACAGAAGGTTCGAATGATGTAAAGGCTGACGTAGAATCAATTCCGATACCAACATTGGTGTCAGTGGACTCATTAGCAACCACATCCATTGCATCCACGTCTACAGCAGCGCCTGAGTCTCCTGAGAAAAATCCTGTAATCAAAGAAGAAGAAGAACAAACACCTGCAACAGCTCTCATTGGAAAATCAGGACAATCAGCATCAACGGCACTAAAAACGGAAGCTAGCCAAACTGCTGACAACCTGGATGATGATAATAATGTCGTTGATGATTCCATTGTTATTGGGGAAGGGAAACCAAGTGATTTAGAAGCAAAAAAGTGTAGTGAATGGACTCCAGCAGATGTAGAGAAATATTTCAATGATAAAGGACTCCCTGAAGCTGGAACACTTTTTCGTGAACAGGTTTCCATTTTCCGATAATTTTAACAATAATTTATATAAATAGGTTTTTATTGTAGTTATGGATGAAGTTATTGTTGGTGAGGCATTGTAACTAATTTCAGCTTCAACACAAAATACTGAAAATGAAATAATGGTTTAGTATGTTGCATTGCTTTTCTGTACTCATGGAAGTATGGGCTCACTAATACTATCAAAATCTGATGCAGTAAAACACTTCAGATTACTGGCGTAGACAAAATATGTGTCACTACGGTTGCGTCTAGCCATGGCGCCATTTAAATGACCAAAATATTTATCTCTCGTCTGATACAGCGGTTTTTGTTTATGTTATCCAAGGATAGAATTTCAGGGGAACAAAGTTGTATGTATCATTTAATCATTTCCTTGACACAGTTAAACTTTCTAATACCCTTACTTTGCACCTTTGCTTGTAAACTCTGAGAAACGTTTTTTTTAACTTTAATTAAAATCGTTATACGATGGAATTGTTTTTTGAAGCATTTTAAACTACGTGGTATGAATTCTTCAAATGTATTTCTGTGATAGTTGTTAAATATGTTTTATGCTAAATGAATCTGCAGTGATGCTTTTTTTCTTTTCCTTTCCATTCCAGTAGTTGAGAAATGTGTGAACGTGGCATGCATGCTTGTATTGCATTGCAAAGCACACACAGCCTTGCGTTGCATTCAGCAATCGGATCTTCGTGAGTTTGATTTGAGTAAATATGATACTTCATTAAAATAATTAAATAATAAATCATAAGTCTTGAGTGCGTGCATGACATGTATGTGAGTGATGTGATTGTACCCAGTGTTGCTTAGTAGTACTTTTTTTGATAGGGCGGACACATCACTTGAATTTATTAGTCCCATTTGTTTATTAACAATCATACTAAAATTAATAAACAAGCTAAGCTAACTAGTTTCTGAGCTAAACCATATCAGTGTATAATTATTCATTAAAAATAATAATTGTAGCATTTGTAGATGCTCTTTTCTCCAAGTATGTTATTTCTACTCACTTTGCCTATACCTATAGTAGCTTACTCTCTGTAATAACCAAGTTACGTTGTAAATATACAACATCACAGGTGAACATTATTATAATCCCTGAATTCCGAGTATCTGAAATCATTAAACAAAACTGAATTTCTATAAAATTTTAATTGTAATGTGAATATGTAAGCCACTAAAACTAATAAAGGCTTGTTTTTTGTGGATTGAATATTTTAGGAAGTTGATGGATTAAGTCTTTTACTTATGAAAAGATCTGATGTTATTTTTGGACTTCGTCTTCGTCTTGGACCAGCTCTCAAAGTATACAAAATTATTCTTCAATTACAAAATAATCTTACTACTTGAATTTGAATCAATTATTATTAATTATTATTCGATATTTGTGTATTCTGCACTGCTAATTAAGCATAGCTGTCTGCTTTACAAACACTACTATGTGTGAATGAGTAATGCTACTGGTGGATGCTACCAGAAGCTACATACAATTATATGTATAGATGGAGGTGTATGAGGACGATACTTTGTTGTTTGTAATTTCCTAGGATATAATTATGTTTGAAGCTATATATATAAGGAGGTTAACATGATGTATTCTTATTATTTGTATGTCGTCATTTGAACTTGATATAACATTTATATTATATATTATTATTATGCATTGTAAGGATTACTTATCTACTGAGTAATCCGTAAGAATGATTTATTAATTTGCTTGTTAATTTGGTAGTAAATTACTACTTTTTGTTTTCTGCTTGAAGTAATTTTTATTACTGTACTATGTAATTACAAGCTTTGCAGCTTTAGGGCTTTAGTTACTCCACATATAGATACCTATTAATTATTAATTAGTTGTTAATTTTGCGAAATTGCAATATTATTGTCATAATTACCAGTAGGTACATTATTAGATATTCCTAATTGTGGTCTAAGATTTTTCTTCACCGCTTTGTCTTCTTCGTAAGAAGAGTACATAGTAATATTCTTATTTCTTTAAATTAAGGACGAACTAACTGTTGACTGTACATATTATGAATTATGTATGCGTTTACATTGTAAATTCGAAATACTTGTTATATTTGCTGATACACACAACAGCCGTGATGAAACATGTTCATTGACTTTTTTCAACGGTTCTAATAAATATTCTTGGACTGGTGCACTGTGACTGTGAGTTTTGTGGATTTAGCTGAGTACAGTTGCTGTAACCAGAAATGTTATAGAAATGTTTTAAATATTCAATTAGGTCTAGCCTATTACCATAATACTTATTACGTGAATGTAGAACGAATCACATGAGTTGTGGTAACTGATATCTTACAATAAATGAGTACATTTAATTAATTTAACTACGAATTATTTAATTGATATATGATTAGAAATAAATCTCTTCGTAATTTCTATAATTGTTCGTAAAAATTAACAGTTCAAATCTAAATCGAAAATATTATGAAATTTTACAGAAATTAAATATATTATTATTTTCATCTGTAAGACTTAAGATAATTATGCAGTACATACGGTATTAAGTACTACCTACTAGATCAACAGACATGTACATGTTCACGTTATACATTATTATAATTATTATTGTATCAAATTATGTACGGCGTACTTAATACTTGAAATTGAAAACTATATAATACAGTTATAAAATAAATAAAATGTTTTGGAAAATATTTTTAATCCCTTACGATGAGATTATTGTTTTAGCGGGATTACTATTACTTTTTTTCATTTTCTTTTAAGTAGTAAAAAAAATGTAAAAACATTTCTTTAAAAGAGCGTTCAAAAGCAAAAGGTGACTAAATTATTATTTACTCGTTCGTACGTAAAAGCTCAGCTGTCAATCATACATTGTCATTATGGTGTCGTCATCGTTAAGTTCCATTTGAATTATCAGCGTATTTTTTTAATGATACGTTGTTCTAATGTGGAGTGTGGAGCCATCCAATATCAAGGATTGTAATTTAATTTGTGCAGTATCAGTAGTGACACACAATAATAATATATGGTCGCAAGCTGTACACAAGGTTAATTTGCTAAACTATGTTTTATATATATTGATAATATTATAAGTATTAAAATTAAACTGACATGACACATGACAGTCAACAGTTTTATTATCATGGGGAAGTAAGTATGAGTAGTGTCTTGATATTGATAAATAAGGCGTTAAATAAATGTGTTAGAAAAACAAATTAATAATCTTTTACTGCTTAATTTAGTGGAGGATGAATTGATGAATTCACTCGCCTCTGCTGTGCTGTACTCTACTCTCACGTGACCTTTGACCTCTATTTCAATATGAATTCCTATTCCTACAATAATTCCATTCTATTTCATTTTGATTATTCTTTTATTTTTTCACCCTTCCAAATTCAAAAAATTTACAAGTCAAATTTAACTTATCGTTGTTCGTAGAAAAACTAACAGACCAGACTCTCAATCAGACAGACAGGTAAGTGGTATCTCCATACATACATTCTATAATGTACTTTACCTACCTATAGATTTACTAAAAGTATGCATGTGGATGGTTGCAGATACTATATATTATATTGAGAATTGAGATGTGAAAAAAAAACTTTCACTGGACGACCAGCGAGCCGATAACGATAACGCCAACGCAAGAACATACTAACAGAATTACCTAGGTACCTACTCACCTATACATACTTACGTACATTGTATACACAGGGTAGGTGAGTCGTAGAGTGAGTGAGATGGTATGGTGGTGGTGATCCATAATAACTGTGTCATATGTATATCAGTGCTCATCAGTGGTGTTGGCTGACAAAAAAATACTAAGCAAGGAGCAACTCATAATTAGCATACAATAACATAACCTCATGCGATAAATAAACAAAATGCTGAGGAGTTAAAAAAAATCAAAGTTTAAATATACATTATATTAATGCTACTAGCCCATAAATATTTTCATCGCCTTCTTGGTTCTGGTAATTTTAGGTTTCTTAAGCTGCTTAATCTCAATTACCTCCTATATATGCACCTATATCAGTACCTACATACCGTCCGTACACCCTACTATACTTCTACTTCCTATATTATATTATATTTGTATTCATCATAATACTGTACTTATTTTTTAACTACATAACTTGCTGTGTAGAACTTGGTATAATTTTTAAATCGACAAACGACCCCACTGTCACTTCTTGCATGTATGGATGCTAACATACCTTTTTTTATATCCATACAGACTTTGTATAATTCCATAATTTATTTTAATAGGGAAGAGAAGAAGACAAAGAGTAGTGAGTCGTAGTCATACAGCAATAGCCACCATAAAATTCACATGCATGTCTTTGGAACACACGGCATGTACATACACAACAACACCCCCAACAAAACCATCAAACAAGTTGCTCACAAAAAAAAATAATGAAAAAATTAAAACAACAGAATGTTCGGCCTGAACAATACTAGCCTTATAGCAGTTGGAAGAAAGAAATAAAGACAGACAGACAAAATCAAGTAAAAAAAATCAATCAACTTTGCTGTAGGTTGTTGGCTGCTTTTGTTATGTTAATACATACACCACGTCATTTTTATATTCCTCGCTGTCCGTTTTGTAATAGAATAAAAGAAGGACTGATTATGAAAAGATTGAAATGACAACAAAGGGGGATTTTATGATGGGTATGAGTATAGTTAACAAATAAATGTGAAATCAGCTAAGTATGTTGAGAAGAGAGAAGAGTTGAGAAGACGACTACCTATATATATATAACATTATTATATATTTAATAGAAAACATAACCAAACGGAGATTTTCTTCAGTTGATTGGCTTCGTCTTGTTTCTTGTCATGTTTTGTCTTTTTTGTACTAAGTAATTTGATAATAACTCCAAAAAAAAAGAAGAAGAAAACAGAATGAAGGAATGACATAGTCTGACGGACACTTTACTTGGTTTGACTTTACTTCTCTTGTGACTTATCTTTCTCTTACTCTGAAATTGAATTAAATCGAGTATATGGTAAATGCCAAATGGATTGGATATTGGATTGCATTATTCGATTGACTAATGGGGAAGATTGCCATCGCAATCTTGGGACACTACTAGCGTCACATAAAAATACATATTATATAATACTATAGGTACGAACTGCCTACTATTCGTCAGTCACTGTGATGTGTAAGTCGTAAACCCTGAGCTGAAAATGAAATATATTATTTATGACCAGAGAGCATAGTTGAGTAGTATAATAAATCATATACAATATGAAATAAAATCTTTGATAGGGGGGATAGTATAAAATGAGTAGCTCACAACATAACGCTGACGAGACGATGAGTAGGTACATTGTACTATATGTATGCATTTGCAATTGGCACATAGCTATAAATATATAGATATTATTGTTTGTAATCGGAAATCGGCACAGATCCCACCAAAACTTACAAACTTAGTTTCATAGAATTACAAGAATTATTACATCTTTTTTTTCTCTCCCTCCTTATTTATGAGTATTTTCACTACATTTTTATGATTTCATTTAAAAAGTAAGCAATTTTATATATATATTTTTTTAAACTCAAACTACAAACTGAAATGACACACTTTGGAGCCATGTGAATTTCATCATGAGAATTAAATTCAAGATCAAACCCACAGTAAATCTCTTGTCGGCTGTCCTGTTTTGTTTTCTGTTTTCTCACTTTTTCCTCGTCCTCGTCCATTTGATGTCATCCCGCTCCATCCATATGCACACAATTCTGTGTAATGAAGACAAAAAAAAGCTACGTACATTTGCACTACATAGTACATACATGTCACTAAATGTTGTGTAAGAAACTTGTACTGTATCCTGTAATGGTTTATAGGTCCTGGACCTGGACATATTATTATGGACCAGGCCCAGAATCTGGTTCTCTGCTTGTACGAATTTAAAAAAAAACTATTTTCATGTCTTGCTTTTGGGTGAGAAAATTATTATGAGCAACACGAAAATTTTATTTTGTGGTATAGTGATATTACATGATGATTACCTGTAGTTTCTCTGAGCCTTTGTACATTCATATACCGGTTTACCTCTGTCGCGACAGATTTAGATAGAAGAAAAACACATTAAGTGTATAAATTTCAGCAAAGTCCCTGTCTGTCCTCCACGTCTGTACAATTTCAACCGTCAGACAAATCAAGCGTCAACAACTTCACTCCGTTTCGCGTTGAATGCCTCTTGTACGCTACAAAAAAAATGAAAAGAAAAACCAAGTTTTCTGAGTATAATATATATATGTTATTATAGATTTGGATTTGGTATCTATATCCCCATATACAAATTCCATAGAATGCATAATTACTATATGCTAATCGTATACGTACATAGCTAGGTAGGAACAGGAATAATAGGCTGTCAAAATTAAGTAAATATACGGCGGGTATAATTTTTGACACGAGTCAAACAGAAACTGAACACTATTCGCACAGTAATTAAATCTATGTAAAAGTGTGCATACAACAGGAGAGAATTTAATGGAAGCCGAAGTCGAGGAGCCGATGAGGCCCGGCCGGTGCGGTGATGATGGCGTGAGTGCAAACACCTATTAAGAGAGAACATTGAGATTTGGCGACTGATTTTTTATATATACTATTATGCAATCATGAGCAGGATGTACTCGAACGTTACACACTCATTTGTTTTCCTTTCGTGCAAATTCTCCCTTATCTACAGACAATCAGTGCCGTACTTAAAAAAAATGGCTTGGTGACTTCTATAAATGCAAATATGTTGGCCATAGGGACCACATATTTGGGGGGGGGGGTATTTCTAATCTCACTCGCAATCATCATAATATATATTATATATTTGATTTATTATTTGAATGGACGATTTTCAATGTTTAATTTCATGTTACATATTCTGTGCAAATTAAAATATCTAAATAAAATAACTATAGTAGCACACACATAGTCCACTGTGCTGTAGGTAGGTACAAGTAGAAAATTACCACTAAAGATACATAAGTAATGCACGCAAGGTGCAGTAAGAAACCATAATAACACTTTAGCCATAGAGCCAGACAGATGGAAAGCGCGACCCGGCCGGTATAAATTAACTACAAGTAGTTGAAAAAAGTTATTATTATTACAAGAAGAACGTAGAGGTGGTAAGTGTAGAGCTCTCCGCAATATAACTTGACTTAAATTAACGACACTGTATTTTATTATTAGATGTAATTAAAATTGGTTTTGTTGTGATTATGGTCTCGTACGGATATTTATGACCCTACATCATCATGTCTATACGCATCCCCACCCTGACCCCTAGCGCTATTGCACTCCCCCGCTCTGCATCCAAAAGTCTGAATCAAGACTCCACAAGTATACACACATGTCATGTCACGCACGCATCTCTCTCTCTCTCTCTCTCTCTCCGTCTCAAACACACTCAACTCTTCAACGGGGAAACGGAAAAGGGAAAAGCACAAGTCAGTCATGTCATAACGCAGCTGGAATAACCTCATAAAAAGAAAACTCTAATAAGAGTCGCAAGTCTCTTCTCCGCCGTCTACACGCACAGTTTAATTTTATATCCTAAATTTATGTCCTTGTCGATGTGGATGTCAATTTGGAAGTGGACCTATTGAATTTAGCATTAAAAGATATATGGATAGGTACTTGACTGACAACGACCAGAACCAGGACCAGGCCAGGACGGGGACGTGATAGCATGGAGTATGTAGGTAGTATTATTATTTATTATTATATACAGATATTTACTACTTACAATTTATTATTTTCCAGACCATTTAATTATTTACCAGTTTGCCACACAGCTTCCAAATCATCTTCAAGAGCCTGCCACTGCCACTGCCACACACACACACACATATCTGTATTTACACATGAGGTCACGTCACGTTTGTTAAAATTCATATTCAAATCATAAACACCGTACACCATTATTAGTCACATGCAATGTTGTTTTTGTTTTGGGGAAGTAGATAGACTCGCTGTATAATATATTATGTAGGGACATAGTGTAGCAGCGCTCTAGCACCAAGCAAAACAGCAGCAGCAGGGGCACAAAAATTTAATAAGTTGTTAAAAAAGAAGTCCCAGAAAAAAAATATCAGAAATTCAAAATTCTTTCTGTCTATCCAAAAACACGATGTACCTACTACTCACATACTTACATACATATACTCGCTCTTCCCTTATAGTATTATTAGCATAATACACAATAGACTTAGTATTCCAGAACCAGAATAAAAGAAAGAATGAAAAAAAGCAGTGGAGTGGAGTGGTCCACAAGTCTAAAGTAATAACAATAACTCAGAATAAAAAGCCTCCAGCTTTATGTACGTTACGTCCGTACGTACGTACGTAACGTAACGTGCATTGCAACGTACGCCTGAGTCTTGAGAAATAAAATCCTTGTAAAAGCGATAACTTCATTGCTCCCATCAAAGCAAAAGCTTCATTCTTTTTTTTTGTCTTTTTTTCATGTGTGTGTGTGTGTGTTACTCCTTATATATATTATACTTCAAGCTATCTTTCAAACTGTGCAAACTTATTTTTTTTATTAGCATGGAAGCTCTTTCTGTTTCTGCAATATAGCAAGAGAGCAAGCACACACACAGGCAAAAGTACAAGAAAAAGAACATCCATATAGATACAGTCACATATACCTATAGATATATGAGCTTCAGTACAAGTATAAAGTACAACAAGTATAAAGTAGCTATAAACCTAGAAAAAAAAGTCTCGAAACTTTTCTTTAAAAACCAAGGCATGAACGATGATCGATGAACGACGAACGAGGAGCGTTTAGAGTTGAAGCCTACAGCTGAATTAGACAGGCAGACCACTAAGCTATAGGATGGGACAAGAAGACAAGACAAGTCAGGACAGACAGCCAGCCGTCATATTATATGAGCAATCTCGCAAAAAAAAAGAGTCAAGTAAAGTCACACACACGAGAGAAGAAAAAAAATTACATATAGTTACATATATATATATATTATTAAAAAAAATGAAGGGAGAAAAAGGACAGAGAGTACATATTGGATTAATACATGGATTTTAGAGTTGTTGTAGCTCACACACAAGTCATAATAATAATATGCTCTTGTTGGTTTGCTCTTATTCTTCATTTAATTATCACTACTCCCCTATAGTTTCTCACTAAACAGATACACCCAACATCAACTTGCTCATACTGATGATAGAAGAGCAGACCAGAAGAGAGAGAGACCCAACCCGATCATAAACACTACCAAAACTAAACCACACCACACCAGTCCACACACCAAAAACACCAAAGACCACATGCATAGTCAAAGTCAATATGCATAGTAATACTATTAACCAGGAGAGAATTATACAGTATTACAGTATTACAGATCCTATATAACCAAACCATTACTATACTTCTACAGAGTACGACAAGAAGTACAGATAGATACTAAAACCCAAACTCAAACTGTACACAATTCCAATTTCAACTTCCAACTCGAACCATCATCCAACAACATCAAGTCGCACATATCAACTAACGTACTTTTTTTTCGTTTAATATTCATCAAATTTTATTTTTATGTATACATGCGCAGGGAAGGACCATCTTGTCCCTCTATATATTCCTTTTCATTTTGGTATTTGACTTAAGAAGTTGAAGAAAAATAAAAGAAATGAAAAAAAAAACTTGTTCCCCAACAAACTCTTGGTTACAAACGACTAACTTATATCATCACATCATCATCATCATCATCATCTTCCTCTTCTTTAAATGCTACTTCCAACATTCACACTGTTCCATAAAGCGACGAACATCACGGAATCACGGAAAGTCACGACATGATACAACATGAGACGTTACACAACATAACACAAAATAATACGGTGGAACAACATCGCATGGGAGCAGCAGCAGAGCTTCTGCTACGGGAATTCAGTATTCAAGAAAGAAAGAAAGGAAGAAGGTGAAAAAAAATGTGAAAAAAAAACAAAAAGTTTAGAAATAATGCTTGGCCTGGCCAAGGAGCCATAGGGCCAGGGACAGGCCAGGATCAAAACCAGGACCAGGACCAGAGTCACACAGTGCGAGCTCTGCAAAAAAAAACTTTAAAAAACTGCTTGAAATAACATTGTGTGGCGATCGTGAGGAAAATATAGGAAAATACCTAAACTGAAATACAAACATTCATCATATAGAAGGGAAGATGCGAAAGAGCTAACTAGTCAGAACAGAACACATACGAATACGAGTAGTATATATATTAAGCTAAAAGCAGTCGTCTGTGAAACATAAACTAAAAAAATATGCAAAGCTCATGTCTTGATCCTTCCTTAATTCAATCTAATATTGTAATGTTCCAAGTAATAGCTATATATGTAAAAAACTGCAGAGATGTTAGTATTACAGTATACCAAACCAAATAATGCATAAAGTATCTCACATCTTATAGGACTGTATAGTTCTCAAGCGTGTTGCTGCACTGTAACTACATAGGATAAACATACATATGATT
This sequence comes from Dicyrtomina minuta, assembly GCA_949802685.1. NCBI lineage: Eukaryota > Metazoa > Arthropoda > Collembola > Symphypleona > Dicyrtomidae > Dicyrtomina > Dicyrtomina minuta. The sequence continues at coordinate 72,648,788 of OX461808.1, read as the reverse complement.
ATTATATCTAAGTATACATATTTATTCTCAATGAGCTGTGTCTGTGGCTGTGACTGACTGTGACTGTAATCCCATATGAAAAAAAAAGAGAAAAGTATTTTTTTTTTTTGGATTAGAGCTTCTTCTTCTTCTATCTTCTGCTACGGTTTCGTATGGTTTGGGATGGCATGAGATGGGATTGCATGAAGAATGCCTTTTAGCACTCACGTTACTTTTAACAGAGGAGAGTGATAGTGAAGATGTATAAGAGCAAGTGAGAGAATCCCCGAGATCGTCGGATCGTCTAGACTTTTACACACACACACACACACACACACACTCGCAATCCAATGCACACGCATCGAGAAGATCGTTCATCGTTCCTCTGATAGTCGTGGATTCGTATAGCCCAAAAGAAGTGGAAGCCGTAGCCGTAGCAGTACTCCTATATAGATTTCGTATGATGATGTTGTTGTAGTATTAACACAGATGTTCTCTACTCAACTCGGCTCAAGCCTTCCACGATCTTCTCTCCATGTCCCTCGTTTCACTTACAAGTTTTTGATTTTTCATTTGCTTTGCAAGTTGGAGTTGGACGAGAGTCACCATATAGAATCCCCAAAGCCTCTGCCGAACTGACTTTTTAGTACTGCTCAGAGCACTACTCTAACACTCAACGGACTGATCTGAGACTCTGTGTGAGAGACACAACACTGGCACTGGATGAGTAGCAAGCAAGAGCTGAACACGGACGAACGACGGACGGGCACGGACGGAACGGAACCAAACCATTAAACCAAACCAAACCACACTCTCACAAAAAAAAATTTTTTTACGGAATTGAACGGACTCACATATTATCTATTTAAAAAGTAAAAAAAAAGTCACAAGAAATACGGAAACTGAATACTGCACACACGTATATAGTAGCCGTCGTGGAAGGGTAACGGTTCAGTTTGTTCCTTGTAAAAAGTGAGTATCTTCTGTGTGTGTGTGCATCTGTGTTCTTCTCTTCTTCTTACTTCCCAATGAACCATCCACATCTCAAAATCCATCCAGCCACCCAATCCACAAAATCAAGCAACAACCAGTCCAAAGCCAAAAGAACTACTGTATAAAATAAATACAATTCAAATTTTACAATTTACACGTATAAATAAATATATATATATACTTACATAATAAAATATTATACAAAATACAAAAAAGTAAAATTGTCTCTACATTTTCTCATTGTTGTTAAATTGGCTCAGAGTTTGGAGTCGGTTTCTTTTTGGACTGTGGAATGAAAATTTTATTTGGATTTCCTTCTCAGTCGATTACGGATACAATTACAACCATTACACGGATTACGGTTTCTATAATATATCTGTTCTCGAGTATCTCGCGTAGGTAGCTCCGGCTATTTGGATTGTACATTATTACACCAACGAAAACGACCAGTGCCAAAGAGTTCTTCTACATAGTATATAGTATCTCTACCTCTATAAAAGTACTTGGTATATCGTAATCTTATTATCGTACTTAGTACTTCGTGATCCCCTTTCCATAGGTCCCAGTGGACTTTGTCAAGTGACACGGGTGTCTTTTTTCCACTGCTATGCTGTAGTAGAATCAGAATCAGAATCAGAATCAGAATCAGAATCAGAATCAGAATCAGAGAAGGTGAGAAGAATCCTCATAGAATCGGCATCGCGGTCTTCGCATCATCATCATCATCATTCAGCCGAACCAACAAGCCCCGGCATTTCAGTTTGATATGTTCATTGTGGTGTCTGGATCCTATAAATAATAGTGATTTTTTGATTTAAATCTCTCTCTTGAATGTGAATAATTATATGGGGGGAGAAGGAATCAAAGCATTTAAATTCGCATTAAACATGAGACATGTGAGAGCATTATGAAGAGAGGAAAGATGTTAATAATGTGTGCCAATTAAAATAAATTACATGAGTGTCAACAGAATAGTTGTGGTTGTTGAGAGTTGTTGTTAAAGGAAAGGGAGACGGAAGGAAGGAAGGAAGACACGACAGAGAGAGAGAGCGAGAAATAAATAGTAAACACGGCTACAAACAATTTATAATTAATTATATATCATCTATATATGTTCAGTTGTTGGACTACTCGGAGCTGTGCTTAAGTATGTGCATTACACTGCAATACCAATTCCAACAAGACGAATACCAGTTCCAGTATCTGTACCATCATCACCATCCGACTGCTGCTCCTGCTGCTGCTGCAGCCTCACTCCTTCACAAGAATAGTACTCGTGCCAACAACCCATCATTTATAAATATATGTTCTTCCCAGTTCAGTCCCAGTCCCAACAACCTCTCCTCCAGTTTCTCCACATCTCCGATCATCTACACACACCATCATTATTTATCATCACTAATAGTTCATCATCATCCCGGCGGACTATCCATATAAACCTACTTAATGAAAAAAATCAAAAAAGAGTCGAGTTCGACCATGAATTGGAAATTAATCGTAGTGGGTTGTTCAATTTTGATATTAATTTTTACTATAATCCTCGTCTCCGTCCTCAGCTCCGTCCAACAAAATTATGTTCAATTACAAAAGATACAGTCTGGCATTTCCGGAGGTGAGACCTACATAAATAAGTAGAGAGTGTCATTTCAATCAATACCTAAAAATACCTTATAGTATAGATGTAATATTATACACACAAATTCAAATTCAATTAATCAATTAAGCTTTTTACCATAATTCCATATACATATACATACATTATGCATTATTTCATTTTCATTTCTTAGTCGAGATTAAGTATATAGTATATATTTAGATTTTTTACCTATTACATGGTAGTGGAAGACATGGCATGGTACACATGGAGCAGCAGGAGAGAATAAAAAAAAAGACAGGGGAAAATAGCGGCGGGAATTCCATGTAGAATTCCCATGTCGGTTTGTCGGGATTGAGGAAAAGGTCGCTTCACTTGACTTTTCTAGTGGTTATGAACTTTTTTTGGGTGACTGGCATACAGCGTAGAGGAGCATAGCTGGGGAGCATTAGCATAGCATAACGGAGTGGATTTGTATGAGAGCGAATGTATAGTGGTATACTAATAAGTAATTATAGCTAGACTATAATATATGTATGATATATACACGTTACGACCCAATCCGATCCGATCTTTTTCTTTATTGCAATTTCCTATTATATCCGTGATGCACTATACTACTACTACTACTACTATCTCCTATATGTTCGCCTTTCTATAATTTCACATATTATATTACCTACTATGCATATTCATATGCGGCCTCCCGTACTTTATATCTTTACGTATAAAGTATAAAGGAAAAAAAGCCCACATTGAAATTGAAGGCAATAGACTTAAAAATTTTTTTTTTCTTGGCTGGGCTTCCCTATGTCTCTCTCTCTCATTCCCTATCTTGGGGTATATGTGTCTGTCTGTCTATGTTTAGGAAAGTTAGGCCAGGCCAGGCGCTTCTGTTCAATGTCTTATGTCTTGTCTCATGTAATCATCTGATATGATGAACTGATGAGTATCTGAAATCGCATAAAATATAAAACCGAACAAACTACTCTCATCAGATTCATCATCATAATAATATGTATAGGGACGAGGTACTGTAGCCGTGTGCCGTGCCGTGTAGTAAGTCTCATCATGTATGTATCTATTTAGCTACACACATACTTTTAGTTATTAACGAGTAATATAAAGGCGGAAAGAGAGTCATAATCAGAATCAGAGTCAGGACCTACCTACATACCTACATCATGCAAATAAAGCAAACCAACACCAAACGAACAGCGAACAACTCTGACCACATTTAAATTTAATATTATACCCACAGCCAGAGTCAGAGCCAGAGCCAGAGCCGAAGAGAGAGAGAGAGATATATGAGACGAGTTTTTTTTATTTACGTTCACATATCTCCTGTTTAATCTTGTAATGTGCAGTCATGGATGCAACATTGATCTCCAAGTCGAAACTCGAACAAGTTTTCATTCCATTATTTCCATTGAAATCATTTAAAAAGGCCTCGCTCGAGCGTCCCTCTCATATAACTATTAAGTACTCTCCTCTCTGCATGTATATTTATTAATCTAATATATAGGTATATGTATAGGGAAGTACTGATATGTGTCCCCATATTATATGATATGAGGAAATAACTCACGTACGTAATAATAATACTCATAGTAAAACAGATAGGAGCTTACTAACCTGAGATTAGGAGCGTCGTATAGACAGTCCTCTCGATCCTACATATTTACATAGGTGTACACAATCATAATAATATACATATAAAATAATAGAAGCTAACTAATCTACCTAGCTGATTCTGATTGTGAATTGAATTCTTGAATGTAAGACAGAAGACACAACATGCACTAAAATATGTGAGCCAAAATCAAGCCAATTGCTCCTTGCTTTCTTTCCTCCTCAATCTCAAATCTCAAGAACATCAAAAATCAAAGTTGAGAGAGAGAGATGAGGACGGAGCATTTGCATTAGTAAAAGAGCAACAGAGTCAGATTCGAATTCGAATTCAAGTGGCTTTAGGTGCTTCGGCTTCGGCATCGGCATCGGTATCGTAGTCGTAGCTTGGGAGCATTCAACAACACACACACACACAGAGCATTTTGCCTCCGCAGCATCATCATCAGCAGGGAAGAAAAGTTTCTTGATCCAGCAAATGCAATTCATATGCATATGTGTTGTAAACTACATAAATTACGTATGTATGGAAATGGATTCTGCACTGCATACTCACTCACTCACTAGTCAAGGAGTCGAGGATTTTTTAGAGCCAGTGCCCAATGCCCAAAGTCAAGTCAAAGTCTGTCTGTCTGTCCGTCCGTCTCTCTCTGTCTGTCTATCTGTCTGACAATACCTTAATAGTGGAAGCGCATCCCATATACTTAAAAGACCATCGCCACCTAAACTATAAGTGTCTCTCCAACCAACAACATAGCTATATAATTATTGTCCTAATCCTTCCCTACCTATACATATAATTATGCTACCCTGTATACATACGCAGCATTAATAATGTTAAGGATATATAAGGAGATCATACAAAGATGTTCTTTCTCTCTCGATCATATATAAATTGCTTACTGTACCGCACTGCACTATAGTCCAAGCCCTCAACGAAAAGCAGCCGCCTATGCTTATATAGACTGCAGTTATATATGTAGTTTGTAGACAGGTATTATACTACTTACTTACGATTATATACTGTAATGTTAGAGTAGTGCTATCCAATACAGACAAGATGCACACTGTCTTATTATTGTCTGTGCACACATATATACTCAAAATTCAGAGGCATACAATAAGCCTCACACATCCCAACTGTTTTTTTTTCTCCATTTTTTTTTGTCATGATGGAGTTGAAAAAACTCTTGGCCTTGAGTTCCTTCTTTTTTTCCAATAGATTTTTTTTATCAATTGGAATCAGGGACAAAAGTATAAGTACCAGTAAGAAGCTTATTATGTATGATTAGATTTAGATGGCTTTTAAGCGCAGTATGTACCTAGTACATTCATTGGTAGTCTAGTCCGCGTCTGCCACACATGTCAAGTATGCATGCATCTGAAACAGAGAGAGAGAGAGAGAGAGAGAGAGAGAGAGAGAGAGAGAGAGAGGCAGGCAGGCAGGCAGAAAAAAGAGTGAAAGATTTGAAACAGGAGACGTGGTCAAAATCAACGAAATATGTGAAAGGAGATGAGACGGGAGAATGGATGGATCGTTAGTTAGTTCAGATGGATGGATGGCTGACTGAATAGTATGGAAATGGAAAGTCAAAAGTCAAAAGTAGGATAGGTATGTTTATATTTTTTATCTAATTTGGGCGGGATTCTAATGTAATTAACACGTGCCATCATCATCATCATCCTCATCCCGCATAGCAGAGCCAGAGCCTACTCCTCCTGTCTTCCCTTTCTTCTACTTCTTCTTCCTATTCTGTATTCCATTCCATTCTGTTTCTGTTTTATGTTTCTCCATTTGTAATCTATTACAGTCTCTGTTTCTGTTTCCACAATGAAGCAGAGTTACAGTTACAAGGAGATAGTTTTTGTCAGTGCATTTGTAGTTGTTGTAGTACGTAAGGATATTAATATAGGAGGGAAGAGCGGCTGAGTGAGCCATGATGATGCGCTTTGAATAATTCCGACACATTTATATTTAGGGATTTAATTTTTTTTTAGTTAACCATTAACTGCACTTCTCTCACTGCTAAATGTGACAGTAGAGAGCACATCTGACTGATGAAGTATATATACCTACTAGATAGAGAGTAGCTCGCGGTCTCCGTCTCGGTATTATTAGCGTAGGTACCCACATCATAGACAGATGCATACTCAAAAATAAAATGAAATAAGGATAGTCATCATGAACAAGATATTTTTATAGTGGCATTTATATTTTTTTTTTGGCAATGAGTGGCACATTTCATTAGCCAGCTGAGGCTGAGCTACTATTTATTAAGTACATACTATGCATGCCAATAATACTCAACTGTATCTCTATAGATACTAAATTGTATTAGTATAATAGGTATAGATATATTATGGTGTACCTCCATGAAAGTATTCTTCAATTTCCATGAGACTTTTTGTGCAGTTTTCTTGTATTGCCTGTTAAAAAGCCTACTACTCTACTGGTTGTGGTCTCATGGTTTCGTTTTCCTTTTCGACGTCTGTCTGATAATGATAATGATGAGGCTGCATGGCATGGCATGGTGTTTCTAAAACCGTGACATATGACTCATCCATGCATTCTGCCGTTGCATAACTTTTATGTGCTATAATATGTCCTATATATTATGTAGTTGTATGTATGTATGTATGATATATATTATGTAGTTATGCAGAACTGAAGGATGTGATTCGAATTTGCAATATGTTGAATGTGAAATGCAGTTTGTGGGGAGAAGAGAGTTATTATATATAGCGACTCTTACATTTTTACAATTTACACTTTTCCAATTTTAACACCCTAACCCCAAGAAGGGTAGTATTTATAGATTCTTATTAACACTCGCTCACATCTCACAACTAAAATAACACACGAGGGAATTTTAATTTCTGAAACATTTGGACTATAAGCGTAAAAAAGTGTAGTTATATAATGTAACGTGCCTCTTTCTTGTTATTATTATTATTGCAACAGCATCTAATTTTGGGGGTTCATTCCTGACTAAATAACTACCCGATACCTAGACCATTGACCATAGACCGGATTTAAAGTTTTTTAGTATTTGTCGTTAGATCGCTTGTAAATTTTTAAAACTACATAGTTTTAAAAATTGGCGTCAACTTAAAAAACTAATGTTCAAGTTTTCATACTTTTCATAGAGTAGTAGTATATACATATCCTTTGTTTTTAGAATCAATTTGAATATTAAACCAGAAACCAGATGAGAGCAAAATATAGAGCGCGCATGGTATGAAAACGAAACGAGATAATGATTATTATTATGAGTTATGAGTCTGGTCTGATGAAATTCTTGTGTCTTATTTTCTTTTTGTGTAAATACGATTTTAATTTTAATGATGATTTTCTGAATTTTCCGGCAGACACACTCAATAAAAATTCCAATTCGAATTCCAATTCGAAAAAGGAAGGAGGAGCTGAGGAACATCGACAGTCCCCACCACCCGGAGATTTATCCTCAATCCTTCCAGCCATAAATAATAATCCGAATCTAAATCGTGACTACACAATCCCCTACAAATTACCACCTACTCCACAGGATGAAGAGTTATGGTTTGATGAGCTCATGAAATTAAATCGACTCAAGCCCCCACCACTCAATTCAATTACGAATAATAACAACTCTCTCGGCTCCCCTCATCCAGCTCCAGCCCCAGCCTTCTCTCCCAATAATAATAACAATAATAATTTTAATAGTAATCCCAATAATAATAACAACAGTAACAATAATAAACATTATAATCAACGGATTCATATTGACTCGGGGAATTTCCGAGTTCAGCTAGCCACTATTTGGGATCCTCATCCAAGTTATCGATTCCGTGCATTTGGGAAGGACTGGAGAATTGATTTGGTTCCAAGTACAAATTTTGTTGTGCCTGGATTTCGTGTCACGGAGCATCATGAAGGGGGGAATCAGAGTAGTCGCTTTGGGAATGAGTTCAATGGATGTTTCTACAATGGGGTCGTCAATGGGGATGAGAAAAGCTCCGTCGCTGTCAGCCTTTGTCATGGCATGGTAAGCATCTGTGTAGTCTATCTTTACATTTTTAATAATAATTATAATTCTCTCTTATGCTAATTTCTCTACCTATTTACATAATTTTTTTTATCATAACTACACACACACAGGAGATTATATTTTGGATGGACAAGTGTACAGAATTGAGCGGTATATATGACAGGGGACAGGTGCCCGTAGTCCTCGCACACATTTGCATGTATGATAGACCGAAATTGAATGGAACTTAAACACTGTCTGTAATCTGTAAATCTGAGTATTTTACGTCCCTTTCCTCCCTTCGCCAATTTTTTTATGTGCACATGCAGAAGCTGTAGCAGATGATTCATTCAGTTTTATTAATTCAGACAGCTACTGTATTTGATATAGGCACGACTTTTTTACTTTTGTACGACTTTTGCACTCGTATATAGGTAAAGGGAACTCTTGTTGAGTTGAGTTTCTTCCAACGCAATATGAAGTCATAATCAGAATCATAGCGTGGCTCGGAGTAATTAAAATAAACTGTATCTAATTTTTTTTTCATTCTTTTGTGTGTGTCTCGGCGTCGTCGTCGTCGTTCTCTCTCATCGTGTTCTTGAACTTGGCAGCAGTAGCAGCTGTTGTTGTTGGGAAGCAACGTGATATTAATTTGTCAAGCTTATAATATGATATGGCAATTCTTTCCTCAACCTACACAAGAATTCATGTACATCCAGCCAGACAATATGTTGATTGTCGAGAGAGTCTAATACATATGTTCTTCTTCTTCTTGGATTTGTCTCAAATTCTCAAATTGCTTATTACTTCTGGCTCCTGGCTCAGACGCTTTACTTTTTCAAGACATTTTTTACACTCATATATAAAAATATCAACAGCCGATTAGCAAAGTTTTTCTTATAAATGTATAAAGTCTGACAAAATATGATACCACTCCTTCAACTTTTTCACAACTCGGGGGAAAAAAATGGCATTGGAAATGTTCACGCTGTATAATTAATTATATTAATTATAGCAATAATGGCTGATTGATTGTACATAAAAGTCTCATGTGCGTGTGGACCGTTAGGCAAGAATGTCATTGCCATGAGGCTTTCATAATTATTTGGAATCATGCATCGATCCTGAAGGACAGCTCCTGAGGAAAGATTGTACAATAATGTACGCATTTTAAGCATGGCTAAACAATTAACTGTACATTATTGTGTAATTGTGTCACTATATTGTATGAAATATTAATTAATTAAATGTCTTGAAGCGTCGGTTATCCCTTGATATTGGTAGCTAATTGCGTAAAATTGTGAAATTATTATGGTGATTACAGACCGGCCACATTCGAACTTCGGAAGGAAGTTACTTTATTGAGCCGACGGGTGAGTGGAAAGGACCTCATATACCCATCCAACACGTCATCTACAAACTACCCTCAATCCCTAATGCACATCAAGATGATGTCCTTCAACCACGTGAGTCATTCCTTAATAACTCCAACTATTTTTGGATTCTTTATTGTTCTAAATAGTATTTCCAGTTACCAATTACCCATCCTACGTAAGTACGTACACATTTTATTCTTGAAGGGTAACACAATACTAATAATAGTAAAGATTCCATTAGTTTATTTGCTTAGTAAAATATTCCAAATATATATAAACAAACAAATATACAAATGGATCTTGGGCCCATATATTCTAAATCTGTCTAAAATAAGGGGAGCCCTATATAAGCACACTTTATAATAGGGATGAGATACTTTATTAGGCTATTTAAGATTTATTTGAAAGGCAAATGTCTTTTGTCTTGTACAGGATTATATAGCTATGTGTATAGATTATCTTTACTAAATAGTAAAAATAAATCCTAAATCCTCTATCTCAGTCAGATTATCTGAGCCATTATGGAGCTCAAGAACACGTATCCCCCCACCTTAAAATAAATAATTCCAATATTAGAATAATTTATTCCTTTTCTTCAATTTCGATGTGGATTTCAAATCTCAATTCAAATTGTCATTGTGTCAACAATAAATATAGTAATGCATATATAGGCAGGCAGTGCCTCTACATAAGTCTGTCTCTCTCTGTATTATGTATAGCTATTCAGAAACATCCTCAACTCTCACCATCCTCACTCAGATTTGACACGAGCTCGTCATCCTCGTCATCCTCATCTCCTTCATCGACAGCTTCATCAGGGGGAAAATCGCGAGTGAAGCGGTCCATGTCGAAAGAGCGTCATGTGGAACTGATGGTGGCTGCGGACACGACCATGACCAATTACCATGGACCCAACCTTCGTCACTATATCCTCACACTCCTGTCCATCGTGGCACTCGTCTACCGAGATGCCTCCATTGGGAATCCTATCAACATTGCTCTAGTCAATCTCCACATTCTCAAAGATAAGGATTTTGCTCGAAAAAGTACAAATTCGAGTACGGGTCTGAGTGCGTCCGACATGCTCCGAAATTTCTGTAAATGGCAAAAGGACATGAATGAATTCGATGATAATTCCATTCTACATCATGACACGGCTCTCCTCTTGACTCGTGAAACGATCTGTCGAAATCCATGGCTGGGTAAATGTGATACATTAGGTTTAGCTGAGCTCGGAACCATGTGTGATCACTATGCGAGCTGTGCCCTGGTTCAAGATAATGGACTCAGTGCAGCCTTCACAATTGCTCACGAGCTTGGACATGTGTAAGTTTACTAGTCTACAATAATATAATGGAATATATAAATATATTATTATATTCCCTCCTTAATACCACATCATAGTACAGAAAAAAAAGCTCAAATATGCTGTATATATATTTCAACTCGCTGAGTCTCTTTTATAGTTTTGTGTACGTTACGTAGTCTGAAATTACATTATGCAGATTTACATGAGCTTTTATATAATTTGAGCGTGTAAACTAAAACTCTAGATATATATGAATTCAATTATTATTGGACACACAAATTATATTTATACTGTATAGGTAGGCATATATTATGGTCTCTGGACTTATTTTGCGGTGTCTGTCTGCTTCTTGTACAAAATCTAACAAAACATCATAGCATCCAAATAAAACAGCTGTGAACCATGCCATGCTAGAGGAGATGGTCTATAGAATATGCAATTCACGAGAATTAAAATACGGAAATGATTATTAAAAAGCCACCATTATTGCAGAGACTGCACAGTCAGTCAGTAGTTATAATGTAGGAGTCAGTCAGCCTGGAGCTATTGTAGATATATTAGCATTCAAATTATAAATTTAAATTTGAACAAGTTCATCTCTTCAGAGTTTTGAACTTTGAATTGAATGCTATTACAAATTAATTTAAATTACATGGACGAGATGAGGAATAGTGCAGCTCATGTCAATATTCCAATTCGACTTGTCAAACTGAGAGACTCACCTCATGTACATACTTGAACACAGTCATTAAATGGACGGACGCAGCTTCAGCTCAGAGAGATGCATCTACTTTTATCTTTTATGTGCCAATGAATTTTAATTTGGTTTACTGTCAACGCTCCGTACACAGGGAAAAAAATGAGTTTGTACGTTTATACATAATGCGTATTAGGGATATAATTTTATATTGAATCAATTTAGTAATTTTTTTTTGCATATTAAAAATATGTACGAGCAAGAGTAAAGAGCTACACTGATTTTTTACTCCACTAGTCTGCCTGCCATTTGCATTAAGTCACTATTTAATATTTATTACTATCCAAATCATTACAACTTATTTTGCCAAGTCGATGAAAGAAACGGGGAAAAAGGAGGGAGGGAGGGAGATAGAGAGAGAGAGAGAGAGAGAAAAAAAAAATGGATTTCCGTGTTTTTTTCTTCATTCAGTCAGAATGATATGGCAGATGGTTGTGTGTGTCTGTGAGTGTGTCTGTGTGTGGGCGGCTTTTTTAGGTTCAACTTTGATCGTGATAGTACAATGACCCTGTATATGAGCGGAAGTACACCAGTCCGACGGTGACGGTTGTACGACTCTCGTAGACTATGCAGACAATAAAAAAAAAATGAAACAAAAAAGGAGATAAAAAAAAAATTAATGAAAATGGAATATATATGGAATTGATTTGATTTGTTTACCAAAACAGGATGAATATGCCGCACGATGATGACTATAAATGCCAGTCGTTTATTAGTCAGACGAGTAAACCAGCTTCGTCTACGAATAATAATAATACCCCAGGGACAAAATCCAATGAGCACTATGTCATGTCTCGGATGTTGGACCATAATACCTATCCATGGGCATGGTCCAAATGCTCCAGACACTATCTCACCGAATTCCTCGAGTACGTATAAAAACATTTAAAATATACATTATGTATACTTTTATATATAGCATGCATAAATCATTAATCAAAAAAAAGAGAGAAAGAGAGAGAGAGAGAGAGAGAGAGAGAGAGAGAAGAAGAAAATTGCTTTTATTTCTATACGATTTTTTTTGTGGGTGGCTCTCAGTATTGATTAATTACATGTTGTGTAAGAAGTATTTCCTTTTGAACTTAATTGAATCTAGTGCTGGACACGGTTCTTGCTTAGAGGACAAACCATTGGTGGAGAATCTCATCATGGAGAATAGCATTAATGATAATCAGAGTAAACAACCTGGGGAGATTTTCAATGAGCACAAACAATGTCAGCTCGTATTTGGTCATGACTCAAAACTGTGCAGCTACATGCCCGTCTGTAGAAGGCTTTGGTGTACAACCGGTATGTTTTCTTACGTGTGTGGAGGGTTTGCAACAAAGAACACCTACTTACCTACTACATGCATACTTATGAATATAAATAAACTAAAACACGAGAGCATAATAAGATTTTCATGCACGATTAAAACTGGTTCTGGTTCTGGGTCTGGAGTGAATTAATTTACATGGTTTTTTTTATAACTTACTCTTGATATAGGAGATTCGGATTCTGAGGGATGTCGAACACAGCATATGCCCTGGGCCGATGGCACACCGTGTGGTGACACAAAGTGGTGTCTCAAAGGTGCTTGTGTTCTGAAGGATCTCGAGACCCTGAGGATTGTTGACGGGGGTTGGGGTGGCTGGGGAGACTATGGAGAGTGTTCCAGATCTTGTGGAGGTGGAGTTCGGAGGTCATTGAGAGAATGTGATAATCCGTCGCCGTCTAATGGTGGAAAGTACGACACACACACAAATAATAAATATTGCTCACAATTTAACTTAAATGTAACTAAGTTCATAAGTACAGTTGTACACAGTATTTTACTATGTTAGTATTAAAAAATGATGTTGATAAGGATGATAATATTTACTAAAGATAAGGATTGAGTGTTTAAATTACATGCATTTAAATTTAATTGTAGGTACTGTACAGGACCTCGAGTACGATATGAATCTTGTAATACTTACGAATGTGAGAAAGAAATGAAAGATTATCGTTTAGAGCAATGTGCTAAGTACAACGATGATAATTTCAATATTCAAGGGCTGCCTAAAGATGTTCAATGGGTTCCAAAGTACACTGGAAGTAAGTTATAGGATAGAAATTATGGGTTGCTTATTAATAAATTTTAAAAGTATAATGACACACTTTTAAATTTCCGCTCTGTAATTACTTATATATTATTGCCATTTGGTAATGGATTATCACTCATCACTTCCGCGTATGACTAGATGCTAATGTATTTTCTTTCACTCGTCCCTTAATATTCTATCTTTCTATACTACATATACGCTATATGCTTAAAATACTTCCTTCCTTTAGAATTTGGAACTTTTTTTTTTTTAAAATAGCATACGAGGAATGTAATACAATACAAAATATTTAATCTTAAATCTATATGTGCCTAATTTTAACCGACTTGTTTTTACTTTTTGACATTTCTATTACAGTCAGTCCAAAGGATCGTTGCAAACTCTTCTGTCGAGTAATGGGTTCAAGTGCCTACTATCTACTGAAAGAGAAAGTTGTGGATGGGACGCCATGTGGTCCAGACACTTTCGATATTTGTGTTAATGGAGCTTGCTTGCCAGCTGGATGCGATCGTAGATTACACTCACGAAAAGTTTTGGGTATGTATTTTAATGTAACATGTCCCTATACAGTTTACAAAATTGCACTTTTACTTACTTAAATGCAAGGAAGCAATTTTAGAAATAATGAGGCCGAGGTTTATAAATGTTTTTGTGGTTTTACGAAAAGAGTGCAATGTTTTTTCAGTGAAAAGTTAAAAAGATTTTCCGTTACGTTCTGATGACTTTTGGCGCGTCTATTGTTTCCCCAAACACATGCATAATAATACGATGCACTCAGCTGACTCAGCATTGCTGATTGAGTCACTAGTATATACGTTTTGATTATAGTCAAAAAAGCATTTATAATTAAAGCTGCTGTGTTGAAATTAATTGATAAATTTTATTTGTTTGTAACCTGTAGACATTTGCGGTGTTTGTGGGGGAGATGGCTCAACATGTCACACACAGAGTGGATCATACAATGAAACATCGTACGGATATTCAACAGTGGTCCGGATTCCATCGGGTGCCTCATCCATTGATATTCGTCAAATCTCAGCAACATCCCGGGACGATAACTATTTGGCTCTCCTGGATCCCACTTCAAATGAATATTTACTTAACGGTCATTTTGTTGTCTCCATGTTTCGTAAAAATGTGCATGGTCCCGGAACAATTTTAGAGTACAGTGGTAGTGACTCCAATACTGAGAGGATCAATTCATCCCGGCCAATTCAATCCGATTTAGTAGTTCAAGTTTTGAGTGTTGGAAAGCTGACAAAGCCTAATATTCAGTACCAATTTGTTATCAGTACAAATAATAGGAGTGGCAGTCATGGGCATGGTCATGGTCATGGGCACCACGGTAATAGTAACAATAGTGCACATCCGGGTAAATTTAGTTGGAAAATTAATTCGTTCAATTGTAGTTCACCTTGTTATGGGAATGCTATTCCCAAGTATGACTGCTACCGAGACAATAATATTGTCAATTCTCACTATTGTACTCATCTGCACTATCCCATGTTAAAAGTAAAGTACTGCAATACACATTGTAAGCATAGTTGGAAGTTATACTCCAAGTCCGACTGTATCCTCACCACAGAGTGTGGGAAGGGCTTTAAGAATGTCAACTATAAATGTAGTTTACACTACAACAATGGGTCCAGTATTTTAGTGGGGGATGAAAAGTGTAGTGGGGGTGACCCGAAACCGGATGGTAAAGAACCCTGTGTTGTTCAATGTGATGCACCCAAATGGAAGTATGGAGCTTGGGGAGAGTGTGATACTATTTGCGGGGATGGATGGCAAGTTAGATCCGGGATATGTCATTTTCAGAATCAAGTTGTGGACCCTCACTACTGCGGAAATGTGAGTAATACTACTCAAGGGGGGGATAATGGGGACGATCGAGGACTCATTGTTGTGACTAGTGGGAAAAAATTGACCGTCAAAAGGAAATGCAATGACCGAGATTGCGGCAACTGGAAAATTGATCAGTGGTCGCCAGTAAGTTGAATATTAAGTAATATTATCGTCCGCTTCACTGCAGTCTAGATGTGATTTGTGAAAATTGTATTACTTGATAACAATTGCCAACTGCTAATTGCTGTATGAAGTGCAACTTTTAAAAAATTGTATGGCGGTTCTTGCACATCCCATCTATATTTTTTTCAATATTTTAATTCATAATTTTTTTCTAAATCCATAGTGTTCCCGCACGTGCGGTGACGGATATTCTCGCGCTGCCTACGCTTGCTACCTTGGATCTTCCATTTTACCCCCGGACTACTGTTTGAATTCTCCGAGACCAGTGGTGGAGAGAAAGTGTGACTTGCCTCCATGTCATCAATGGCAGCTGGGAAATTACAACTGTGAGCAGTGTGGAACTAATACTACTCGAGAACTCAAGTGCACTACTTTTACTGCCGGACAAGTCACTGACGATTACAACTGTGATGGGCTGGAGAAACCGGATAATTTAGTTTATTGTGGAAATTGTCCATTACCAAAGAGTGCGCCACTTGTCTCGGATGAATCTGTCTCGGATCGTGATCGCTCAAGGGAGCGAGAACGCGATAGGGACAGAATATTTAATGAAAATAGTGACAAGAATAGTAATAAAGAAATGCCAAACCAGGCCCAAATTCCATTTGAGGACCTACAAAATCAGGATGTAGTTTTAGGAGAATGGATGACTTCCGAATTCAGTGATGTAAGTTTTTTTTTAAAAATTTTTTGATACATTTTAGTTCTTTTTTAAGATTTACTAGTGGTTGAGTTTATGTAAATCTTAAACAAAAAATAGTACGCGAGAACTTAAAAATACAATTTTTGCTGTCTACTATACTGGCTCCAATAAATTCTATTATAGAGATTAAATATACCATTTTTTGTTATATAATGTGACGCTCGTAGATAAAAAATTCACGAGTGGTTGACTATCCGCTCGGATTGCATAAACTTTCTGTTACAAAAAATGCTTGTTTTAAAAAAAGCTTTTTGGCAATTTTGGCTAATGTAATTTGTGGGCAATAAACGTTTCATGCAGATATGTTCCGTAATTTGTAGTGCACAGAAACCTCATCTTCCTCGAGTGAATCAGTCTACGTTCGAATTCGTCAAGTCACGTGCTCAACTAATGATTGCAACCCAGACACAAAGCCAGTGAAAACAACAGATTGTGGTATGTGGTCTACAGGGAAATGGTCAGAATGTAATTCTACGTGTGGGCTTGGTCATGAAATCCGGGCTGTAACATGTACATTTGATTCGAAAGCATCATTAAATGGAAACTGTCCACCTCCCATCCCTAGTATGACTCGAGAATGCTTGAAATCGAATAAATGTCAATGGAAACTTGGTCCATGGTCAAAATGTTCAAAGAATTGCGGGAATGGAGTCCGAATTCGTCAAGTTGTATGTGAAGGAGAGGTATGTGTGGAAGAGAAACCAAATGCTGTTGAGAATTGTAACAATGAGCCATGTCCATTGTGGGTAGTTGGAGAGTGGACCGAATGTTCCAGTACCTGTGGAGGTGGGATACGTGAGAGAAGCGTACGTTGTTTAGATTGGGATTACAAGATTGCCAGTGAAAGCAAGTGTGCGGATTTAGTCAAACCAAATACGACTGAAACGTGCTCTGAGTGGGACTGTGGAGAAATTAATTCTATTGATGACAGTTTTGCTTATCGATGGAATGTGGGGACTTGGTCAAATGTATATTAAGTATTTTGTAAACTATACTTAATTTAAATGACTTCATTACTTCTTAGATTATTCATATTGGACGAAAGTACAAACAACCTATGTACAAAATTAAGTATAACACTTCTAAATTTATTATTCAGTGCACCAAAAAATGTGGGAAGGGGTTCAAACTGAGGGATGTCAACTGCACCAAGTTGAACTACTCAAGTGGTCGACTTTTATCTAAAGCAATTGTGACAGATGAGAATTGCCGGGGTAAGTTAAAAACTCTTTATGGTTTTATTTCATTTCAATTTTCAGCTTAACTGTAATGAACTACAATTGATATCAACTATTATTGATATTATTGTATTTCTTAGGCCAAAAGCCTAGGGCTAAACGTGGTTGTGCTAGATTCCCCTGTGCATTCAAATGGATTACATCCCCATGGTCTGAGGTAAGGGAACTTATAACTTAGGGTGTATCTTATTGCTCAATAAATTTTGAATTTTAAAGATGTATTCATATTTGTGTGTGTTCACAGTAATTACAGATGTTTTATTCCTTACTATTAACAGTGCTCACGCGAATGTGGCTACGGTATTCAAGAGAGGAGTGTCAGCTGTCATCGTGTCAACAAATACGGTTGGATAGATCCTGATCCACTTCATTCATGCAATGACGAGGACAAACCGAAAAATTATAACTACTGTTTCTTGGGTGACTGCCAGGAGACTTATCGGTGAGTTTTATCTCCTTGTCCATCAATTCTCAGCCTCATTATTTTTTATTTTTCTCTCTATATCTGTTAATCTCTTTTAGCTACTCTTATTTTTGGGGCTGACGTGTCATATTTTATGCTCTAACAGATGGAAAACAGACCCATGGACTCCATGTACGTCCAAATGCGGAAAAATAACTCGACAGAAACGTCGTGTGTACTGTATTAGCACTAAATCTAATGGGAGAGTCAATGCGAACAACTGCAAAGAGATTCTAAAACCAAATCGAAAGAGGAAATGTCCAGTAGTACAATGTGGTCTCATTAGTTGCAACGGCTTGCAAAATGGGAACCAAATAATACTTGTAGGCGGCAAAAACATTACAATTTATTGCCATAATGGTCGTGAATACATAAATTTAAATAATGAAGAAAATTTTTCAGAAGTTTATGAAAAAAGGTACGTAGCAGGAAAATCAAATCCACATTATATACATAAATAGTGCAAATATATCATGTATAGTTCATAATAATTATACATAAAGATGTAGCCTTAATTTTCTGTGTCGTTCTTTGATATACTATTTTAAATATGCTGATTTAATTCAGGCTAATTCGTCCTGAAACGTGCCCACGGGATGGGGTTCGGCTAGAGACATGTGAGTGTATAGTTGATCGAAATCGTAAATCTGGATTTACATTTTACGATAAAATTGGAATTAACGTAACTAATTTAAGAGTTCAAGGTAAACATTATTTTAAGAATTTTTCATATTAAGTGTTACGATGCATTACTCAATTTTATTTAATACTGTGTTGAGGATGGTTTTCAAAGTTTCAAATGAAATAATTTTGGTATATTTTTCAGCGGATGATTACGAATTTACACGGCAGGTAAACGGATCGCCAATTAATTACGGGGAAGCTGGCGACTGCTACTCCTCTGTTAATTGTCCCCAGGGAAGGTTCAGTATTAATCTAAATGGAACTGGATTTAGTGTTAGTCCAGAGACTGTTTGGACAAGTCAAGGACATCGAGCTTCTATGTGGATTCATAAAAGCAAAGTAAGGTTTTCAGTTCGCACTCATTCTGTGGTTCTCAAAATGTTAACTCGAAAATTAATTAACACATTGTTGTTTCTTAACATTGTTTACAGGACAGTAATGTAGTAACAGGTCGATGTGGAGGTTACTGTGGTACGTGTTCCCCTCATCGTCTAACCGGTATTAAAGTTCAAGTCTAATTGTAATACATTGCAGAAAAAATTATCCGTCATTCTTCGGCCTTGGCGTGCCATCCCTAAATACAAACTGATATAATGTATACATATATATATTATATAATATATATTATAGTTATAAAAATATATGCCATACCGTCATCGTTAACGGACTATGGTGCTATATAAACTTACATTTATAATAATAATGCCATCCAATCACAGAATCATGCAGCACAAAAAAATAATATCTTTAAAAACTTAAGTCATAGTCTTATTATAATTAAGTTTGATGAAAAAGAAATTAGATGTGATTGTGAATATTATACTTAAGCCGCCTGCCATACTACTACGTAGATAATCTTACACTGCACTGTGTAATTATACTATACAGCTGCTCAGCTATTTTGCCTTTACAATATTGCAATGACTACAAAGCCTTATTGTAATTGTATAATTTTGACGCAATTTATCTTTCGCATAACACTGTGTATAGTATATTGAGCGCTATATTATTAATTGTGTAATATTTCTATATATATATATTATATGTCTGCCAAGTTTGAACATGGAATATGTCACTGATATATAATCCTCGCATCTTTTATATCGCTGATAATTAATTAATTAATCAAACTGAGCATATTATGTAAAAACAAAATAATATTGGTATAAAAACTGTCAAGTGTATTTAGTAACGCAAATATTTGATTTAAAAAAAATCTAGTCAACCAACAACATTATTATATTATTAATTATTATTACCTATTAATGCATACATACTACTTTATTATTACAAACTATTATATTAATCTAGGTATTTTAATGATTGAAGAAAATGAATCATGGATGATAAAATACTCGTTTTTTATGAATATGATTAATTTTTATTGTTCCAATATAAAATGAATTATTAATATGTAATTATTACGTTTATGCCAGACATATTGTCTTCTGTCTTATATGAGCCTGAAATGTCGAATGTCCTAACTTGTTTATTTGTGCACTACGCATTTTTTGTTTATTTGTTTGTTGTTTCTGAGTTCGTGTCCAATTTTAACTTTAATACTGCTGACTGCTGAGAGTGCTAGCTTTTGGTTTTGATTTATATTGCAAATAAATAAAAATACTAGATTTAAAAGATTTGTAAATTTTAAAAACATTTACGTGAAAAGATCTCTGTATAACTAAAATTAATAAATAATTATTATTATATTTAATGAAATAAAGTAATAAAAATAAAAAAACACTGCTACTACATAATTACATAATAATAATATAAACACTTTGTACATTAAACATTTGTGGTACATACATTATTGTAACTCAATAACATATTATGTTGTTTCGTTACTCCATTAAAAATATTGTAGTAATTATAAGGATGCAATACTTGCTATAATTTATATATGATAGTTACGTTACGTATGCTAGACTTCAATATAATACAACTGTATAATGATACAAACTGCCATATTTTTAATACTTTTTGTGACCTCTTTTTTGTTCATTCGTTTTTTGTGTATTTTGTTTTTTAAATGCAACATAATATTGAATTTTGACTTTGAATTTCGAATGATGTTATTGTTATTGTTTAGTTTCTTCTAATCTAAATGTGCTCATTTCACTTTCAGCAAACTTTGTAAATGTTTGGATGTGTATAATAACTACAATCAGTACCTACATTGCCATTCAGAATGCGGATACCGAATTTGATTACTTATAATTTGCATTTATCACCTACATGTTATGTCCCTCTACAACCAACTAAATCCTACATGATGACGATGACATACTTATTAATTTCGGGTTCATTTTTGTGGAATCGTATGCATTCAGATTACTTGATGTTGAGCGTTGATTGTGTCATAAAAACTGCCAATATAACCGTATAATTATGTTAAATAATAATTGTAAAATTATAATAGGCTCGTACTCGTATGATGTGGGAAGGAAGAAGCTCTATACAGTC
This sequence comes from Dicyrtomina minuta, assembly GCA_949802685.1. Lineage (NCBI taxonomy): Eukaryota > Metazoa > Arthropoda > Collembola > Symphypleona > Dicyrtomidae > Dicyrtomina > Dicyrtomina minuta. The sequence goes on along the minus strand of OX461808.1, from coordinate 72,627,478 downwards.
GAATGGGATATAATAATATATATAGTTAAAACTTTTTGACTTCAGGTTTCGATAATTATATTATTATTATTATGTAGGTAGTTCGTTTTTGTATCGCTATATTGATATATTGATATTACATTACAAGTTGTGCGAGTAATTTAATGTGCGATCCTTGTATTGCGCTCTCATTATTGCAAGAAATAGAAGAACAAGATAAATGTGTAGAAGTGTAAAAGCAGCAGTAATTGCATCGCGCATCGTAGTCTCAATTAGGGAGATCTTATGTAATTACAATTACAAATAGTTGACACATTTCGATTTCCAGTGAGAAATCCTTATTATTAATAAAATATGTATGATGAAAACTATAACTCCTGCAATTCTAAAATATCTCAACTCATTTTTGTATCATTTTATTTGCATAGGCGAAAATCACGTAATAATTATTACTTGATATATATGCAATACTTACTACCTATTTTGGCATACTTCATTTAAAAAAAAGGAATTGGAGGCTGCAGTAAGGTTTCCTCTATTGATTAGATTTGCGGTTTATTTGGAGCATATTAAAGTTAGATAGAGGTAGGTACATAGTTATAGATTTATACACAGTTCACTTTCATACGGCACTGGAGATACAGGCAGAAATCTGGGTCTAAATGAGAAGCATACGAGAGTAAAAATGAGGCTTTACTGGTTTTTCAGTCCTTTAAGCGAGCCCCTTTAGCTCAGTGGTTAGAGCACTGGTCTCGTAAACCAGGGGTCGTGAGTTCGACTCTCACAGGGGGCAGGAATTCTACCGCAAATTAATGTTTTACACTTGTTTTTGGCCTCAAAATAACTGCAACGAGAAAGTGAAGATTTCTTTTTGCCATGATGTTCTTTTCTTAGATACAGGTTTTTACCATGCTGGTCGCAGCACATTTCTTGTTTGAGAGTCGGGTTCTCAACGTCTATCTTGATTCATGAAACTACATGTAATTTTAGGCACACAAACTAACACGAAAATCATCCATTGCGTTCAGAAATAAATATAAATAGTCATACGCTGTAATTATTGCGCTTATTTGATGGATGCATGAAGCTGACATTAAGTGATCATCCGCTCTTACCCCAGATATTCAAAGCCGTAGTGCCTGATAAATGTTAAGAAAAATGAAACCAAGCTAGTAAATGTGTGAAATTCATCACTTTTAAATAATAATGGTGTGAATTGCATTAGCATTAAGCGAGATTCTTTACCTCCAAAAATATGGAATGAAATCATTGTGCGGGAATTTATACGTTTTTCATTCTGTTGTAACTTTATTTATTTATTAACGAAATATACCTTTATTTTATATATTTGATCATTTTAACATAGACCCAAATTAAAATTGTATTTCATATCAAAATAATTTTGATCACAAGGTCGGTTTATTTTTATGTGTATCTCCACTAAATCAATACTTACGAGGAAATGGTCACAACCTATAAGTTCAAATTTCTACCTCGTATTTTTTTTCGAAAAGAGCATGTCAAAAAAGTAAGAATGGCTTAAGAACTTGTGTCGAATGGGCATCTTTGCTCGCTAAAAGATTTTTTTGAAAGCATTAAATTGCCCATGTTAATTATATGGATCCCATAATTAAATGTATTATTTCGCATTTTACCGTTCCTGCGCGTCATAATATTTATATATTACTTAACTTCATACCATATACCGTCGGCGAAAGATCAAAACTAACTATCTCCATTTCATGCTAAAAGCAAAACTCACTATCTCCATATTGCACTAGAAGCAGATCTGATTATCTCTATTATTCATAAAAAACCAAAAATAGCTGCTGTGAAACTATTTAAAGTTGCTCGTATTTTATTAGGTACATGATTAAGGATCGTCCAAAAATGATGTCATTGTTGGAATGAGTTAGTTTAGTTGGATGAATATGACGTAATGTTAAAGATAGCCGTTCTAGCAATGTTAAAACAATGGCACTATATGTATTTAATGACGCGCAGGAACGGTAAAATGCGAAATAATACATTTAATTATGGGATCCATATAATTAACATGGGCAATTAAATGCTTTCAAAAAAATCTTTTAGCGAGCAAAGATGCCCATTCGACACAAGTTCTTAAGCCATTCTTACTTTTTTGACATGCTCTTTTCAAAAAAAAATACGAGGTGGAAATTTGAACTTATAGGTTGTGACCATTTCCTCGTTAGTATATAGAAGGATTTGTATTTATATAAAACAGTTACAACTCACAATACAGCTACAAGATCTCGTTTAAGGTCTGAGGACTTTGTTAGCAAAACGCGTTAAGTCCATGTTACCCAACTTTACAGGAACCGCAAATTTTGATAATCATGAGAAAACGTGACTACTTTTTTAAATTTTTTTCCCCGTGACTTCATAGTACCAGGTGTATTAGTAGCCAAAAATACTCAAATCTGAAGCAGCTTCGTAATTTTTTAAAAATGATTCAAAATTTTGAATTCTTGGACTTAACGTGTTTTGCCAAAAAACCCATAAGAGGCAATGCAAAAAATTAACCTTTTGAATTACATATATTCAATTGCAAGCTAATTTCTGATTGTAAAATTGAAGTATGAATTGTACATTTCAAAAACATGTAAATAGAACATTATGCATTTTTTAAAAACATGTAAATACAACAGTAAGCATTAGTTAAAACAATTCCGCATTCCAATGTTCAATAGTCCAGTGCAAATCTACTACTCCTAAACAATTTATGTTTGCTTAGGGATTGTCCGCAACTGGCATCATAGAAAAGTATTCATTTTTAAGACCCTGTTCTCCCCTGTCACCAGATTAATCATATTGCGTAAATGACTATCTCTAGCATAGGATTGCCAAGTAGACCCATTGAACCTATCAATGACGTCATTTGTGGACGACCCCTAACGTCTTTATTTTCTTCATAAGAAACACGACTATTCTTTCGTAGAATTTCTTAATTACTTGGTAACCCATGCCCTTCTGTATTATTAAAACAGGAAAGCTTCCAGATCTACCAAAAAATTTTAGTTTGCATATCGATCTGTTAGGGATTGTCCGTAAATGACGTTTTCGGTAGGGTAAGTGAATCTAGTCATGTAGTGATGACATGCCGTGGTAAAGATAACAGTTGAACGCAATGTTAAAATGATTGCATAGGGATGGATTAACCTTAAAAAGTGATAATTTGTGGGACGTAATTTATGGACTATTCCCTACGAATAGTACACGTGAATTTGATATTGAAAGGAATAACTTTCGTTTCATTACAAGAGGGTGAAACTATCAAAATGAGGGCCAATTGGGATATTTTTTATAAGGATCAGTTGTTTTTATTGGGTTTAGAGGACTTAACGTGTTTTGCCATAAAACAGTTTTTGAGCGAATTATTTAAAATAGTTTTAGTGACCTTTGACCTCTGATATTATATATAATTTCTAAAAAAATGGACTTAACGCGGTTTGCTAGCAAACTCCTCATCTGTCAACTTCTGCTTTAGCTCGTTCCACGTACATATTATAGATCCCAGTACGTGGTGACTGGACGGTGATTACGTTTTGATTTGAATACCTTATGGTTCCATACAACTATATGTACATTGATTGATTGATTGATTGAACTTTATTAACGTGTTATTTAGACCAATTTGGCGCAAATCATTCTTCCATCAGTAACACAATATCATTCGAAAAGAACAATTATCAAATTGTACAAATAATATTAGACACGATTTAATTTACGAACAAGATAATTCACACTGGATAAGTAAATTGACTCTTAGCAAAACTGTCTTGTTCTTAATTAAGCAAACGGTGTTACAGTTATTATTTTGCTGCACCACGGCAAGTAACATACGCTAAATGACTAAATATCGTTTGTGCTTACGTTTATTTTTAAATAATTTAAAAATATGACAATATGCCGTATTAGCTTATTATAGGTACTATTTTGTAAATAAACAAAAGCCTGCGGTGCCTACACTTATTAGTAGTTATCTATTTCTATTACTGTACATTTTTCATGGGACTGATAATTCCATTGATCATTTCCATGGGCCAAAATTCGCGCCACTATAATATATAATAAAATGTTTACATAATTCTAGTAAAACAAAGTAAAAAACTAAAGCAGAAAACAATGCGTCGGAAGCACACTGATTTTGTGCCAGGAAGTAGTATCAGGTACATTTATTTTATTTGAGCATGAACCAAAATGTTTTTCGGGACGAATGCTTCTCCGGGAGCATTGAAAGGTACTTCCGAAATCCGATCAAAAACACTCCCGCCAAAACAATGAAAGATCCAATAAAACTGAAAATATAAAATTGCAAAATTGCAAAATAACTAGGGGCATATTTATATTGTTCCAAACAGTATAATCTACAGTTATAAATGTGTAAATTTAACAGTTTTACTTCTCACCTGAACATACTAGGAATGACACTGAGAAAGATGAATTGCCATATAAACGAGAAAATTACATCAAAAGTTCGGCACAAGGCTATAGGGCCAGCCTCCTCATACTGTAGTGCAAGTGTTGTACAAACTAAAGAAAAATACACAGAAAAACTGATTAATGAATATCCTGTTATAATAGATAGTTATGAGTTGTTATGTTAATTGAGATTAACACTTTTTAATTCTATAAAAATAGCGCGTAATTGCGAGTATGTACTCCCTGTTTAGTAATTAGTGATTAGTAAGGAATAGAAGATAAATAATATCACTCTCACTCTGCCCGACGAACGTTATTACCGCCAAGCACAACGCTAGGATCCAGTCGAAGGAATTATTAGGCACTTCAATCGAACCAATAATTGCTGACAGAATAACACATTCAAGTGTTCCGTATATACCTTTAAAACATTTAAATTCAAATCCTTAAAAAAGGTATACCGATAACAGTAAACAGTATAAAATAAGAAGGCGACTAATAATAACATATATGTAATTTATTACATGCATTTAAAATAATGTAACAATCATACGGCATAGTCAGAGACGGCAAAAATTAAATTGGGTCTGTAATAGTAAGTGGACAGTAAGGTCCAAATTTGAATAGTAAGGTACATTACAATAAAGAAGCAAAATACAATACCGAAAAAAAATGTGATCACAGAATAGTGAATTCCCTTTAAAACTCGAAGGACCAGAAAAACACCGCTCGCACAAACCATACTTCCTAATGCAAGACCCGCACCAATCTACATAAAGAGAAACAAGTGTAGCATGTACAAGTATTAAACTGAGCTCTCAAACATCAAATTAGCAAGAAAGCAAAGCTGAAAGTGTAATTTGTCATTAAAAACTGGAGTCTTTTGACCAGTAACCATTATAAAATACCAGTAACTGAGAATCCATTTCTTTTTCTCCTGTGAGAAACGGTGGTCTCGTGATGACAGTGACGCCAACGAGAGTAATAATGGCGGAGAGAATATTAATAATCCCACACTGCTCACCCAAGCAGACGTAAGCAAAAAATGTGACGAATACTGGTGTACTGAAAGCAATGACGGTTGCATCCGACATATCCATGTATTTAAGAGAATAGTAATGAAAAAGAATTGCTCCACATCCACAAAACGCTCGTAACTAAATAAATTCAGAATTAATAACAATTAAGGAAGAACCAACTTTTAAAAATATAATACTTCTTAAAATACCATAATATAATGATCTTTAGTTGATATACATGTAAACAAACTTACAAACAAGAACATGAACATCTTGAGCTTCCCAAGTTCACACAAAGGATGAATAGGCTCAAATACTTTTCGTTTTTTCACAAACAGTGCATGAATTATGATGGGGATGGATGGGAGGAGAACACCTTGAAACCTCCATACTCCAACACTGAAAACTGGATAATCTTTAAATGTTTTCACAATCAAAATCCCTAAAGAGAAGACACAGCTGGAGAAAATAGCTAAACCCATTCCTAAGTATCGCTTCCATCCTGTGAACTGCTTGTCCTTCGGTTTGGATAATAGTTGACTTTCAGGATTTTGACTATTTTTGTTATCTTTTAAGTTTACTTTTTCAACATCGTCCTCACATCCAATTTGAGGACGTTCACTCTCACTACTATCACTCCGATCTGAATTCAAAAATTTCTCCGTTTCTTCAATGTCTTTACTATCTCCAGAAGACAATTTTGGAATTATCAATATTTTGGTTGAAAAACTATCCGTTCGGGAGAAGGAAGATCTTTTCTCATTGTTTAAGGCGAGAAATCCTATTGTTTCTGGCCCATCCAGAGCTATTTCCTTGTCCAACTCCTTCCCATCCATTTTTTTGTTCTGCTAGTTTGCTTTTTCCGTTGAATCCGCACTGATGTGCAATAAATTATATTTGTTTAATTATGTGAGCATTGGATAATACTCTATATTTTCTTCTTACAACCAGCAATTAGGAGTTAGGAGTTGTGCTACCTATTTGTGTTTGGCGGTGAATTCTGGAAAAGGACAAAGTGAGAATGTTAAACACTATATCCAAATCCAATCACTATCTTAATATACTTTTGAACCTGAATCTGAATGAAAGCAATGGTCAATTGATAACCCTGTGCCATGAACTTGAACATGTGGAGTGAGAGAAATGAGGCTTGAGTACGGCAAAGTGTAAAATAATTAGACACTTGATTGAATGAATGCATGGACATTATCGCATCTGAATAGAATTTAGATAACTCTAGACGAGCTTAAAACGCTTAAGTGCTTAGCAAAACATTACTAACAAGCAAACCACTTACTATGTTTCCTCGGGATCTGGAAAAGCATGGCCAGAAACGTTTCACCTTAGAATGAACGAATAGTGTGATAACTCGAGTGCATTTTGCGCGGTGCTTTAGCAACAGCCCGCCAAAGTTAAAAAAAACCGAATTTTTCAAAGTTTGACACGCTGTAGCTTCTACAGTTTTTGTCGGATTTCAATGAAACTTGCAGTTTTGTGATGTTCATACTGTTACCTAAAAAGTTATTTCTGGAAATTTTTAAGTTAGAATTTTTAATTTTTTATCAAAAAACCTTAATTAAAAAATGGGTGTCAAAAGTATGACATTTTATTAATTTTTCTAAAAAATAAAAAAAATTCGAATTTCAAAATTTCCAGAAATTACTTTTTAGATAAAAGTCTGAACATCACAAAACTGCAAGTTTCATTGAAATCCCGAGTAAGTAGTTTGCTTGTAAGACTTTAAAATCAAATTTTGGATGATAATTATTCTAACCCTGAAACACGTTCTCATGAACTATGCACTGTCAACGGAGACTGACTAGCTCAACTATTGTCGCTTTTAAACACCAAAAGAGATCAGTTATTTGATTTATAGCTATCCAAACGTTGTGCTCGTAGAGTTAATAGTATAATATACATTAAATGACTTAAATCGAACATTGCTCAACTGGATTAAATTGAGACAGTACAGTTACGTTGTTTATTGCTTCAGTAACTGCAATCTTATCTGGAACGCATTAAAAATTAAAATAAGCACGTGTATGCAATTCAAGCAATTTGAAGTACAGAGACCTGTCCGTGTAAATCGTTTAATAACTAATTTTTATTTATACTAATTATAATAAAATACGGCGTTTTTAAAATTCCCACGAAATCTAAAACTTCAAATTACGACCTAATATTGTTCGGAAATCTGTCATGTTGAGATAAAATCTATCATTTCACATGAAATAATTACTAGCAGAATCTAAATGATTAATTGTGGAAGCTTCGTCTTCAAAGGGTTTTTACTAAATTTCGAAAAACCCCCAAAAAATACATAACAAGGTTCGGATTCAAATGTATTTTTATGTGGCCTTTATAGAAATGCAAGTAATTGCCACAACCTTTTAACCTTGTATTACACGCCGAATTGATGTCAGCACGCGAAAACGTTGTGGTTAATTATATGTGTGTTAAAAGGTAGAAATATAATACTCCGTTGTAAAACTATGCTTGTCAGCATCCTGCTTAAATTATAATCTATTTCATGTTGTCAATTTGACGATAGTGTTAGTCCATACATACATCATTGGATATGCTGGCAGATTGAAACATTACTGTGAAGTATATATAGATACGGATTATACATCAATTGTGTCGTGGCAGTAGTTATGTCTTAATAGTTTCATATGTATCCCCTACAGCTAGATTAGAGTACAAAAGTATATAAGTCAGATATGGCCAATTAGGGCGTCAAGTGTGATTGTATAGCACAACTATTGCTTGTTGTACACAGACAGTAGTTCATGCAAATTGCAGTATCTTTTAGAGGTAGGATTTTGTGAGAATATTTTCATATTTTCCTGTGTAAAAACATGCACAAATAGTTACGCATGTTGTCTTATACGTTAATCTGCTGATCAAATTTTGTTTGTATAACTTTAGCATTGTGCTTAAAAAATGTGTATATAATTATACATAAGAGTAAATAAAGCATTATTATTGCGGCATATTTTATAAACTCCTTAGCACTTAGCATGAAATTCTGTGATTCGCTTTACGAATAAATAAGAAATTATTTACTATAAATATTATCGTTGAAGATTCAACTAAATTAAAATGTTTTAAAAAAAAAGTGCTCTGCAAACAGCGACATTTTCGACACTATGATTCATTGTGCCTTGCTAAAATGTTAATTTTCTAAAGATTTCAAATCAAAATGTACGATTCAGTAATAATAGTTACAACATAGTAAATAAAATCCGCGTATCAAAAATTTGTACATCCTGTGTGTGTGCTCTGCGCTGCATTTCAAAGTCTCGTCTCATCTATACGCTTATCTGCCTGTCCTGTGTTTGGAATAATGATTTTAGAAATACAAATATTTTTTATTATTGCTCCCGAGTCTGTGTCTGTCTGGCTGACGGTCTTTTCAGTAATATCTGCAGGTTGCAGTTAAATTAAATAATGACATGACCGTGTAAAATTTTAGACAGCTACATCTACAGGATTTCCGGAGTGAAATATATCATATCTTCGGCAGGTTAAATAGAGCAGTTCCAAAATACAAAAATACCATGTACAAAAAAGCGGTTTCACGCTATCAAGCTACTTCTCTAATTGGCAAGGTCAAGCCCGGGACTAAAAATTGAAAATTTCTGGTTCTGGTAATCAGGCCCGGATCCAGGGGGTGGCATCCGGGCAGTTGCCCACCCCGAAAGTTATTAATTTGTTGTAGATAAAACGGGAAAATTCAAAAAAACACAATAATTTGGTGTATTTTTTGCATTTGCCCACCCCGAAAAAAATTCCTAGATCCGGGCCTGCTGGTAATGGAGGGACTAATAACTAAAACTTCCACTACTGATTGCCATAAAAATTAATCATGCTGCTGAGAGTTACCTTGGGCTTGAGCATTGCAACAGTAGCATTATATTTATATTATATTGCCGGCCGAATTTTTATTTTATACAGTCAATTCATGACAATTCACTTACTACTTAAGGCATTGAATTTCTTGTGTTACCCATTTCAAAATATTCATAACGGATATAACGATAAACTATATAATATATTATATAGTATGAGGAAATGGTCTGGGTATGATATTGTACAGATAACAAAATTCTACCCTTTAGTTTTTTAGTGAACATCTACAAGAATAAAATAATCTGGGATAACAACAAAAATATTATTTTTAAAACACTGATATGATAAATAATGCATTTGGAGTTAAGTTCGGAGCATTAGAGTTATGATATCTGACTCCTGACACTGGTCAATGTCAATAGTACTGTGTACAACAGGGGTCTTCACTAATTTTTCTACGCGTGCAACTTTAATTTTTTGAAGAAGAGTCGCGTGCGACCTGTAATTTACAATTTTTAAAACTTAATAATATCAGTTAATAAGGTACCTTAGAAGTAACTACAATCGCAAAAACGTACGTTTTATTAGATGCTCTGTATTTAATTTTTTTAATTTCCTAATTTTAGTTAATTAAGTACTCATCACGTAACAACAATCGTGAAAACTTACGTTCAATAAGAATTAGATGCTCGACATTGCATTGAGTCTGCGATTCTTTCAAAATCCGGAGTGTAACTAGTTACTGCTAATCTCAGGCAATCGTCAAGGTGCGTATCTGTAAGTTTAGCTCGGTGTTTGTTTTTTATGAACTTCATATCCGAGAAGGAAGATTCGCACAGATAAGTTGATCCGAAAAACGACGTGACACGAGACGCGACAGATACTATAATGACGGAAACTGCTGCTCGTTTACAATTGACCAAAAGTTGGTTTCAGACCTTTTCGATTTCAAAATAATATTGTTTTGAAATGACAATAATTCGTTTTCTAGTACAGCACCATTCAACTGAAACATTTCTGCAACTATCTGCGCAAAGTCAGAAACTATTATTTCCATGAATGGGCTTTCCACAAAAGTAGCGACAGGTTCCAGCCTATGGAAATCTTTGAAACGGGTTTGGAATTCCAACCGAATATCTTCATGAGAAACGTACAGCTTATTACGGACAAATTTCTTTGCTTCGACAGACTGGCTTTTTAATTCTGAGTCTAAGTTACTAAAATGCTTGAGGTCATTTTTTCCCAACTGCACTATAAGCAGATTTAATTTTTCTTGGAAAGTTTTCAGTGAACTTATCATATCTGTAATTTTTTGATTTAGACCTTGCAGCTCTAGGTTTAAATCATTCAGGATGAAAATTATACGTTTTCTGTTTTTTTTTGATCTGGTTGGGAACTCATTTTGGAGTTAATTAGGAATTTCACTTTATTAAGATTAGTTGCTTCTGCCAGGTATTTTTACGAACAAAAACTGAGACAAAACTAAATCATATGAGATAAGAAGACCGCATGGTGGAAAAAGCTACGAATCTGGAAACAACGTTGTCTGTTGGTATGTATGCAAAAGCTGTAATTTAAAGCCAGCTCTGGCTATGGATGAATACATTTTACGTTTGGCAACTCCCGCAGCCGGCAAACGCGACTGGAACGACGATCGTACATTTCAAATAAATGTGCTGGTGCCATTTACCAAGTTTTCAAGGGCATCGTCTTTGCCAACTGCATATATTTTTCAGCAGATCTTGTCCTTTTTTCCAAATTGACAAAATTTTGTCCTTCGAACAGTTTTAATTTTGTTCAAAACTAGGTTTTTATGAAAAACTTTAATTTCATCGCGTGCGACTTAAAATCCCGCCGCGTGCGACTCGTCGCACGCGTGTGACGTAATGAAGACCCCTGACTGTACAAACTAACGATAAGTTTTTTGTAGTTATGTAATTGAAGCTCATGTAGTTTTCATATCACAGTATTTTTCAGAATAATGCTATTTTTTATCATGTATTGCAGGTACTTACACAGATAATTAAGTTCGTATATGATCATACGTGAACATCTACGGACGGAAGCGCATTCCTGTTCCTAGTTTGAGTTTGAGCAAGGTCATGAACACGGCAAGCCTGCATAATATACACTAACTCGTTACCAATATGAATTCATACATGCCTAACTCTTGAGAAACTGCATCGCCAATATTATAGTCGTCAATGCCATTGGACTATAACAATAAAATGTATCAGTTTGAAACAGTTGAATAACCATTAACCCCGCTATAATTACTATGATAAAAAACAGGAGCAATTTATTGTTGAAACTATATAAAAAATTTAACTGTCTTCTTACCTGACAAGTAGAAACGTTTCAATTCTCAAATAGCGCAAATGTATAGCTTGGACTTTACTATACGCGCATTACGTACCTCTGTTTCAACTTGGAAGCAAACAATTCTGGACTTTCCTAATAAAGCCAAAATTAGATGATTAGATCCTCCTGCTCTCGTTCTTGCATTACCTTTTGTATTTTTTAAAGTTATCTACTAAAAGTTTACTTCACATGAGTTAATATAATTTTATTTTGTATATACAGATATGACATATCTGTGTGTTTGTTACTTATATATTTCAGAGAAGAGAAGACACTGGACAAGTGGAATGAGGAAGAGTCTGATGAAATATACTCGTAAAATAAAACAGAGAGAGGAGACTCACATCCGGAGGTTATAGGAATGGAATGACTGTCATATTATGTATAGTAAGAAAATAATTAGTTGCACCATCACCAGTAGTACGTACTATTGGAAAATTGTCATTTTCGCGCCAGTTGAATTCCGGATCCGAAGTCTCAACAGTTTTGTCAGTCTTGTGGTATAAACTGGCTGGGAGGCCGGAGACACAGGCAACGAGCCACCTTGGCCTTCAAAAGTAAAAACTGACTATTGAGTCTGACTACTACTGTGAGCTAAGAGCAGCTGTGAGTAGTGAGCACAAGCACCAAAGCACTGCGAAAACTGCGAATATTTTTGCATGTCCAAAATACTTCTGGGTAGTGGGTAGCCTGTAGCGGGTACATTTTCCTCTGCGAACAGCAAGATTCCCTTCAAATATTATTGTAGTGACTGATATAGGGTTTATTATTAGGTATGTGGCTATGGCATACATGCATAAAAGTTGAAATTTTAAATCCGCCGTAATCGTGCTGTTCGTGTTCATTCACTCACTAGTCAGCCATTAAAATTACTAGGTAAGTACGTATATGCATAAATACGGATTATTATAGCGGGTCCGCAGTACACAAATAGTCCACAGTCCACTGCTTATTTACAAGTAAACATGTTACATAGACAAATCTGCCTAGACTACCTACAACGTGAAAATTGAAAATGAATCATTATTTATATATAGATATATGCTCACTAGCTCCTTTTACAACAAGAGACCTTCCATACTTTCATTCTGCAATGTTCAATGTAGCAGTTAGGATGGAGCGAACAGCGAACTATAATAAAACCCTATAGCATGAGGGCACAATAATGTAGTCGCTGCCATTAAGGCATCCTGTCGTTCCACGGCTGAATAAAATTGCGATTCACATAATAATTAAGTGAAACCACTTATTGGGATTGGAATCCGTTTCGCAATATAAAGATAGCAAAACAAGTAATTATACATGGACCGAAAGAATGTTGATAAATGTTTATATCATCGTAATTATTATAGGTACAAACTATAAATGTACTACGCTATGCTTTATGTACACCTCTATGAATATAAAAACCAACACGATTTGCATAATTAGGAAGGTATACATATTGAGAATTTGTAGCTCTTAATAAATACTTAGGTATCCGCTGTTTGCTTATCATATTCTTACTGTAATAGTAACGTATGTCGAGTATTAGTACTTAATAGTAATAGTATGTATGTAATCTCTTACAGTCATATTGCAATTTGCAAAAGCAGAATTTCGCCCAGTTCAGCTGATTCCTACATTTACAAAAATTAAAATTAAAGGATAACTTCGATTGTTATTTAAAAAATGCGAAATCCCCACCCGCTATGAATATATAAAAGGAAATGCTTTGTAATGTTTTAAAATAGAAAATGTGAGCCCTTTTTAAAATGCTCTGTAATATGCTCAAAAAATGTTATTCAAAAGTTTAGATTCAATGACGAAAATATAAAATCATTTCAAACTTTAATTAGATTTTCTGCACTTAAAAGATTTGAGTACAGAAGCATTTTGTGGAAGCTTGGGACACTTGCATAATGTATTATATCCAATATCCAGATAAGTTCATGTACCTATAGCTATACCTATAAGTTAAGTAAATAAAATAGTTTATTTAGTTTTAATGGTAAATAGATAGTAAATAGCAACAGCCCCGACTTTTGCGCATAAATTTAAATTGCGTATTTGCCCCTTACCACTACCACCCATGGGGACATATATAATTTATGCCTTTATTGTAAGTAAATCAGAAATTAACTTTTGAGCTGGGCACAATAGAATTTTTGATGGTCGTTTGTTGCTGTGGTTCATATCAAAAGTCATAAGGCGAAATTGAAAACATAAACGGAATAGAGCTATGGGATTAATTTCGCAGAGCTCTTAGTTTTGAAAAGTAAATGGAATATGACCAAAATGGTTGAAAAAAGTTATTTATTTAATTCAGTTTTTTTGCTACAGTCTACAGGGCACAAAACATATGAAAACACGTGTAGTCATTTTTTATTAACTATTAAGCATTAAACCACAAAAGCATCGCTGTCACTTTTACCTGTTAACCCTGACTTTGCTCACTATGTGATTTCTTTATTACACTCACATATTATAGTATTTACTGACCTCCATAGCAATTAGTGGCGGCGGAAGTGACTCCAAGGTAAATTAAAATTACAGCGTATGCATTCTTTAAATGGATTTCTTTACAGCCTTTCATTTTATATTTGAGTTGATTCGAGACAGATGTAGAACTAATCAATTTTTGTGTGAATGTTCCTGTCCCAGCAAATAAATGGGGCATACAGAAATGATCCTCAGTTCAATCTACCATTGAGAGTTGTTAGATAATTATTTTAAATTAGGTACTTGTTTTACATTTTTAGCTGAGTGTTTGTGAAGTGTACGATACAGAAAGATTCTTAATAAATCTAAAATATAATATTACTTTTACAATGAGGATCATAACATTAAATGCCGTGCTAGTACTTTACATGGTTCTAATAAATACTTCGCTTTTAAACGGTGAACCTACTTTAAGTGAGCCTAAGGAAATTATTGCAAATTGAAATTTTATTTAAACTGGATTCTCATTACATTAAATTACATCAAATCTTCCAATCAAGTCAAAAGTATACTGGAATTTAATTAAAATTAAACTGATATTTTCAGAAAAATGGAACTTGGCAACTACAGAATTCACCGTTTCAGGATTCTCAGCGGGTGGTTCAATGGCAACACAATTATATTTGGCATATTCTAGTAATATCAAAGGAGTGGCAGTTTTTTCAGGATGTATGAGACTAATAGACAATTACGGGAATTTTAATTAATTATTAAAATTTTAGAGTTAAACACTGCGTTTACCGTATGAGTACCGTAAAGCTTCTAATTACTTCCGAGGGGACTTACGTTATAAACTTTGCTTTTGAACTGGGAGTTATTAGAAATCAGAAAACATCTTTACCATTTGATTCAATGTTAAAGACTCCGGGAGTTATTAGTGACCCCGGGAGCTATTAGAAGCTTAACGGAACTTAATTAGTTATTTGGTTTCAATTTTCATTTAATAATAATAATTAATATCATAAATCCTTACTTGCATTTGGTTAATAATCGTTTTACTTGCTATTTTACAAGTGCTATTTCATTGCGGCGAGGGTCAAGAAGTAGAATTTCTCAAGCTGTTTCAGTGCAGTAGAGGAACCGGAAATTTAACAAAGGTGTGAAATGAAATAATTCTTTAGTAATAAAGTGCGGTATGTGTGTACCTTAGATTTACATTAATTTAAAATAATTTTGCAATTTTTTCATTGTAGACGACTGAAAAAATTAAACAACTCTCCCAAATGAAATTGTTGGATTCCCTGGATAATTTGGCAAGTCGAAGGCATTTTATTGAGCAAGGCCGATTTGATCATGTCGTCCGCCCAAGTAAGAAGAAGTGTTGTTTTTAATAAAAACGAATAAATCATGTGGCTGGCATAAAAGTGTGATCACCCTTGAAGTTGAACACAGTCAGTGGTTTAAAATATAAGAGACACAGTGGTTCAGAATAAAGAGAGACTATTAATTAGATTAGCATACAGGTTTAATTTTAATTATTTTGGAACTATTTCTGGCTTAAGTAACGTATATTTATTTCATTTTATTTTAATAATAATTAAAAAAAGAAGAGATTTCACTGGATTTACATTTGGATTTTCCAGATTCTGCTAAAGTCATACAGTCCTTCTTTAGAAAATACAGCAAGAATGTGAAACTTGTTATGCTGCCACACACTCATGCAACAGTAAGTATAGGCCATAACACTTCATCATATTTAAATAATTACCATATGTATTAGTTGGCATTTTATAATAAATTGTAGATTTCTAGTAGAACTATATCAGAAAATATAGTAAGGAATTGAATTTCACTGTTGCTGTTAACCCTTAAAAACCCCTGGTGATGTACTTATATATTGTAGCCGACAGAAAATTGTGGATCACGTTGCTCTACGCGGATAGCTCCATTCAGCGGCTTCGTAAATTGTGGCTACTCTGCTGCTTATGAAGGGCTTAACTACATCTACGAGGGTACTATGATACAGCCACTGGGTAAGATCTTTTACATTTAACAAAGAATAATTTGGCAATTTTGTTAGTAAATAGTTAGTAAAATCGAATATCACTTACCTGTATGGGATTTCCTAATGTCACAGATACGAAGATGACCAGGTGCCATTTACTGGATAACGATTTATCAGGTTTAATTGAATTCAATCAGAAAGAATTTTTCCCGTCTGGCGTGCCATCCGTTAGCATGGCTGACACAGGCTTCATTTATGTTCCGCTCTCGTGTCGTCAAAACACAAATCAATGTCGCCTTCATGTTCATTTCCATGGATGTTTGAATGACGCGTAAAAACTTTTGAATAAATACATCTCACACATTACTTAATTTAATTTAAATAAATACGGACGTCTTTATTACCTACCATGTTACATGTTGATATGTGTGGATTTTAATAAATGTTAACTTTAAACCCGTAGAATGATGCAAGGGAAAAATTATGTGAAGACGTCCGAATTTTTGGCAATTGCAGAAGCGAATAATCTGATAGTAATTTTCCCTCAGACAACTTTTGCTCCAACGTCTTTATCGGGGATGTTTCAGTGCTGGGATATGATCGGCATCACCGAATTCGGAACAGACTTTTGGGGAACCAAGCGTGGAAGGCAGATGGGAGTTATTTATAAAATGATTTCACGAATTTTGGGACTCACCAAAGTAGTCTCGGTTGAAAACGAAAACGATAAAAATGCAATTAACTCCGTTTAATTTATATTAATTTTCTTTTTAATTTATTTTTTGCCGCTTTTCTATAAGGACATGATCCATCGTCGACTCATCTCACCCCCATATACTAGTTCACTTAGTTTTATAGACGGAAATTAATTCAGTTATGATTAAAGCCTCTGAAAGAATTTTTATTACGCTTGTAGCTTTATGATTTATGATGCTCAAATAACCAAAGGAAAGTAAATAAAACAACAGAATAAGGTAAATACATAAGAATTGCATTTATTTTTTAATCGCTTAAATATACATACTCAATAGTCAAACTCGATTTGATAAATTCGATTCTCACGGTTCAAATTCAACCCCCCCCCCCCAACTGATAATACCAACTGATTTGCAGTAACAATAAATGTTTGATTCCTTCGATCACGAATAAATATGTGATAATCAGTAAAATCATCTACGATTAAACTCTCAGTTAGAAATTTACAATGGCACCTTCGAATTTTTACAATAACAACATGGTTACACAGAAATATTTTACCCAATTATATTTTGATTAAAGTAACCGTCAACCGGTAACCGATAAAGTAACCGATTAAAGTAACGTCTGAAAACCAGATTCGATTACGATTACATTACAATTTCTCGAAATGGGACAAACCATGCAATAAAATAAATTTTGTACAGATACATTGGCCACAAAACTCGGGATTTATATTTAATTTCCACAACAAAAGGTATCCCCTTACTTATTGAATAGCAGAAAGTCACATACATAGTTAAGAAATCTCAAAATGATTTACGTGCTACCACAAGGCAAAGCACAACACAGTTAATTAGACGTACATACAACATTGTGAGAGGGAAAAGGTATACGTGGAGGAAACGTTTCAATGGAGCTGTATTACCGGTTGACCATTTATAACTGATATTATATACTATTCATATGCAGAGTTACGATAAATTATTGTAAAGGATTTAAATTGATTGATTTTTTAAGACTAGTACAACATCACGACTAACATTAATAATTTATGTATGTAAAATTTAAATACACACAAAACTATTTCATTAATTTACAACTACATCAATGAAACGTCATGTAGATTGCATTGCAGAACTCCCGATTTGTAATTTATTTGGCATGTGATCAACATATCTTGCCTTTATGGAAAACTAATATTTATTAGGTGGGTAACTAATGTTCTAATTTATTTTAAACACTCCTTGTAATAATTATGATTGTGCCTTATGACTATATAAAACAATAAGTTTGTGCACTATATGTTCGTATATATACTTAAATGAATACTTTCGATCACTTGATTAAATACATTCGTTGATGAATGAACAAGCATTTGTCTTTGTTATACCTCACGGTTCACAACACTTGAATACTATAGGACTCGATAAATGCATAATAATTATAATAGGCAATGAATGAGCGCATAATCAATCTTCAGGATACTTTGTGCTGTGTGACTGAACAATAACGATGGGTGATTAATGGGAACTACATACTCTGATTTCAAACTTAACTCTCAAGATGTACCATTCATTTTTTATATTAACACTAACATAACACTTATTTTTAGATTAATACAACACTGACAATATTATTGTTGAATTAATCTAACAATAGTTTTAAGATTTGGTCCAAATCTCTAAATATCGGGATAAACAAATTGACTGATATGCTTTCTTATTAATTCCTATTAAAATATCACAAATCTCCGGAGTCAAATTACGTAGTAGACATAATAATAAGGACTTTAGGCCGTATAGTTTAAAGCATTTCTGTTAATTTTAGGCAAATGTCAGGTCATTAAATTTTCATTGTTGAATCTCATATTTTGAAGTCTATACTTATAGTATGGTTCACCGTTGTTTGCACTGCGTCAAATATTTAAATTATGGTGACTTAATGTGTAAGTACTACAGTCATACAAACTTAACACACTCAATATTTAGAATACAATTTTTTAACAAAGAAAAGGGTAAAGCTTAAGATTCACACATAATAATCATAATAACTGCAATGTGCTCAAATCCGGGTCAAAAGATTAAACTATTTGACACGAAACAAAATAAAATAATTTACCTTGTGCTTCCTATAATCAAATAATAACAATATCTAATATAATAATGTATAGTCAGCAAAGGACTTTCAAGTCTCTGAACCAATTGTTGCAGCTTACTGAAATTCGGAAATAAATCAAATTTCTATAATTTTTTCATATAACCAGCGAATGATTTTTGTCAAAAATTAAATAATTTTCAAGAAATTATTATAAGATTTTGGGTTTACTCTTTCTTTTTATCTGCTGCTGGTTTTGATTCTCCACTGGCTTTATCTGACTCACCAGCAACTTTGGCACCAAATGCTCTACCTATCGCATCTGCCAACCCTCCCATGAACAACGCACAGAAAATATTTTCAAACGGCGCGAAAGGATCATGGATTCCCAAAAGAATTGATGACACCTATTAAAATTCACAAATTGAGTTAGAATTTAAGCATGATTACACATTCATACCAATCAACTATGTTAAAATCCTCAAGTGCACTAATGATCATGTATTCAATCATAAGTTTCTGTCCGATATGGATGAATAAGATTGACAACCACATTGTTGTTAGCAAAAAAACTCGACTTCAGAAAACTGAGATAGTAACATTATTACCTTGAAGTATACGAAAAAGACGACAATGCCGAAATACAGGAGACTATGAGGAGCAGTGATGAAATCCGTCTTTTTGTCCAAAATAAAAATGACCGAGGCAGCGATGCAAGCTTTTGTTGGGCTGCAAAAAATTGTTGAATATTGAACTATTTACCATTGAAATAAGTAACAACTAAGTAAGAGGTCCTTGAATGCATCATAAGAAATTCTATACAATGGTATATATGGGAAAAATAAATATCTTACAAGCTAGGTTGAAGAATTTCAATAGCATTAGGAGTCCAGACACCTCGAAGTAGCCTCTCGAAAATTTTCAAGAACCCAGCGCCGTTTCCTTTCACAGTACCAACCATCAGAGCAATAAGATAGCCACCGGGAAATACTTTTAATGCATGAGTAACTCCGTCGAACACCTTTTTCGTTCTGATAAATTATTCACAACGTAATTTCACCACATTTTATATAAAGTTCTAAAAAGAAGTAGTTATTGAATTGCAAAACAATCCAGTAGTACGTATACAATTTGTAATCTACTTGAGATTTCATACAGGTGAGTGTATAGATTTATTAAGTGTAAGTATAATGTATCAGTAATATATAATTGTAACGATCGATCGATACCATCAATACACGCAATGTGACTATACCTGTAAATTTCCTTCATTACGCTAAAAGCCAACTTGACAGGGAGAAATTTGCAAATTTTGTAGGCAGCATCAAATGGACAGTAAAATATCAAGTACCTGAAACAATAATAAACCCCGATATTTAAAAGTAACAATACGTGCGACTAAAATCAGCTAAAAGTATGTGTACTAACTTGAAATGAAAAAATTACGGGGGATTTGCACTCAACACAAATTCCTGACTCAAGACAAGTGTACAAATGTGGAATACATCCCAAGTATTTTTTGTTCTTGCACATAACCTGAGAACGAATTTAGGTAAAGCCATTTTCTGTAGTAATAACTAACCAGACAAGAGTGTAAAGAAGGATGTGTTGATTGCTCTTAAGCGGTGCAAGAATGGGTTCACCAAGGAACAAATTAGCCAAAATTCCTCCAGCAAAAATTTCCACCAGGGTAGACAACCAAGTCGCCAAAGGATGGCGTCTTGTAAACCCCAGCCCTCCTGCAAAATGCAACCATCATTACATGAATTATGAACGAATGAATGTACAAATTGAAAAATAACTTTTTTAACAAACAGAAAAAATTTACGAAAATAAGAAAAAGAAACTATCCAATAACACGCACCATTTCCTAAATCCTCTCGCACATGCAGAGAGCAGAGTGCAGCATGAGCAATGTCAAAATAGGGGTACATTTTGAGCTTAGTGACCTGGTTGGCCACGTCCAGGAATACTTCGGGATCCATTTTGATGTTCACTTTATTAAAAATCTGAAAATACGAAATAGTAAATAATAATTGAGCACAATTCTTTTTTAATTTCTAATGCCTTATATTCATTTAATGCTATGTCGGCGAGGCAATTGACCAACAACTAGGATACTTATAAATTTCGAAACACGTTAAACAAACGTGAAGTGAGTTTTAACGTAAGTAACAAGAAAAACACGCTGAATATAAATTAGAACAATAACGAACTTATTATGTGAAAATCAAATCTTGGTCTCTCTTTACACGGCTTGCGGTCCCGCTATAAGCTATTAATGCTACTCTCTTTGCACAAAAAACTTACGGAGAACAGGCAGGGCAAAGAAATTTATAAAAAGCAGAAAGGAAAAGGACGAGGGCTCCTGGCCAAGACCAAGACGATGAACTGTTTGAGAAAGAATTAGAAAGAGCTTGAAATAGAACCGTCAAGACCACCAGGATCCGGGTATTCCCGTCCAGCCAATCAAAAGTTCTTTCCCTGGCAGCAACTACATTTCCATTTACTACATACTAACTACCTCGACTGTTGACTGTAGTTTTTGAACTTGAAATTGTTATATTACAACAAAATGCAAAACCACAATTGACAATACAATCTTACGTGCTACGTAAGTACGTGTGGTAATGCTAATACTACTTTGCCAACGGTGTATTTTAGTCTCGCGGCTACCAGATACCCGAATAAAAAGACTTGTGGAGTCTACGAGATGAGGATTTGATAGGCTGTAGGGGGTCGGAATAAAACTGATACGGACGGAACACGGGAGGCGTACAGACTGCATTTCCAAACCGCGTAAATGTAACTGTAGACCCCGCTGGATTGAAGTATTGAATATGTTTGAAAAATGAAGATTGTCAACTAAAACATTAACTTGATTATACGAATCAATACACTAAAAGGCTAATAAATTACAAAGTTGACGAAGAAACTTACACTCGTAATTCGAAGTGTAATCCTGCAACGACAGTACTTAGGTCAGGTAGTCAGGGAAGGTACAAGCAAGTTAGGCCAACTCAGACGGTCAGTGACACCAGAAATATAATACCTAAATACTTTGGCAGACCCTTTTTATTCCCATCTAACTTTTGATTGTGTCTCATTTTGCTAGGATAAAAATGGTGAATATACATAGTCAACGTAACGGGACCACATGATATGTAGGTGGAAATTGAAATGATCGTGACAGCAAAAGATCCGAATTTTTGCTTACGGCATTAGCTTATTTTGCAGTGTTTACTATTTTGCCTATAATTATAATTTAAACAATCACAACAAATGAAAATGCATAACACGTTAAAAATTAAAACCGATTGTAGATTCCGAGTTGCCTGCGACAGGACACGAAGACACGATATGCAATTGAGTACGTCATGTGGGCAACTGTAATCTCCTATCATATCCCACCATTACTATCATTCCCACTGCTCTGCTGTGTTGCCGTATTTCCTCCTACATTCTACTCTCTCGATAAAAGTGAGGAACAGGTGAGAGGTGTGCTTCTTCAATTCATTGTTTTTTTCAATTTTATTACAAGTACTCTAAAAAGTAAGTGCCCCCTGATTTTGCTGTGATTTACTTTTACTTTTTTTTCACAAATATACGTAATACCCTAACAGAACAAATCTAGACTTTTCAATTTTCTTGTACGTTGATGTTAATGATAACACGATGCTATGTCCACTTCATCACATCATTTGTTTACACTTATCAATGATGTTAGATGTTGCATGCAGTTTTTTTGATTGATTGGTTTTGTTTGTGTGCTTTCTTTTTCTTATAATTCCTTACAATCACCAAATGGACTTTTATATGTCTTACAAAGTGGTCTGCTGGAACACGCAACTAACACTAAATACTACAAGTGTAGGTTTTCAGGATGAGGAGTACTGTAGTAGATACTATATCTGCTTACGGTGCTCCAACCATCCAATAATAATGTTGTATGAAAAAACACAGTTGGTCATACCCTAATGGGTGCAAATCCGGCTGTATAAATACACACATAATAATAATAATAATAATATGAATTTATCCCATAGTTCATTACAAGTTGACCATTTAAAATAATGCTATCCTTTGATTTACAAAAACCATAATTAACTTGTGAATAATGTGTTTTGTTTTTGCTGTCTTAATGGCAAGCGTAATTAGTGCGCCAGTTGTAAATAAATTTATATTCACTATCTCTCACTGAAGTTACGTCAAAATCCAATTGTTTGACGCTTCGTTGTCAGCTAGTCAGCATAAGCGAGAAAAACAGCATCAGTATTAGATATATATTGGCTCTGTCTGATGCCTATTATTTTAACAATTTTTCATACAAAATCCCTGATAAATGATGTAAACTTTATTTGGCCCAAAGTAGATGCTGGGCTTCTAGCGCATATTGGCTTCAACAAAGGAGTGGGACCTGATTTTAGTAACGCTAAAAGATGATCTATGGAGTATATTTATTTCATCGAAACAGGAAGGTTATTTCTAAAGTTCAATTTTGTAAAATTTTCCCAAGAACTTCTATTTTCGAATAAAATCAGTTTATTAGTGTGACCTGTAGCGTGCGACCTACAGAAACAACCATTTTAATAGATGCTTAAGATCTGGACTAGGGCTGGGATCATTTATGGATCATCCCTGAGTTAAAGTGATGACATGGGAGTGGGTCGGTACTAAGCATGTGATACTTTTTTTGACAACATTATAGACCATTCCCTGAGTTAATGTGATGGCATGGGAGTGAGTGGGGCGGTACTAAATAAGTGATAATTTGGTTGACAACATTTATGGACCATCTCTGAGTTAAAGTCATGACATGGAATTGGGGCGGTAAGTGATAAATTGGTCGACAATATTTATATATATTTTTTTCATCATGAATCCAGCTTTTCAAAAGTCTTGAAAATTCAACACTCTTGAAATCAGAAGAATCGAAAATTCAGTAGTCAAGAGGCAAGATTTAAGATTAGCAAAAGTCTTGAAAAAATCAAGACTCATGACAAAAAAATTTAAACGTCCCAAACTTCATACCTAATTTCAAGATGTCGAAATAATTTAATTTAAAAGTGGTCATGAAAATTCAAGACTTTTCAAGACTCTAGAAAGGTCTTGGAAATCGCGAAAGTCTTGGCATTTATTTAATTTGCAAGCCTTAGTTTTCATAAAACTATTGAGTTCACATAGATTATTTCTATGGTTAGTTTTTCATAATTAGTTTTATGGTTATATGATTTAGTATCATATATGTATTTAAAATCAAAATAAATGCGTACGGGATTTTACAGAATTGCTGTAGACGTTGAGTGGTGGAGGGGGGGGGTCCAGAAAACTAACTAAAGATGACAAGGGGGGGGGGTTCAAACATGAGGTCTTTTGAAAATATAACAGATGTAAGGCTCCTTACTGGTATACGGACATTTTCCCCCCGGACATTATCCTCCCCCCCCCCCGGAAATTATCGCCCGGACATTATCCTCCCCCCCCCGGAAATTATCCCCCGGACATTATCCCCTGGGAATTTTCTCCCCATGCAGTAACCCCGGACATTTTTCCCCCGGTCCCAAAATGAAACTAATGGTATAGACAAGTACACTTACGCGTTAAGGTAAATGTTTTGGGAAAATATAGTTAATATTTATAGTAATCTAAGGGCATCTAAGCGTTGATGCATTTTCTCATGATTAGCGTCGTCATTAATATTTAACAAATGTTCCACAGTCTAAAAAACTTATGCAACATTTTGCATACTTTAATTTACCATATTATCTATGCATCGGATCAGCAAGTAAATTAGTGTACACTAATAGATTTCGGTTACTATTTCATTTTACCTGTCTATTCCAAGAGGTCAGAGCAGTTTGACTCTCATGAAAGTCGATTGCAGCATTCTGTTTTGTGAGTTTCCTATTTATTAAAGCTAACATGGAATTAGAAATTATTAAAACTGGTAAAGGTAGAAACAAAAATTTTAACGACACTGCAAGATTTACTTATCAATTTTTACTTCTAATTCAATTTGTTTGAATAATTTTATAACACCCGAGTAAGTTTTTATGTTCAGAGGTAGTGGCACCTTGTCATTATTAATGACCTAAATAGTTTTTCCGACTTTTTCCCTGTCTTATTACCTTCGACCTTGTAACTAAGCATTTGTTACGACGTCAGCATACACATGTACAGAATTTTTAGGCACATTGGAGAAACAGTGTAGTACATTTTGTAAATTTTTGAGTATGCTAGCAACTACTAACTTTAAAGAATATTATTAAGATCTAATCGTAAGTTGATTTTTTTTCTATATCCTTTTCGAGGGGTTTAAATTTTTATTTTATGTTTCACTACGCAGATCTCGCTTAAGGTTTAATTTTTAGATCGAATTGGATTTAGGAGTATACCATTTAGCGAATTATCACTTTGTAGTATAACAATATGCATCTTAGCATCTTAAATAAGGGTACGGGGGAAAAAGGTCCGGGGTTACTGAAATGTCCGGGAGATAATGTCCGCGGGGGAAAATGTCCGGGGGGAATATGTCCGGGGGGAAAGTGTTCGGGGGGAAAATGTCCTACAACCGCTCCTTACTATATGGTGAGACCTGGCCTTTAGCTATATGGCCATGTACGAATTCATTAATCTCTCAAGCTGCAGCATTTGTTGAGTAATTTCAGAAGTACGAGATAAGACGAGAAGACGTCGACGGCTGCACTCGCATCCGTCATCAAAAATATTGTAATTCTTTGCAGTAGTATGCATGTGAAGGGAAAATGCGCCTACAATGGACGTGTTATTTAACATTTTGACAGCTAAGTACATGCACACTCGCAATTAAAATAATCACACGCAGCATATTGTTGTATTCCCATGTTATCGCAATGATAATAAACTAAGTAAAATATGTTACCGATTACACAAAAAGCCACTCACAAAATTTCCTAAGCGATTATTAATCGTGAGGTCCTATCTCGGAAAGTAGTGTGGTAATGTAGTAATGCTCAGCTCAGAACAAGCCTACTAAATGTATAAGCCAGATATTAAAGCAGCATCAAAATAATCCAAGCAGAGTTAAAACCCCATGGAAGGTACCTTACATGTAGTTAAGACAGGTATCTTGATGTTGATAGAGACAAAGAAGTCAAGAGTACGCTGCATATGTAAGGGAAGAGACACAAATTACGTAAGCATTTTTTCTGAAATATTGGGACCCACCCACCCCTATTGTCAGCACCTTAACCATTACGTAAATGGCTATCTTTAACATGGCACCATAGCTATTAGAGTCACTGAAAACCTGCCACCCACCCTAGTAGCTTACGTAATATGTGTCTCTTCCCTAATATTTTCGTTATATCAGCACGAAATAAGTAGTACACATAAAGGACTGTGCCAAGATTTGCACTTGACAAGGTGGGTACAAGTGCAGATCACTGCACTGATGGGCACGAGAGCGAAAATTTGAAGCTGTGTCCTAAATTTTTAAGGCGTAGAAAATGAAAAAAATTATTTTAGCCATCAATTGCATTGCAGAACAGAGAGTACATACAACACATTCGATTTCGATACTACTTTTTGGAATCACACACCGCAGATTATATGTATGCGGGGTATACTTATACTTCTACATGATGTCAGTAATGTCATGATTCGCTGACTGTAATCCATGCAATTCAACTTACGTTCTTACAAAATAGTTTACAAAAAGGGCCATAATTAGTTAAAAATAATATACCTCGCAATCTATTCACAAGTTATAATAATTATATCTGTAATTATGAACATTAATGCACAGAATAAAATAATGAAAAACAGCTCATAAATGAAGCCTGCAATTGCCACGTAGCACCTAGTTTAAAACATCCAATTAATAGAAGCTTGCAATAAATTTGCAATTAAGGTGGAATGGTAACCATTGCCTTATATCTCAATTTTTCGTAACTACTGGTGTTCTGTATGTATGTATGTAGCATACGCATTTTTACTGCTTTTTAAAGATTTTGCTATTGGTATCCACTTTCTTATGTACAGTCAAATCCTCCTGTAAGGGACCCTGATTTAAGGGAAAACCGCCGAAACGGACAAATTTAAAATATTTGGTTGGCTGGCTATGCTTGCAATGCTAAAATTATCTGGATGTAAGGGACCTGATGTAAGGGATAATCGAGTTTAAGGGACTGATTTCTACCACTTTTTTGCCACTTTTGGTCATTTTGCAAAATCTAAAGACCCAAAGACGTTGTAAAAGAAACGGGCATTAGTTCAAGTGTAATCGGCAGTATTAAGCAAGAAAGCGACCAAATTACAGACACATGGCTACGAGGAAAAAATTTGAAAAAACAAAAGCTATAATATTTAACTATCATTAAATCCTGCTGTAGTTATCTTAATCTTGACCTTGTTGCTACTGCAAATAACATAAATATTTTAGTTGACAATTCTCTTACAAGGGAAATCCCTTACATTATTAAACGGGAAATCGGCTAAACGGGACAAATATAGTTGGTCCCACGGCGTCCCTTATCTCCGGATTTTACAGTATGTATATTCTTGCAAAAACGTTTTCCATTCTTTCAATGCCTGTTTGAATTTTTGAATTCTGTTCAAAATATTAAACAAAATGCCACTCATGTATTAGCTGATGTATTAATCCAATACTGTTGTAAAAATAACAGCGCACAGGTCACAGGTAGCGAGGTAGCAGCAAATAATTGAGCTGTCACTATTTTTGAAAAGTTTGTACCTACTTTTTAATCGCTGTATGTACTGATTTAGCAAAACACTAGTGTAAACTCATTTGTAGGTTAGCGTAGAACGCAATGTTAACTAGTAGTGAATTGCTTACCCATTGCTTACATAACATAAGTCACCACAAATTACGGTGTTTTCGTGTATCTGATTGTAAACAACTACACTCACTTGGTTGG
Source organism: Dicyrtomina minuta (assembly GCA_949802685.1). Taxonomy (NCBI): domain Eukaryota; kingdom Metazoa; phylum Arthropoda; class Collembola; order Symphypleona; family Dicyrtomidae; genus Dicyrtomina; species Dicyrtomina minuta. The sequence goes on along the minus strand of OX461808.1, from coordinate 72,599,687 downwards.
TTTTGGTTATTTCATGAAGCAATAATACATAATAATTACTGTTACGCTTACGCTTTTATACATTGTGATAATGTAATAATTAAGTGTTCCCTGTGGCTTCGACGAATACATTTAGTGAAAACAGAAGTATTTAGTAATGAGTTTTATACGCTGCCATGGTTTCTGGTCTTCATCACAATCGTCTATACAGTCAGTAGTTGGAGTGCATAGCCACTGCTCGCACAAAAGCAAGACAAAATCATCATTATTACATCTTACTTACGATCTTACTCTATCCAACAGCTTGTTTAACTGCTATATACTCTCATTTTCACTACATTAACTATATATGTATATATAGAGAGAGTAAGATAGCTCTATTCAACAAAATGTGTATACTTATGTATACACATTACATGTGTTATTTACTTCTGTTTACTTATACTACTGTCAACTGTCATCCAATGAGCGTAGGGGGTAGCCTAACAGACTACTTTACAAAGTTTTGTTGCCGTTTAGATTATGGTTGCTACACAAAGACAACTTTATTTAAAAAAATTAAAGTGACACTGTCCTTTAATCGGTTGTCCTAGTTGATCGACTGAATGACGTAACCAAAATTTTCACTATTTTATTGGGATGGTCCCTACATGAATTCACCCAAATTATTACTCTCTTAATTAGGACCCTCCAAAAAGTAACGGTTTCTCCTTCGAACTTGTTCCTCGAAATTTTTAATTTATTACTAAACATTACTTGTTAAAATTGAGTGCTTATGTTGTCAATTATTATAGGTTTTAGTATTTACTCATAGGCATGTGGCTTATCGAACTCTGGCCCAAGTCTTACCGAAAACTCTCCTTTGAAATTCTTCTGTATCGAATTACTTTTCTGCAAGTATTACAGACATCTTGTAAAGAAGTAATTTGTACGGCTGTCGGACATTTTCCTCCCGGACATTTCCCCCCATGACATTACTCTCCCGGACATTCCCCCCCAAAGCTTACCGAGGGCATTTTCTTCCCAGTATCAATACATCACCAAAAGAAACGATTGTATCCATGTTTCGACGAGTGTTTCTTTCCAGAAAATGTATGCATTAGAAGACATTCTGAAAAATATGCATTGATAAATAAGCTCTAACTGAAGAACCAAACTGATTCTTTTCCATATTTTTATGAAGTAATGATTACTAGCTTACACATTTATTTAATAAGTATTTGTTGAGGAAAATGCGACTAAACTTTATATTCTTATACTTTACATTCAGCTTACAAATTTGTCATATTCTTGAAAAAGTTTACGAAAACATTTTGGTGGATGGGCGCACTCGTTTCTTTTAGTGACGTGATTTTGATATTAGAAGAAAAGCGTCCTCGGTTACGAGTTGGGGGCAAAATAGCCAGGAGGAAAATGTCTGCTTCCCAATGTGTACTTGTCATTGACATTCGTCCAAATTCATCCACATCCAGTTTCAGAAGCTAAATACTTTTGTGAATATTTTTACATGAATTGATCTGTTAATGGCTGATGGCTGTTGATGGCTGATGGATTTCTTGATACATCTAAAAGTACTTGTTCAGTTCTCTTACCTATGTACCTAATTATTTACACATATATATAGAGAGAGAAATAAGAATAATAAGATATGCATTAGCAAAATATAACTGTACACGCGTAAACAGAGAGCATTGTGCTCTATTCTATAAGTAAACAATTGATATTAGCCTGCTGTCGCCTGAAACTACCGTGCCACTTTTAGTAGCCATCAGTTTTGACCTTCATCGCCATGTAGCCACCAGCCACATGCATATACTATAGTTAAATTAACCGACATATTATATTGACATAAGAATTTTATGCATAGTTTAATATAGTTTCTTGTTTACATAGACCTGACGATATGGAAATAATCGTCATAAAGTTAATACAAATTAACTATATTACGCTAGGCTTGCACACAAATGTGTGCATTATACCACATAATGCAATATGTTTACATAGGGAGCTTGCAACAATAACGTTATGTAAAAATCTGTTTTGGCCCTATCCCCTCTGCCTGTACATAATTATTTTTGGTATGTCCCCCCTAAATTTCCCAACGTTATTTTTGCAAGCTCCCATATATTAATACGACGATACGGAAATATTCGTCATAACCTTTAGAGATGTAATCTTTTTCATCTTTACCACAAGGTACATTTTTATGCAGTAAAAACTCAATCAATACAAAGTAGGAATTAAAAGTGTATTAAATTATGAGTCAATTGAATTCTCTTTAATCGGAATTCAGTGAACGCAAAAATGGTATGTACATACTTATGTAGTTATAACTATTTGCTATACTCAAACGCAACATGACACTAATTACTTTGTCAGTGGCTTTAAGTAGGGAATTTGGATGGAATTTGGGTTTGTTTAATGTTTACATACATTCACTCTTCACTGTGCGAATTATTCGATACTCGTCTAGTACAACGGCCGGCATAGTTACAGTTATAAGGTGCTGTGAGAGGCAACAAAGTAGGTTGGCAGAACGTAATTATATAAGCATGTGTAATATGTGTAACATATAAGCCAGCCTTTTGCGAGCTTCATTCCTGTCAAGCAGTGTCTGCAGGTGGGCAACCAGTGAATTGTGGTAGTGAACGTCAGTGTGGGTTGGAATACACTATAATAAATTTCTTTCATAGTAGTTTAGATCAAAACATGAACTATTTTCGAGCGAGAAATAATCATTACAACTATATTATAAAAACGTGTTTTATTACTTTAAATTCAGTGAAGTTAAAAAATGTGAACTTTAAAGCTTGTTAGGCACTGCTACTATTTGTAGAAAGTGAACTATTAACAATATAGGTGAATACCAGTTAAATATTGCATCCGTTCGTTAAAAGGGTGAAACTATGGTGCCCTACCCGAAAGATTCCAGACAGACAGCAGCAGCTGTGTCATTCGGACTACTGACATATTTAATGAGTGAATTCATGTCAAGTCCAGAGAGTCCTACAGTTACTATATCGCAAGGCAAATTAAAAGGAATAGTTTCAAGATCAAGGGCGGGTTGGGAATACTTTGAGTACTTAGGAATTCCATACGCGAAACCACCGACGGACAGTCTAAGATTTGAAGTTAGTATTTTGCAGTATGCACAACAAGTTTTTCATATGTATAAAGTACAGTATAGGCCAGGGCCTTGCTTATATGATATAAATAAAACCAGTCCCCTGTCATACACGAAACATATCAAAACTTCGAGGTAATGTATTTTATTCACTTATGGTTAAAATATGGAATATTCTCTACAAAAAATAAGACTATGGAATTTGAGTTAATAAATACTTATGCAATTTCAAATTAATTATTAATTAGCGTATTACCGATATATAATCATAAAAAGGTTAATATAGAGCGAGCACAAGATTTTTGAATAGTTTTTCTTAAATTATTATTAAAGAGGGAAGGGTCAGCGGCGATAACTTAAAGCTTCAATTTATCAAAACTTTGTGAATACAGATTTCCTTAAATGGAGAAATTAGAAATTGAAAAATAAATGTATGGCATTTCAAAAATATCATAACTTTGACGCATAATTCACGTTATCATAACTGCGACTGCGAGGATCATATAAGTGAGGGAGTGTTTCACATTATATCAATATTATATATGTATGTCTTCAAAAATTAATATCTCTTTGCATAATTTGATTAAATTTTAGCCTCCTCAGTTCCCTGAAAATTGGACAAATATAAGAATGGCAAATAAATATTCTCCCGAGTGCATTCAATTTGAGTTAATGGTCACTGCGCGCACCGTGGGGTCGGAAGATTGTCTATATTTAAATGTGTTCACGCCGAATGTGAGTATTTTAACTATGTTATTATTAATAATTACTGCATATCTACATAATTTACCGGAATTTTCACAATTTTGAAATACTTCACTAATTTCAAAGTGTAATGTACCATTCGAAAGGCAACTACTGTAGTAGATTCCAAATAACGGAATGTAGATAAGTTTATTGACAAACGTTTGGAAATGTTTTTTACCTTTACTTTTTTTTGACGCATAAAAATTGTTGCGTGAGCCAGAAGCTTAAAGCAAAAAATATAGTTTTCTTAGTTTTTTAAGGGCTTCAAAATTATATATCGTTGCGTTGGTTAAAATCGGTCAACTTTTAAAATAAAACATTATTTAAACGTTTTTAACTACATTTAAAAACTAATCACGATCGGGCTAGTAACTACAAGTTAATTAGATTCGTCTAGTTCCGGTTTGAATGGTACATATATTACTGCCCCATATTACTGTTAAGGCTGCCTCAAGGGGCAAAGTCCCTTGTTTTGTATGACATAATTTGTGACATATACCGAAACGGGGCATACAATCAGTAACACTTTCAACCACGGACACGCAAAGTCGTAGACTCTTTGGCCTCAGTGAGGCCATAGAGGTTAGCACAAACCACGATAAATTTACCTGTACTATTAGTTAAAAAAGAAAGTCTTCATTTTGCCATAATTTATTTCAATATCGATCTGTTATTTTATGGAATACTTTATAAAATAACTTTAAAAGCTTCCAGTTTGAACTCAGTAAATGACCGACAAACTATTATTAGTGGTATACGGACATTTTCCCCCCGGACACTTTCCCCCCGGACATTATCCCCCCGGACATTTTCCCCCTAGGACATTATCCCCCCGGACATTATCCCCCCATGCAGCAACCCTGGACATTTTCCCCCCAGTCCAAAAATGAAACAGTTTAATAATACAAGAAGCTACTGGAAGACGTCCACAAAAAAGAACTCAGAAGGCGTACGTTAAGCTTCAGGAAAGGCTCAAGTGCATTTGCGTTAAGTATAGTGAAGGTTCTATGAGCGTGGATACGTTCCTTTGTAGTGTCGGGCACTCTATTAGATTTAGTTTTTTAGTACTTTTACGACAGTCCAAGATTTATTTAATAATTTTCACTTTTTAATCAATTTGTTTGAATTATTTTATAATGCACGAAAAAGTGTTTATATTTAGAGCTAATGGTGCCTTACTATTAATAATGACTTAAATAGTTGAGTTTTTCACTGTCTTATTACCTATTATCTTGTAACTAGACATTTTGTACGATGTCAGTATACACATGTACAGAATTCTTAGGCACATGGGAGATACAGTGCCGTACATATTATATATTATACAAATTTTTAAGTTTGCTAGTAACTATTAACTTTGAGGAATATTATTATTGTCTAAGGTGCTTTTTTCAATATAGTTTTCTACATTTTTGAATTTATATTTAGTGTTACTACGCATATTTTGCTTCAGGTTTAATAAATTTTAGATTAAATTGGATATGTGAGAAAAGTATTTAATGATTTATCACTTTATACTATAACAGTATGCATCGTAGCATCTTAAATACGGGTACGGGGGGAAAAGGTCCGGGGTTACTGCTTGGGGGGAAAACATCCGGGGGGATAATGTCCTAGGGGGAAAATGTCCGGGGGGGATAATGTCCGGGGGGAAAGTGTCCGGGGGGAAAATGTCCTACAACCGATAAGTAGGTAATTGCTTTAGTGTCACATTCATTATTATTGTCATGAATTCCAAAAATAGACATTATACTAATAATGGTGAATACATTTACATAATAATGAATGTGACACTAAAGCAATTACCTACTTATCAGCATAGTGTATAACTTCCACGCATGTATTACTTTGGCCACGGGTAGCAAATGGCCAAGGTTTTGTAGTGGGTACCAAATGTCCCACAACCGTTTTGCATACTTCTAACAATACTAATAAAATGCTATTACATTTTTATAGGTGGAAACTCCGAAATATACAAATCAACCGTTACCAGTTATGATTTATTTTCATGGTGGTTATTTTATGGCTGGTTCATCGAACATGTACCGGGCTAAATATTTTATGGATGAAGATATTGTGCTTGTCACAGTAAATTACAGGCTCGCAGCTTTGGGTAAGTCATATAGTTAAACGTTCCCCAATTCCAGTATCCAGCAGGGTAAGTAATGTTGTGTAATAATCGAAGAACTCGTAATCCCTTAATTATTATGTCATGGATTTATCTACATGGAGCACACGTTCTGTTCAGCAATTTACTAGTCAAATTGTTTAATTATACTTATTTAGGATTTTTGAATACTGGTGATTCCGTTGTTCGGGGCAATATGGGGCTAAAAGATCAGAACATGGCACTGCGGTGGGTACAAAGAAATATTAGGAAATTCGGGGGAGATCCAAATAAAGTCACAATATTTGGGGAAAGTGCAGGTAACGAAATTTTTCTTTGCTTTAGAGCATGCAGCAGAATCGTTAAAACAAATGTTTTATAATACAGTGCAATCGCGATATAACCTACTCCGATATAACGGATATATCTATACTGAGAAGTTTGTTCTGCTCGTGCATGGTTCCTATATGCTAACATGTAATACACTCTCGATAAACCGTACTTTTATACAACGAAAATCTTGCTTAAACGTACCTTTTCTCCTATTCCCACTTAAGCTTTCCTATGCTAATGCCTCGCAGTATAACGTACTTCTTGGTTTCACGCATTGTGAGAGACATTTTGATGTAAGTTGCAGACAACTAATATCTGCACTATAACCTATATTTATTACATGTCTATGTACCGCAATTAAGTTATAATTGAAAGTAATGGATTACGATTTTAATAAACATCCATTGGTTTGTCTTTTTAGACAACAATGGAGCCATTTATTATCTGCATAATAAACAATACGTTCATTTACTACAGGAATTCTCTTTTGCCCATACTCTCGATTTAACGTAATTTTAATAATGTACAGTGAAGTGCGTTATATCGCGATTCTACTGTATGTCGAATTTATATAGTATACTATTACATTGCGTAGTTGTCCTTTTGCACATCCTCATTGAAGGACATTTTGAAGTACTGTCAAAGTGTCAAACTCGTTATGCTTAAAGGGTGTAGGTGTTTATTTGCGCAAATTATTTCATTATAATATACTTACTTGTGGCACCATCGAATTTTTCAGGTAAATACCTATAACCTAGCATTTTACTGGTCGAAAGAAGTATGGTGGGATTACTATATAGCAATTGCAATTAGCAATTCACTCATACACATTATTTTCGTTGGAAAGAAAGACAGTACTGGAGTTCAAATAAAGTACAGGATTATGACTAGTATTTGTTTCCGCCTCTGCAGGCACACAATTTTTATGCCGAGGCAAGAGAAGTGGATATATGGAGAATTAACATATCTGTAATCTGTCGTACGGACATGCTAGCAACCCGTGGTGTGTATTGTACGGCAAACAGACGGACATGACCATTTCAATTTGAATAGATGCTTAAGCTCAGCATCTATTAAGAGCTGTCTATAGGGTGTATTTAAAACATGAATTTGAGTTGATAATGTTTTCGAATATTGTTGCGAAATGTCACTTTAGCGACAACCTTCACTGTTTTGATGAAAAATCAATATCTTCTGGATCGTCAATCGCCGTTGCTACAATAAGGTCCTACACATTTATTGAAGATGGTATTTTGTAAAAGCTCAGGATCTACTTTGGGCCCACGTGGACAAAACGCCGTATTTTTCGGTTTTTGGTTGGCAAAAAAATAATGATCTTCTTGGATTATTCGCGCATGGGAGGAAGTTACCCCACTTACTGTCTATTTCAGTGGGACAAGCTGCCTAATATGAAATAAATTTAGTTTAAGTTCGTTTAACGCGATTGAAATAAATCGAACCTTCTAGTTGTTTGCGCATCGTTTACGTTCAACAACGCTATTGCTATTGGTTTTCACAATGTTGTGTTGACTAATTAAATCACCTTTCTTTAATTCTAGGAGCAGCAAGTGTCCACTACCATATTTTGTCTCATCAGTCCAAAGGTAATAGTTTTATTATATATAGTATGTGTTTACATTTATACTTTCAATACGAACGGAGCAATTAAAAAGGTTCTTTCTTTTTGTATCACTTCGTTTCCAATAAAACAGAACAAATAATATGCTATTTCAATTGTTTGTAGAAAACCTAATTTATGATTATTTATTATAAAAACAGGCCTATTTCATCGAGCGATTTCCCAAAGGTATACTGCTAAATACATACCGGTATAGAAAATGTACTTCAGTTAATTTGTTAGTTTATGGGTTATCAGTGTATTCACCGGGATTGAACTCACCGGGAGTGTATTCACCGGCAAAAAACTCACCGGGAATGTTTAAGTGCATTCACCGGGAAGTGCACTGTTTGTTGGAATCGTTAGCGTTACCCAGGGGACACCACGAGGAGGTGATTCATGTCCCCCAAAGGGAACATTTAGTTCCTTGTTAACATTTAAGTAAATAAGTCACAATTTAAATACATACATTTAATTTTACACTAGAGTATGGCTAATAACATTCCTGAGTATCCATAGTGTCAACACTACAATAGGCTCCGTGCACAAGAGAAACTCGTAGCATAGCAGCGCCACTCGTGGCGCCGTACAAAGATACACCGGTGAGATATTCAAAACTTTAAGACTCAAACCATTAAAAAACTAACTTTAATAAATCATTTTTAATTACGATTAGTATCATTGAGGTGCCCTAATATTCATTTTTACAATTTACAATATTTATAAAAAGCATTAAAAGCATCGGTTTATAGGCAATGAGTTATGCCTTCGTGTAGTAGTCTACTTATGATGTACGTAATTTTTCCATTATTGTCTTATACATTTTGCTCTCACCGGACTATTGCCATTGCTAGCCACTAGCCGCACTGCCTTGCTATTTTGAAGCGACACCTGGGCTTGTGCACGGAGCCCATAGGCTGGACTGCTTGGGTGGTGGCTTCCTCTTTGACAATGGTGGCTGTGGCGGTGGCGGGGATGAAGGTGACTGCGGTGATGAATGTGGATGTAGTGGAGATGGAGATGAGTGTGGTGATGGTTGCGTCGGTTTTTTCTTTTCCGCGAGTTCTCGTTTTTGTTGGTCGTTGGAGTTTATGCTTTTTGTTTTGGGTCAAAGGTGAGTCGAGGAAATAAATTTTTTTCGCTTCCGTTTTGTAGCCTTTTTTAAAGTTACTTTACGTTTACTTACTATGGATACTCAGGAATGTTAATAGCCATACTCTAGTTTAACTGTAAATGTATGTATTTAAATTGTGACTTATTTACCTAAATGTTGACAAGGAACTTAATGTTCCCTTTGGGGGACATGAAGCAACTCCTCGTGGTGTCCCGTGGGTAACGCTAACGATTCCAACAAACAGTGCACTTCCCGGTGAATGCACTTAAACATTCCCGGTGAGTTTTTTGCCGGTGAATACACTCCCGGTGAGTTCAATCCGGGTGAATACACTGGACACCAGTTTATGTATTCAAAATTGCTCATTGTTATCCAAAGTGGGAGCTCATTGAACGCAAAGATCTGGGCATTGACTTCTAATCCAGCAATACAATCACGAAGACTAGGAGCTCTTTTTCGCTGCCCACTAAAAACTTCTGCTGAAATGATAGCATGTTTAAAAAAAGTCGATGCACGAAAACTGGTCCAGGTTCATCAGGCTGCCATGGTATTATCTTTGTTTATTGTTTTACTCTAATTAGATCGTATGTTTTAAGTATCTTTAGAATTGGATTTGGTTAAAGATCATATTGTTGGATGTGGCGTTCTGGTATTCGCACAAGTAATTATATACATTTTTCATTGCGTATTTACTTTTTACTTTCATATTGCTGTGTATACACACAGTTCAAGTTCAGCAGTTAGCCTAGTTTTGAAAAATGTATGAACGTTTGTGAAGAGCGATATCAATTTTCTCCAATAAAACTGATACTGAGACAAGAATAGTACATGTACTTCATTAAATGAAATTAATTCCGTTGCAAAACTATCCCTAAACATATTGAGGATAAAAGTTAATGAAATACCTGAATATTCTAAATTATTTCATATGCCTCAACTACGTATATATATATATACTCCTGTTTTGTACCTGTTAATATGAAATAAAAGTAGAAGTAAGCCCGGGGTTGCCAGCGAGCCTCCTTCTACTTTCTTTCCTCACGTCCCTCCCCGGAGGTACTTTCCCGGTTCCCGCCACAACAATAATATTTTAATCATCGACCACCATTACCTGGGGCTCTCGGCACTTATTAGCAAAATAACAAAAATTCACAATTCCGCAGCCGGGAGTTCCACCACAGGAAATAATGTAATCCAAATGACGTCACACGTCGAGGTGACAGTTCATAATATATACGGATTTAATATTTATAGTACTTCATTTTAAGAATTTCATATTCTTTTGTGGGAATTTCTTACAATACGTGACTTTGAAAATGTTCACTCACTAGTCAGATATTTCGGTGATTTTATTTTAAAGTTTAGTGAAAGTGTTAGAAGATGCCACAGATTGAAGCAGGGAAATGTCAATATACCCAAGATTTAACTCACATTAGTGGTCGATTGGTACAACAAATAGTAAAATTAGGAACTTAAGCTGTAAAAACCTCTGACGAGTATAATCTCTAACAAGAGAACAGAATATCATTATTGTTGTTGTTTTACTTGCTATTTTAATTAATTATTTAGGTTAGTTGTTACTTTCTTGAAAAATACCAGCTTAAGAATCTTGAAGTCATAGGTTTGCTTGTGGGTGCTCGTGGTACTATTCCAGCCTTTTTTGAGTCCCTTCGAAAAGATATGCGGCTTCCTTCTACAATGTTACATTGTTACATGAAATAGTGATTGCTACCATTCGAGGCTCGTGTCGTATTGCTCATAATCATCTATATAATAAGAATTTATCTGAAAGCTAGTTTTTACAAATTGTACTATTGCAAAAATTTCTTGTGTTCTTTTAAAACCATTTACTTTCTCTTAAAATTGTATGTTGTTCTTACTGTGTCCTTGTGGCAAGCGCAATTTTAGCGACAGTTGTAAATAAATATTTACTTACTCTCTATCCTAGTCTGCAATCCGCCAACCCCATGACAACTATCTGCCGTCCATAGAGTCTGTGCGGGCACCAGATTCGTTCCTAATTGATTACCCTATAAACTTAGTGGCTAAAGGAAGCTTCAACAAAGTTCCTTGGATGAGCGGCTTGAATTCTGCTGAAGGCCTACTTAATTTTGCGCGTAAGACAGCTACACCATTATCCCCTTCGCTCTTTTCCTACTATGTAATTATTTTAAGCGCTTATCAAATCCCAACCCATTTTGTATAATTTTTCTTTTGTCGTTGCACCTGGAATTCAAGCATCTCATGTGATGATTACTTTCATAAAGTAGCTTAAACATCTTCCCATAACTTAAGGTGATGTAAAGAAACAGGTTATACTCTTAACTACGCAGTCTTGGCGGTTTGGTGACGGTACGTTCTAGTCTAGCTCACATTAATTGTGAATTGTTGTTGTTTTTATTGGTTGCAGGACATTTCCTTTCCGGAAATTTCCTACCCGGACTTTTTCTACCCGGAATTTTTCTACCCGGTTAATTCAGGAGGACCTGGCTTAAGTAACTTAGACTTCCTAAGAAAATTATAAAAATCTTTCTCACACTATTACCACAGCACTTAATTTCGACATTAGCCACGGGTAGGAAATGTCCTTGGTTTGGTGGTGGGTAGCAAATGTCCCGGGGTAGGAAATGTCCGGGTAGAAAATGTCCGTTTACAGTTACTGTTGTTGTGAGGTTTCGAGGGTATTGTAATTTTAAATTTAAATACAATTATAATTTGTATGTTTGTTGTGCAGCCTTAACAGGAACGTAAGGCAGTTTAAACTGACATCCTATTTTTTTTACAAAATATTTCATTTTTGAAAAAAATTGTTTTTTGAATTTGCGTGAAAACTTAAAATCCAAATTTTAACATCTTACTAAATGGAATTGCACATAAACGATACACCATTTAAACCGAAATGAATAAGCGAAGCTAATTAACTAACGATAAGTGTGACAGCTCAGATCATGATTAATTTTTAATTGTAATTAAAAAACTTAACTAATTTTTTGTCAAAATTGACCGATGTTAATGCATGATACATCATTTTAAAGTTAAGCCCTTTAAAAATTATGAAAACGGGTATTTTGTTTTAGGCTTCCGACGCATAAAAAAAATAGGCGGAATTTTCAAAAAAAGTAACGGTTGTTTATTTTAAAATGACAACTGTTTGTCGATAAACTCTTCCTGTTATTTCGAATCTACAAGTCATTAGCTTTCGAATAGTATATCACACGTAGAAATTGGTTAAGTATCTCAAAAGTGTGAAAAATCCGGTAAATTATATAGATAGGTAGGAATAACTTCAAATATATTAGTTACTGTGAATTACAATAATTATTAATTATTTGTTAATTTTGAGTAGAATGGGGTTCCTTTGCTAAGTGATGGCCACATTTAGTAAGTGATGTTGAAATACAGTAATTAACGGCTAAATTTAGTTACCGATTGCCAACTTTAGCAAGTGATAATCAAATGCTCTCGCCCCCAGTGTCCGAATTCACCGATGTTCGAAATATTTTGTGTTCCTACTGCCAGAAACCCTTTTTAAACTACCGAAACCTTTTATGCCATTACATTGCACTGCCATAATGCCATAAACACCTTCCCTTAAAATAAATCCTGAATAGCAACTATATATATATCTTATTCATTGCTAAATAATTGTAGTGTGTCTCATAATTTTAAACTCACCAATTAAACTCAATTTGTTACTTACCGCTGAATCCATTCCATCAACTCTCCGTAATGTCCAATCCCGGACGTCTCGTGACCACGGGTGACCTGTGTATTGACTTAAACACTGTTTTGTAGAGAATTTAATTGTGCTTATGCCCGATTTCTTTAAATTTTAATCGGTTGACATTTGCGCATGTACACAGGAATGAGCCTATTGCAAAACTACCGCCGCTCACGGAGCAAGACTGAACTAACCAATGCAAAATCATACGTATTCTTAAATGGCTTTATTTCCAATATGATATTTATAGGCGCAAATTAAAGATAAATGCACAATTAACACTTTAAGATCATTAAATTGGCAGTACCGTGCCTGTGGTGACCGTAAAATTGATTCTCAGGTCGACGTACGTATTTCAACGAAAACCCCGTACCATTTTTGTCTATGTCTTTTTCGACATAGATAAAAATGGTACGGGGTTTTCGTTGAAATACATACGTTGACCTGAGAATCAATTTTACGGTCACCACAGGCATGGTACTACCAATTTAATGATCTTAAAGTGTTAATTGTGCATTTATCTTTGATTTTAGACTATAAACCTCATATTGGAAATTAAGCCATTTAAGAATACGTATGATTTAACATGGGCTTTTTGAAAAATAGTTCACCCTTGCTCCGTGAGCGGCGGTAGTTTTGCAATAGGCTCATTTAGTGATACAAGTCGTGATTTTCCCATGTTATCATAAAAAAGTTGACATGAGGTTGACCTGTCTGCTCCAACGCTAGCTGTGCTACAGTGACCCGATGATCAAAGTTAATGATTCAATGGATAAGTAACATGTCTGAAAGTACGAACACCAATTTTCGTAATTTTGTATTGCTTTAGCCGGGAGATATTGCTATTTGAATTTTAAAAACCCCAAAGTGAGTTTCAAATTTTGAGACGCCCGATTTTCGGTTTTTAATTATTTACATGAGAACCACGTGACCCCTGGGGGTCAATCAAAGTTGAATCCTAATTAATAATGAGTTGTCATCTAAAAATAAATATCTCGCCGGAAAACTCATTGAAAGGAAGTAAACCCCATAAACCGGGGTGAGTTTAAAATTATGAGACACACTGTATTGCAATGTATAAAATGATAACTGTATTGTATTTTCCACGGATAGGCTTGCTCTCTAATAGAACTCTAGTGGATCGCCTCGATAGTGAATGGATGCAGTGGATACCAGTAATGCTAGGATATGATGCCTCACTGCAAAACGTTACGAAGAAAATCAAGAGTTTTTACTTTGGTGATACTGTTAAAATCAACCCATGGAATTTAATTGAAAATTTCACGAATCTTTTCTCGGATCGAATGTTTTTTCACGGAACTCACAAGGCCGCAGTTTACCATTCATACTTTGCCCCGGTGTATTTATACTATAATACGTACAAGGGAGACGTCAGCTTGTTCAACCTTATGAAAGCAGTATCTCCTACGAGTCGACTAGCTGCTGAATTACAAATTGCTTTTGACTATATTAAAGACTTCGTGTATAATATTACTTACGGAAGTTTGTTTGAGAACCAAGGTAAGTAAGTTTCCGGATAAATTGCTTAAGATCGATACTGTTTATTAACTTATAAAATTACTTGGTTTGTGTCGCTCGCAGTAGAAACTGCAACACATGAATACAACCGTCCAATTTAAGCACTTCAACCTTAAGCTTACTAGTTAGCATGACTTTATCCAGAAAAAAATGTTTAAAAAATAATATGACTATTGCGACTCCAACAATCAGTGACCCACACCACTTCGTAGTACTTTGATCAACAGTATATTTGTTGCGCTAACAATTTTAACGGTATTTAATGATTTTGAAACCATACCAAAACGATTGTCGTTGGTTGAGATAAATACACATTAATATCATACAAATTGTGCAATTTTTCACACTAAATATATGACTACAGTTCATTCGAATTACAATTCATTTATTGTACGTTTACGAATTAAAGGTCCGTGTCACGCGGATGAACTTCCATTACTATTCAACATGCACATGCTTGCTGACATTAAGAAGTCTTCAAGAGATTACTCAATGTCAAGAGCAATGGTCAAATCCTGGACTGACTTTGCGAAAAATGAGTAAGCCAATTATGTGTAGTTTTGCTTACCACCCATTACAATTACAACCCACCGCCTGCTCTTTTAGTGCAAAATTAACGCACCAATTACTTAAAATTTTACAGGAAAGTTCTGAAATTTAATAATATCGTGTGGCCACCGATACAGGAAAATAATCGGCTGCAATACATGAAGTTGGATGTAAGACCTAGAATTATACCCGAACCATTTAGTCATCGACTCTTATTTTGGGACTCCTTAGGGGTCTAAATAAATGTTGTTTGCAGAAAATACCAGCACAAATAAATACATTCAAACTGATGACCAGTAATTTGTAACTACCTATATTATTCACTGACATTGAAGCTGCTGTAGAAAACTTGATGTGAGATTTATTTAGAATTATTCAAAATTGATTTGATGATTCCAGTACCCTGATCTTATTTTCACTGTAGACATACGCTCCGTAGCTAACGCACAAATGGAAACTAAAGCATTGTGGACTCAGTATTTGTTTTTATTGTTTTTGAATCGTTAACTTATTTTTGTATGCCTGATAATGTCACCGAATTCCGGATTTTCAAATGACACATTCAGAGATGTCCCTGTATCCCCCAGTAAGTTGTTACGTTACGCACCTGCCTGGATTACGAACAAAAATAAATATACCTAAATGCCTATGCCACATTTCCCACCACCGTAGCCCAATGGTTAATGACACAAACGAAAGTATTACCAGAATAATCTTTGGATTGTGAATAGGGCTGTATTTTGCCAATTTATACTTAAATGTCATCACGTTAATTTTTAATTTTGATATAAGTAAACTAAACATACACCCGTATATGAAATTTTGAATTGTATAAGCGGAACTGTGGGGATGAGATAAATCTAATCACATGTATCATGTATGTATAAATGAATAAAATATGAATTGAAAGTAGCTATATGTCCCAACACGTAACATTATATTTCCATCATACCTACTTATCATCTCTGCAGCGCAGCCTTAGCCTTTAACAGTCCAAATGTTCTTAAAAATAATATTACCAGCTCTTCTTTGGAATGTAAACACTGTTTCCTAATTAAATTACGTTAAACAAACTACATACCATTAATTTTTACGTCAAAAGTTGACTCAAAACTAAATGGCATTCAACCAAAATTACGAAATACAAGGAAAATCTCAACTAAGGACTGAGAAGACATCACACATCACTGCCGAGCAGTGATGACCTAGCCAGGGCTTCGGCCCATCACTTATTATTAAGGTCCGTCACTACCTATTAAAGTCACGGTTGACTGGTGTCAATCCAACTGTAATAGCGGCTAGGTACCTGGCGCCTGGCGCCTCAAATGCCACGGCAGAGTGCCCATCTGTAACCTGTGTCCGTGAATCTGCAGTTTCTGACATATTTGGAGCAGAATTATCAACTCAAGACTCACAGAAAAATCAAAACAGAAGCTGGAATTGAAATTATTACAAAGAGTTGAGCACCGTATACTTCATCATTCCATAATTATCTTCCTAGTTACTGTGTCATATTGTTTATTTGTTCTGCGTGTGAACTGAAAATTGTGATTAAGTTTTTGGTATTTTAAAAATTTTAATATTACTTCTAATATTCTCTTGCACTTTTTCATTTTTAGGTAGCCATATTTATTCAGTGCACTCTCAGTGTAGTATCTATAAGATACCTACATGTAACATAACTACTGCAAATAAAATAATGTTCTCAAGGTTCTGGCATGCCTGACAAGGGGTGCTAGGACCGGGGTAAAGAGGCTGGACGCGGGTTCGAATCCAGCCTAGGGCTATTTGGAGCGAGCCAATTAGCTACGTAAATACTCCGTTCTTCGGTTTTTGTTATCTCCCTACCACAAGTTGGCTCACTCTGACCACCCCATTTTACAAAAATTATTATTAAATTGAAATTTATTTTAATTACAAGTAACCCGGCCCGTCCTACGGACGGAATGTAACAGCATTTATTACACATTAATATGCTTACACAACCTTAGGTTAAATGATTCATCTTAACGCAGGTCAAACATATTTTGGTGTATTTTCAGCAAATTTTTTAAGATACCAAAATGAAAACTTAATAATAAAATTGTACCTACAGGTTTGAACGTCATTGCAAACTGGTTTACACGCTTACATGTTTTATTTGATACCTAGTTAATATTTTTAAAAGGAGTTTAAGTATGCAAAAGCGTTTACAGTACGCCCCACATAGGTTTTAAAATTGTCCCTGATAGTTGGCTGGCGACGCCGTCTCTCTGGTTAGCACATATCTGCTTAAAAAAATACATGAATGTTAAGATAAAAAATATAAAACGAAGACTCAATTTTTTATTTTCCATGACAGGAAGAAGTCACATTCAGATTCTGATTTGGCTTTCAATTATACGGAATAATTGTATTCTGAATCGGATCTTGATTATATTAGCTAAAAATATTTATATTCCAAATGAAATTGCATAATTATGAAGTATTCAGATTCAAAAGACTTAATTATTAGAAAAACGCCGGATTTGAATACCTATTTGGTTCTCATTACTAAGAAACAATCAGATTTCGATTTGGATTTCATTATTAGGAAATATTTAGATTT
Organism: Dicyrtomina minuta; assembly: GCA_949802685.1. NCBI lineage: Eukaryota > Metazoa > Arthropoda > Collembola > Symphypleona > Dicyrtomidae > Dicyrtomina > Dicyrtomina minuta. The sequence goes on along the minus strand of OX461808.1, from coordinate 72,582,269 downwards.
AGAGGACTTCATTTTTAGGAGAGAGTCACATTTAGCTTCTCATTTGAATTTCATTACTAAGCAATGATACAATTCCGATTTATATTTTGATTTCATAATCAAGAAAACCTTATGCTCAAAAAAGAATTGCAGTAATCGGAACTATTCATATTTAGATTGAACAAAATGTATTATACGGAAAAAACCACTTTAAGATACAAATTTGGATCTTATTACCAATGAGTAATTAAATTCTGATTTAGATTTTAAATTAATCGCTAAGGAATAATGAGATCACTATTGTGGTTTGAATTTCATTAATATGAAATGTTTATATTCAAATATTAATTTAATTATTAGTATTTAAAGGATGTCATCATTAGAAAAACGCCACATTCAGATTCTATTTTGCATTTCATCAATTTTGACTAAAACGATTCCGAGTTTGATTTCATTAGTATTTCCTGACGAAGTTGAGGTATAATCCAAACTGCAAACTTTTGCTTAGCTTATAGTAAAATGTAGATTTTGTAGCATTACAACTGTTGACAGCTTGAGTAGGGAAATGCATTTAGATTGACGTTATTTAGCTTATGATTTTGGCATACTTCCGAAAATATCGACGAATACATATTTTCACTAAAGGGACATTTATTTTATTTTTTTTTGTGATTTTGATAATTAGAGGAAAATGTCCTCTGCACGATTTGGGTCAAAAATGTCCCAGGAAGAGGGAGGTAAAAGGAAAATTTGCTAAATGCATGTCATTATACCTGCAAATGGTGCCCAAGATTGGAGGTTAAACTTTTGCTGAAGCTTATGAATGAATAGGCACATAAAAAAAGAATTCAAATTAGCTAACACCCGATGGAACAACTTAAATAGATGACCTCTAGTGTAGGATAACGGGTAGGGAAATGAATTAGCCAGGTCAATGTACTTTAATGCCATTTGCCACACTGGGGGATTAATCTTATGGTAAAGGGCAGGATGCTGTAAATTTTCTTCCGGTGTCATAACTTCAATAACTTTAGTCTCCTTTATGCAAGCCAAACACCCTTCAGGTCAGGTACTGAAAATTTCCATTATCTAACATTAATATGTTGATTGCATCACCAAAGACCTAATTGAATGATACGATGTATGGAAGCTCTTGAACTTTGCGTAATTAGTAAATGTGCAAACCACTCATCCGACAGTAGTATTTCCTTTCGTTTTGTGTCAATTTATTTTATTTTATTTCAATTCCTTTCCATTTATTTCCATACGACAATTCATTCAATTCATCAATTTTCAAAACATATCGTTGAAATAAAATTTTACCTTTAAAATTCATACTGCCTATTGGGTACATTAAATTTATACTGCCCATTGCCGGTAACAGTGTACTGCCAATAAGCTACGCGTTAATTCACTGCCAGTTCGCCCCCCCCCCTATACTGCCTATACTTGCTCGCATCCTAGGGCAGTCCTACTCAGCTATCTTGATTTTGTATCCAGAGAATAGTTTTTAATTCAGTTTTATTAGGGGGTTTGCAAGCTCTTTTGCTTTCTTCAAGGTAACACAGGCTACCCCTTAAAGTGAGCAGGTAAAAGATTTTCTTGCTACACGAAGATTTAGTTAAGTAAATTAAGGAAGATGCATAATCATATCTTGTAGCTCCCGTAAAATTTCATTATTAGGTTGTAATTTTGGTATCTAAAAAAATTTGCTAAAAATGTACCAAAATATGTTTGACCTGCGTTAAGATGAATCATTTAACTTAAGGTTGTGTAAGCATATTATTGTGTTATAAATGCTGTTACATTCCGTCTGCGGGACGGGCCGGGTTACTTGTCCTATAATATAACGCGGGTCTCTTATACATCGCGCGTCTCTAATACAACGCGGGGGGTAAGCCTTGAAGTTTTAATACAACGCGGGTCTCTAATATAATTGCAGTTCTGGAGTTACTAAACTAAAATGGAAAGATTAATTAATACAAATTCAACAATATGTTGACAGTATATAGTACGGTCCCAAACACTGGGCAAGGTTAAAATAATGAGTAAAGGTGCCAAACTGTAGACAATTGAATTTGCTATCGATTAGTATACCGATTAGCGGTATTGGACGTTACTCGGCATAACAGGAGCTAACAAAATGTGGCAAGGCTTTTAAATTTTATCAAATTTTTGACGACTCTTTTTTTCTCCTAGTTAGCTTAATTAATGCGCATAGTTAGATCTTTTCTGTTATGTTTTACGACTACATGCACCTGTTGGGTTAAGCGTTTAAAATTAGTGACAAGTCAGTAAGTGGAAATCGGAAAGCGGAAATCGGAAAGTGGACGCTAAAGCGTCTTTTGGATTTTATTAATGTAGGGATTATTATTTGTGTATACTATTATTCTAATAAGTTGGTTTAGTACTTACTCTACGTTAATACCAATTTTAATAATGACATTAAAGAGCAGGGAAAAATAAAATATGTTTCATATGTAAGCGTGCAGATGCAAAAAAGCTTGCTTTTAGATGTGGTATCTGTAAAACCCTATTTTACAATACTAAATGCTTGAATCTACCAATTAGCAACAGAGTTTTGACAACTTTGATAAATTATAAGACTTGGGCATGCAACCTGTGTAATGTAATCCCCATAATAATAAAATCCAAATAACGTTGTCCGATCTCCGCCGTCCGCTGTTTCCCCTTCGATGCCCGCTGTATTATTTAAAAATCCAAATAACGTTGTCTGATCTCCGCTGTCCGCTGTCCGCCGTCCGCTGTTTCCCCTTCGATGCCCGCTGTACTATTTAATGGTTTAATGCATAGCGACGCGCAGATAACGCTGAATAGCTTTACAGTGTGTCCCGATAGAATAAGGACACAGTGTTTTTCGTGGTTTACTCCCCCCCACACGGGGCTACTGGGACGAGATAATTATTTTTAAATGAAAACTAGCTAGTATGTGTATGTAAACTTTAGTTGACCTCCAGGGGTTACGTAGTTCTCATGAAATTAATTAAAAGCTGAAAATGGCTGTCCCGATAGAAGGACACTTCCCGGTTTCCTTCATTTACATCACCATAACTTCTGACCTAGTTAGCGAAAAAATGGTAAATTTGGCCTGGTCACTCACAGATACATTACGTATGAGTAGAAGCATTCACTTTCATCACAGGATTCGGCTGGCTCCGGTGGCCCTGGAGGTAACGCCCCCCCGCCGTTCAAATTGTTATACTATAGGAATCATATGGGAAAACGTGACTTGCTGCAATAAAACATCCAGTTTATGCATAATTCTCAACCGATTTCGATAAATAAACGCGGGATACAAACGTCATGAAATTGCCTACAAAACAACATATCACTTGTGTGTGGGGTCAATTGGGGTCACGCGGCGCACTTCTATGAATACGGTTTCGCATTTCGTGAATTGGATGCACACTGCTAGCATAGCATGCAACCTGATAGCATAGGTTTCAGGTTCACATGGGTAATACGGGATACCATATGCATGTATTTCACTTAAACCTAGGATTCTTACTATACTAAGTATGATGCACTAGATAAAAAACATTTTGTTTACATGTGAAATATCCGCCGGGTCTCGTTGAATGATTTTATTTAGATCTTCCCCTTGGAAAGGAAGATACCGTCATCGCCACTGTTGCTCGTCCCCCAGGTTCTCAAACGTTGGTCAGGTCCAGACACTATTCCAGCAGTCTTGTGCTCTAGAGCATCGACTGGTTCTCCAGAGAATCTTGGTTCCGCTTTACAGCTTCCGACTTGCGCTGCAGAGCACATGCCTTGTGCTCCCGAGCACGTACCTTGTGCTCCCAAGCACTTTCCTTGTGCTCCTAGGCACTTTCCTTGCGCTCCCAAGCACTTTCCTTGTGCTCCTAGGCACTTTCCTTGCGCTCCCAAGTACTTTCCCTGTGCTCAGCACAAACCTTTATCTCCAATCCTTCAGCATTGGAAGTCTAAGTTTCCCCTCTTTTCATATCCTTTAGCAAATTAAGGAGTAATCCGTCTACTCTGCTCGAAAGTATCAACTTTCGCTCCAAGCATCTAACTTAAGTTCCCAAGCACCTGTGTTGTGCTTCCAAGTACTTTCATCCTGCTCTCGAATACATCTTATGTGCTCCCTAGCACCTTGTAAATTCTCCGCTTGCCCCAAGGTAGCGTAGGAGGCACTTAAGAGGACCGCCACTCAAACCCACTCAAGCCGCGCAGCCTCGGCCAACCTGTTGATTGATGGCATTGAAAATAGCACCGTAATCATGAAGGAGGAACAAAGGTTGAAGTATAGAAAAGTGTGGCAGAGGCAGGCTACAAGCGGATTTCTCGCGAACCCAGGGATAAGGAAACGGGTAACAAACTACATAGGATAGACTATTGCTTACTCGATGGTATTGTGTTAAGGTCAGAGAAGGATAGTGGGAATTTCAAAGTATTGAAACGAGCTTCCAGAGATTCTCATCCAACATCCCACTCTTTCTCTGTCCACCACTGGGTGACTCCAGAGAGTGTAGATACTGTGTGAAATGTATTTACAGCCCGAACCGTACATCTACAGAGCCGATCAGGACTAGCCTACCAGAGCTGGCGATCAAACTCTGGACCTGAGCCTAGAAGTCGTCAAGCTCCAGACTGCAGTCCCCTAGCCTCTCAACCAACTTAGCAGGATAGTTAGCACACACACCACCTTTTCCTACCTCCTAACAACTTCTTCAAATCGAATTGGGAATAGCTAACCCCAGTCTCCTGCTTACAGAGAGAACGTCAAGGTTGGGTTGACGTTTACTTGCACCGGGACTTACTATACTAGTAGTAGTACTGTGCGAAAATGTGATCACCCCTTAAATGTGATCAGTGGCCGCCGTTCGAATATCACCGCCTTTAAAAATCTGTCCAACTAATATTCATACAGCCTATACCGTAAAGTTCACTTAAAAGGGATTCCGCGGGACCGACCAAATCTGTCCCTTATAACCGAATTCCCTTTTAACCATTTAAGGGATTTCCCTTTTAAGCGGTTATTATGTTTAAAAAAATTCAGATTTTATTCTTCGAAAAAGAGTAAGTTATATACAATGTTGTACGTGGACAGTTATTTAGATTCAAAAAAGTCAGTTAATTCAGTTTGTTTGAATTTATTTTGATTTTGATGTTGACGCACAAATAAACTTAAATTATGAAGATTCGAAAATAAAGTGTTCTCAGTATTTGTGTGCCCTAAAAAATATAGTTGTAGTTTCTCTCCATGAGTCTGTAATTTCTTCACTTTCTAATCCCGTCTCTTTTATTATTTCAATTTATTTGTGAGTTTTTAACTTTTGCACGATTTCCTACTTAGATAATGTGAATGTTTAGATAGGAGATAAGATGAGTGCAGTTTAGTTGCAGTTAGTGCACTACTCGTTCGGCTCTGTATTATTTTTCTTTTTCTTACTACTATTTTTCTTCAAAATCCCTTTTAAGTGACAAAAAAACCAAAAAGGGTAAAAAAAGTCCCTTTTAACCAGATAATCCCTTTTAGCGGTTCCCTTATAACCGGACAATTTTAACATTGAATCATAGGCTGGCCAACCAAACACTTTAAATCTGTCCCGTTTAGGCGGTTTTCCCTTTTAACAGAATCCCTTTTAAGTGAACTTTACAGTAGTCTCAACTATCTTTACTACTGGTTTCAGATTCTTTCCTTAAAAACTCTGGCCATGTAAAATCATGAAAGTTTTGAGGACTTTTTTGAATTTGTCACATTTAAGAACCTACTTTACCATTAACTTTAAATGTATTAATCACATGGGCACTTGGGCGGTTGTAAGACTTTTCGCAGTTTGTCGTACAATTACCTGTATCTCTTGCAATTTTTAATTTTTGACACTGAGTGTTTTTTTGTACAGACAGTATTAAAAGAAGTATAATGATAGCCTCTTGATTTTTTATTGTACGTTGTCTGTGGAGAAAGATACAGATTTTCGAAGTTGATAAAAAATTAACCCGACCAAACATACGCACTCCACTACTACTAGTATTCGCCGTGCAGAATTTTAACATTACGTACGTGCCTTCTGTATTTGTTTACACGTATTTTATAGGTTTTTATGCAGCTCACTTCCCTGAGTTTTGAAATGGGATAGGCTAGTGTTGTATTTTGTGAGCAATTGCTTGGCCTTGGCCTTAATTGCTCACAGGAAATTTTAATTGCGCACAAATTAGGGTTGCGCACAGCGTTCGAGCAATCTGTTTTCCCAAATTGCTCGCAATGCAAATTGCGCAATATTTAGAAAAAAATCTTTTAAAACGCTATTGGACCACGTAAAACACACTTTAAGTATTACTGCACAGGAATAAGAGTGTTTCATAACTAACCAAAACAAATCAAGAGCAAGACACTTAGTGTATTATCGATATTCAAGCATGTTTTTGGTTTTTCGGAGAGTAAAATAAATGTTCAAAATATACAGTGATATGAGTTGCTAATTTATAAGGAAGTGCTTCAATATTTCAAACTTTCAAATATTACATTCCAACTTCGCACGTTCACCATTTCACTATCACACTATCACTATTTATAAGTTACAATATAATTTACATGATACGGTCAGGTCAGTTGTTAGTATCAGTTGTTAATCTTAAGATGCTAAGACTGTAACGAAGGGGATTTGCAATTACTCCCAATATGTTGTTAATGAATTGTAAAACCAACCAAAACGGACTGTGACTGCCGTATATTTTGTTTGTTAGTTAGTTAGTTGAACTTTATTAGGGTGTTATTTAGACCGATTTGGTGCAAAGCAATTCTTCCACCGGTAACACAACATTAACAAAAATCAAGTTACAAGATTACAAAGTTGAATTCAGTATTTAACATAATAATTGTAGAGTAAAATTAGGATATATTTCTAACTTGTAGCTAGTATTAATAATATGACTAACGAAAATTAAAGTAATTCTAAAAGAATTTACCCTGTGTATAGTTTCTATTATTATTTTTTTATACATAAATGTTATTACGTGTATTAAGGCACCACTCTGATACCATACATTTGAACTGGCTTAGTGGCATTTCCAGGTTTCTTACAACAACAGGAATCAAATTTCATATTTTTGCTGTAATGAACAGACATGATTTTTGAAAGAAAGATGTTTCTTTGGCTGGTCAGTCTAGCAATTTGACTAGCTTATTTCTACTAGTGTTATCAAACATAACAGTATTGGACAGGTCAGGTATACATTTGTGGTTAAAGATCTTATACATAAACACGATAGAGTAGTATTATATGCGTTCTTGTACAGTGAAAATGTTACATAATTCATATAGATAGTAAAAGTCAATTTTTGATCGATATTTGTACATTTCTTGGTGGTTCTGACTGTTTTTGTAGTCTTATATAAGTTAAAAACAATATCCTAACAAGTTATCTATTTTTTTTGCTAGTCTATTTATTTGAGTGCTGCTTATTGCACTCCAAATTATTAATCCGTAATCAACTATAGATAGTATAAAACAGTTAATAGGGATTTTTAAAATATCGAAGCTTATATAACGTTTTAAAGATATTACACAGTAAATGGCGGACTATATGTTTTTGATCACAAGATTAAAGTGAGGCATGAAACTAAGAGTTTCGTCCAAGAGAACTCCGAGATATTTAAATGTTTATACGCGGTTAATTTTTACATTATTGCATTCAATATTTGGTAAATTGCTAGGCGGAATATCACGAGGTTTGTGAAATATCATATATACCGTCTTATTATAGTTTATTGCTAAGCTCATTTCCAAGCACCAGTTATTTAGATCATTTATTTTCAAGTTAGCTTTTTGAGTTAAGGTATTTAAATTTGTGCCACTAATAAAAAATACTAAATCATCCGCAAAAAGAGTGTAGTCAGTACCGATCAGTGCTTCTCCTACATTATTATAGTACATTGAAAATAGTAGTGGGGCTAGAATTGAACCCTGGAGCAGTCCCCGATTAAAATAAAAATTTTCAGATACAAAAGCGTTGTTTTTTACAATGAATGTTCTATCTGTGAAGTAATTACATAACAGTAATTCTAATAATTTATAGTGATCTACGTGATCGAACGCTTTTTTAAGGTCGACAAAAATAGCAATTACTTTTGATTTACAGTCATTAAACTTACTAAATAATTTATGAGCAAATACAGACAATGCCGTTTCACGCGATCGATTTTTTCTAAAGCGATGTTGATTAGTGTCTAGCATATCGTTCTTTTCTATGTAATTACTTATTATACGGTGAATGACTTTTTCTAGTAACTTACTTAATATTGGGAAGTTTAAAATCGACCTATAGAAAGATGCTTCAAGCAGGCTACCTTTACCCTTAAATAGTGGGCTTATTGTCGCGCATTTAAGAGCGTCTCGGATAATACTTGCCTTTAGAAATTTGTTGAAGAGTTGGGTTGAAGGAGCGCACAGTCCAATAAAAGATTTTTTTTTAAATTTCAGTGGAATTTCGTTTTCCTTAAAACTAACAGGATTTAACATTCTTAAGCTTAGAGCAACATCAATTGGTTCCATGTTTAACATTGAGTTAATAATATCTACATTATCTTTTAGTTCATTAATTATATTACATTGTTTTGTACCTGGAACAGTAAAGCTAGTTGACAAGGATTCACGTATAGTAGTCGGGTTGTCAGTTAGTTTACCATCTAAATTTAAAACTTTGATACCATTTATGAGTTTAATCTGTCTATTTGTAAGTTGATTATACAGTTTCCAGATACTTTTAGAATCTGTATTACTATTAAAATTACCCATAAAGTTTTTTTAAGCTAATTCTATCGACGACTTCAAGTAATTACAGTGTCGTCTATATAATTTAGAATCCGAATCTAGCTTTGTTTTGTCAGCAATTATTTTAAGATTGTTACGACGCTTAATCAAACTTCTAATTTCTTGTGTACTCCAAGAAAAAGGCTTTCCTTTGACACGTTTTTTTGTTAGTGATGAGACCTTATTGACAACAGACAACACAGCGTTTTCAAAGAAGCCTAGCTTATCATTACAATTAGGTAAAGTATTAAAGGGCTCCCAGTTCATATTCAGTTAAACTGGATCTACCTTTTCCCAATTTACCTTTTCTAAATTACGATGACAAATTATTTTAGATTTGTATTTGATACATTTTGCTTTTCTTATAATAAAAATAGCTTTTTGGTCTGAGCTAATCAGATTATTTGTTCCTGATTTTCTAGTTAGAGATGTATTAGATGTGTACAAATGATCTATTAATGTCTCACTTTTAGAATTTACCCGCGTGGGTTCACAAATTATTTGAGGTGAATTATACTGTCTGGATATGTCTCTTATTTTAGCTGTATCAGCGTTATGTTTTAACAAACCTATGTTAAGATAACCCAGTACTACATAGTAATTGTAACTAGAGCCAATTACCAATATTAATTCATTGAAGCAAGTTAAAAAGTCCGCTTTACTTACTTGGAGTGGGTTATAGTTACACACGACTAAAAAGTGTTTTAAGTGATTAATATGAACTTTGACACAATTAATTTCTACTCTATTTGGAAAGCTAACATTAAATTGTACTGACAAGGGTGTTTTTAAGGGTGTTATTAATATAGAACACAGTTCCACCCCCTGCTCCTTGCTTCCGGTCAAATCGTAGAAAATCATAATTCGTTAGTCCATATGACATAGATAATTTGCCTTTTGAGAGTCTAGACTCAGTTACTGCTAGAAAGTCATATTTAGATTCATTTAGGAATAAAGCTACTTAATCAAATTTATCAGGAAGTCCATTTATATTAATTTGACAGATTCTAGTACCCTTAACAGCGTTTACATTTAAAATGTCTTGATTGATTGGATTACTCGGATTAATAATAATACCTATTTCTAGAGTGTCAAATATTTCATGTATACTCTGTGGTGGCAAGGTACAGTTAAGGCAAATTTGATCGCTAACAATAATGCTACTACAATTTGGGCAATGTAATTGAGTTATATTATTTGGTATTATTACACATTCCTTACATTTAAATTCTTTGGTACATTCAGATGTTAGAAGACGAAAGCGATAAAATTTACGAAAAAAATACGATGCAGGTGCAGAGTATAATTGTATTGTATTGTATTTGAAGGGATCTTGCATAGTATAATACTATGCAAAATGCCGCTCAGGCCACTAATAGGCTCATTGCAGACTACCCTTATACTATAGCTTTAATTTAGGCATTACGCAAAACGACCTGTTGCCATAGAATAGGACAACAAGTCTCTTGGTGTAGCCAGTAGTAGTTGATCAGTTGTCAAGATGCATGCACCTAGATAAATATTCCTGACCATGATATATCTCAGACACTCAGCCAGAAAGTGACGTGCTGTTTCCTGCTCTAGTCCACAATGTGAACACAGAGGTGAATTGGCTAGTCTCATCCTGTGCATGTGTGCCTGGAATCTTCCATGACCAGTGAGTATTTCCACCAGCCATTTAAGTGCGTGCGCGAGAATCTTGTGAGCGAGTGATTTCCATACCAAGGTTTGTCAATCCATCGCTTTGACTGCGCGCAGGTAGATGTTTTATTCCACCTCTCTGTGTGTGCTTTCCTTCCTCTAGAGCGGATAGCCATGTTAACCACAGATGTTGCAATAGGAATAGAATGCATTGCCTCCTGTGCGGGAGCAATGTTCTCATACGATGCTTTGGCAAGGCGATCTGCCTCTTCATTGCCTCGGTAGTCAGTGTGACTTGGAATCCATGAAAGTCTAACTACGTTATATGTGGCCAGACGGTTCAAACATTCGTGACACGCGAGCACTAGCGTAGACACGGTGGTATCTTTTACCAGCGCATTTAGTGAACTTAGACTGTCGCTAAAGATGTGTATTGTTTGACCTTCACAGCCCATCCCCAACAGCCAATTTGCCGTGTGTAGGATTGCAAAGATCTCACACTGAAATACAGTAGCGTACTTGCCTAGGTAGATGGATTCTAAATGCAGTGTTTCTCGGGTGTTGGATTGACACAGCTCAATGAGGACACCGCTTCCTGAGAGAGGCCCATTTCTGGATCCGTCTGTGAAGCAAACATACCCATGCGCTAGCTCCGATAGATCACTGTCCCAGGCATTTCTGGGTTGATTTTCTACTAAGTAGTAGATACTATCCTTTAGAGTAAGGATGCTACAGTCAGTGCCCATTCGGAGGATGGGTTCATTGTTAACCCATTCATCTCAAAGGCGTGTGTGACTGCGATGGTCAAGTACTTGTGGGTTGCCATGCCACAGACCCCTAGCTCTCAATCTATGCATTGTACGAACTGCTATTCCAGTTAGATGTATATCCAAAGGAGTCAGTCCGACCAAGCATTCGATTGCGGACGTGGGTGTGATCTGCATTGCCCCTGTTATCAAAAGACAAGCGTGTCTTTGAACTTTTGTGAGAACTTTAACAGCTTTTTGAGTACGAATAGCGGGATGCCAAACAGCAACTGCGTAGTCTAGGACTGGACGAACCATTGCTGTGTACATCCAACTTACGACTCTAGGCTGAAGTCCCCATGATTTCCCAACCATCCGCTTGCATCTTGCAAGGGTGGTCGATGCTTTTTTCCCAATAGATTCACAATGTGGAATCCATGTGAGCCTCTTATCCAGGATCACACTAAGGTATTTAACCGTGTCTGATTTGGGTAAGAGGATACCCTGATAGTATACAGGTCTCCCTTTAAAACGGGGGTTTCTAGTAAAATCTATTATATAGGTCTTGTCAGGCTTCAACCTAAGTCCATTATTAGAGCACCAGGCATCCGTCAGGCGTAAACCCGCTTGGATCCTGCTCACAATGGCGTTGAAGTCTCGACCGCTTTGTACCATGGCTGCATCGTCTGCAAAACCTTGGGATAGAATTGATGGTACTTTGGCCTTCAGAGTGGCAAGTAACTCATCCATTACTAGGTTCCAAAGAAGTGGTGAAAGAACACCCCCCTGTGGGCATCCTCTCTCTACACTCCTTGTCCTAGTTTCTTGTTGCAGTTCAAAGTGTACTTGGCGATTGCAGAGCATGCGAAATATCCACCTTCTGAGGAAGGGAGATATTTCCAGACGCTCCATTGCTCGCTGTACAGCACTAAATAATAGATTGCTAAATGCTCCTTCAATGTCGGCAAAGACAGCAAGGACTAGCTCTTTCCTTTGCAAAGCTTTTTCTACAGGTGTGACTAGCCTATGTAGAGCAGCTTCGGTAGATACTCCTTTTAGGTAAGCAAATTGGTTATTGGAGCGCAACAAGGCTTCTAATTTAGGAGTCCTTATGTGCCTATCCGTTAAACTCTCAAGTGTTTTTAACATGAAGTTAGATAGTGAGATCGGACGCCACGATGTGGGTTCGCTTTAATCTTTCTTTTCTGGTTTAGGTAAGAATACGACCTTTGCATTACGCCAAATTGTCGGTGTGTAGCCCAATGTTAGGCATCCTTTAAATAGAAATTGCAAATGTTCAGTGAGTACAGGTAAGCTGTGCTGTTGTACAGCCGGAGCTATACCGTCTGGGCCTGGTGCCTTATACGGCATAAAGCTGTTCACTGCCAATTTTAGCTTTTCTGGAGTTATAATAATATCCAGCTCCGGCACGGTTAAAGAAGTAAAATCCATAGCTGGAATTACCAGCTGTGGATCACTAGGAAAGTAGTGAGCTAGGAGAATATCTAGAATTTCAGCCTTGTCCTGGGTGAGATTATCCGTACCAGGTATCTTAAGGCTAGTTGGAACCTTGCGTTTTTCATTTCCAAGTGCTTTGCTAACCCGTGCAGCTACTGGTAGACTCTCAATCTCTGAACAGTAGTTGCTCCATGCTAAACGCTGGGCTTTTCGCAAAACATTTTTGTAGTTGTTTCTTGATCTTAAATATTCCTTCCATTTGGCAGGGTCTCTTTCTGATTTAGAGCCGGCCTGCCGAAAGAGATCCCTAGTTCTCTTGCGAAGAATTGTTAGTTCAGGTGACCACCACGGAGCTGCTTTGCTTCTCCAGGTGACATATGTTTCTGGACAGGCTTTCTGAAAACTCTCCTGTAAAAACAAGGTAATGCAGTTAGCTTGATCCTCCAGACCAAAAGGTGTGAGGTCACAGCTGCTACCTACATCCTTTAACTTGCTCCTCAGTGTGTTTTGAAAGATTGCCCAGTTTGTTTTCCTTACATTTCGCACTTTAATTGGCGGTGGTTTAGCGCTTGTGACTTTAAATCTTATGTACCGGTGGTCTGAATTTGACTCCTTGTCAGAAACATGCCATAGTCGAATATGATTTTGTGCATAGCTGTTTGTTATAGTTATATCAAGAACTTCTTCCCGATTTTTTACTATAAATGTAGGTTAGATGCCCTGATTTTCCACATCCAGGTTACTGGCTAGTAGAGAAACACAAGCAGTATATCACCCCTCTCATTTATGTTCGTGCTGCCCCACACTCAATGATGTGCGTTTGCATCAGCACCAATCACCAGTGGTAGCTTATGCGTGTCACAGTAGGATACTAGTTTTCTCATATGTTCAGACGGAACATCCAGTGTGTCACCAGGCATATAGACTGATGCAAACACTATAGTTTGCTTCCCCCAATGAGTTAGTATTGCTACTGTATCTTTATCACAGAATTGCAGCAATACCGTTGCTTTGACATTTCTGGATGCTAATATGCATGACCGCGGTATGTCATTTGTGTCAGCCACAAATAGCTGGTCTTTGTTCCCGAGCCCTCGTATCACACCATGAATGTGGTAAGGCTCTTGGATTAGAAATATAAAGGAGTGGGAGTGGGGTGGGGTGTGAGCACCAGTGGGGTGCGTTAGACGTGCTTGTCGCACTAACATAGCGTCGCGACAACCTATGAGTGAGGAAGCCGCTGCACGCGCATGGTGCATGTTAATTTGGGTTATGTCAACATGGGGCGGAGTTATGTCTTTGGCTTCTCCCACGTGACCCAACCCGGATGTTCGTGGCACGCTTAGATTCTAAGCCCCCTCATTGGAGCTCTCCCCCTCCTCCCCCCCACTACCTTTAGATGCTGAGACTACCTCTATAAATCGGATTTGTCCAATACCATAGTAAAGTAGATGTTTGCAGTTCGCGAGGCAAGAGATAGTAAAAGGATCAACAGCTATGATCTTTGTGTGCCCTTTAATGACACCACCTATTTCGCTCGGTATATCTGCATAGTTGATCCATTGTGTGGTGTTGAGCATTGGGTAGTATAATTGATTGTTTTCTTTCAATTTTGAGGTGGCATTCTTTGCAATTTATAGTTTGAGTTGAGTGTAATTGTGTTTCAGGATTTCATATTCCGTTGTCTTGTGAGTAGCGTAGGGATTAGAATTTCGAAGATAATTGAGAAAAAAGCTGTGTTTCGTTTTTCAGCATATCGATGAAAAAAAATTATGCCGCCAGAGAATATTTACATAAGTGTGAAACGAGAATGAGAGCGAAAGAAAGTTTTTTCCTCAGCGAATAAATTATAACTTTCGAGTAAACCAGATTTATAATATTCAGTCATAAAATTAACAGGACAGGGGGCTACTTAATTTCGCCCCCTCGAATTGTAGAAAGGTGAGACGTAGATGAGATGAGATAGGATAAGATCGTCCCTAAAGAAAAGAACAGATCAGATCAAGCCAGATATTGCAATTAGTATCGGTGATTGGCCAAAGAGACATGAAAGCCTGTTAACTGTGAGAAGTAGATGAGATGAGATGAGTAGATGAGATTACGTCCCCAAAGAAAGAAAAGATCAGATCAAGCCGCAACTTGCCAGGTATACACAAATAAAAAAACAAGTATGGGATTCGTATTAATTGTCATTGTGGTTTGATATTTTGTCCACTGAAACGAACAACAGTTTTTGTCAAAACTAATTAATCATGTAATTCGTATTGCAGATTTCAGTATGCAGTTTTCTTCTATTTACTGTCCGCCAAAGCAGTTTAAATACTTTGCACGTGGGAACATATGAATCGAACTATTGTAGTACTTAGGGGTGGTCCATAAATGATGTCTTCAAAATGATTGCTCGTTTAGAACCCATCCACCACTAACTAGTTACTTTAAAATTGCCTAGCCATCTCTCCTTATGTCATGTATGTCATCAATTCCTGGCAAGATTTAGTCAAGCTACCCATGACATCATTTATGGACGATCTTTCATAATACTGTAGAATCGTCCGTAAATGACATCATCGGCAGTATCAGTTAAGTTCTGGTTAAGTTAAAAATTGCAATTAACGTAATAATATAAGTGGCTTTGGTGGGGGTTCCAAACGAGCGACAGTTTAGGTAACATCATTTATGGACCATCCCTACATTCAGCACTGATGACTGACTCACCAAGATTTAGCTATGACGAGTGTTAAGGGTCGTAAGGGAAGGTGAATAATTTTCAGGCTGACTTTGCTTGTAGGTTGCTCAGCCAAAATTGCTCGCTCATTGCTTTTCGCGCAATCAGTTTAAAGTTGCGTTGCTCTTGCTTTGCTTAGGAGCAGGAGCAAAGCAATTAAGCAGTGTTAAATTGTGCAAATAATACAACACTAAAATAGGCCCACTCAACTGTTAATTGTAGACAACTAGTTGGTCCGATCACTCTCTAAAATAGTAGTAGTAGTATTGATTTATTGCGTTTCGGGCAATGCCCATACACAAATCGTAATTTAAAAAATGCAATCAAATATAATAGTTATAAGTCGAAGAAACCGGATCAGCTATCACCCGAATATTAAATTTTGTTCTTTTTTAAGTAACTTGCCAATAAAACATCTCAAACCTACTTTAGACTAACAAGGATTTTGTTCACTTAATGTAACATTTTGAATATATTTAAACATACTACATCCACATAATTGAATTTCACATTATCAATGAGACCTTGACTATCTTTGAAAGTACACTTTCTACTAGTGGATACATTTTACAACACTATAATATCTTCAATATTGTATAGATCTTTACATAACCGATTATTTTGACATTCTTTTCCTAATTATCTGGCACGGCTAACCGTGAAGCGAGGGTGGAACAGCATTGTTCACACGCTTCAAAAATTATTAACACTGAAATCAAGGAATGACCGTTCACACTGATTCATTATACGCATAGAAATGATTTTAGGCAATATGTTTAGATCAGAATTAACCGGGATTACTTCTCCACTCGAGTAATTGAGTTCCGTTGCTTCTGTATTGCTTCCCATCTACAGCAATGCCAAATTTTCCGATGTACTGTACCACTGCCGTTGGATTCCGATGTTTGAACTGCCAAAACATTTCTGTTGTATGTCTGTACATTGCTTGTTATGATTTAATTAGGTATGGGTAAATGCAAACTTCCTTCTGATGGAGTTTTAACTGGGATTTTTCTTCAAAATTAGCAAGACTATACTGCTGTCCGCCAGTTGCACAAATATTAAGGGGGGGTTGCCAGGGTTAGACACGGTAGCTCTTCAAACATCTTCAACCTCATAACTAGCGAGAACGATTTAAAGTTTGCAGGCTAAAAGGTCTAGGGAGTCTTCATTAGCTGACTTGCTCACTTTGAGGCCCAAGATTACGAATTCTTTACTTCTGTTTACTTTTTCTACCCCTGACAGTCTAGACTGCAGACCTGCTAGCTGGTTTTTGGCACCTACAATTTGAGCTCTTTTCACTTCCACCCGGGATTCTAATGCAGAGATTTTATGATCTAATTGAGCGACCTTACTGTTGATTGTGTCTTCCGGAATTTCATCAAGTTCATTATGTTTACCTCCGTTTTGTGGAACAGTGTTGTTTTCTAATAAACCTGCTAACTGGTCCTCAAAATAAGATATTTCTATCTTCCCGTCGTCCCACTGTGATTTCAGTTTAGCAACAAACTTGTTCAAAGTGGTTACTTTGCTGTTGACACTGTTTTCAGAAATATCAATTTTCTCGGTTATTTCTTTCATCAATTTTTGAAGCATTGTGTTGACCATGTGCATGACTTCATTTGACACGATTAAAGTAACTGGATGCGACAACGACTCTAGTTGCACGGCAACCTGCTCCTTCACCAAATTCGAGATTTGATCCGTAAGTAGAGGTGTTGTCCTGCTTTTGCCTTTTGACATCTTCGAAACCTATCAGAATATATTTTGTCCTAGTATCTTACAGCCTTAAAGTAGTAAAATATGAGAAAAGTGCCTTTCGGCCTACGTATTTAATTATATGGAACTTAGTTCTTTAGTTTCCAGTTTAGTTCTAGTAAGAATCGCATTCAGGGGAAGAATATCTTCAATTTTGTCTCTGCTTGTTTTTTCTTATTATGTACACAGTGTAGGTAGTATGGAGTTTGGCGTGGTCGATATTACTACTCCCCAAAAATAGTCTAGACTATGTAAAAATGTAACTTCTTCGATCTGATTCTAATGTTACTGGTTTAGTGTAATACAGCTTGGTTGTTAGAATAACTGGAAATATGATTTTAACTGTAAAAATCGACAAGCTAAATAAAAAAATTTCAACTTTTTATAGAATAAACTTATAGGACATGTTCCTCCGACGAGCGCTAGATGGCCTTCCACCTTCTAAAATAATAATAATAATAATAATAGTTTCCCGGGAAGAATCCTGAAGGATATGAGACTGTCTCTTGTAAAGCCCAGTTGTCACTGTTTAAACACTTTGATGCTTGAGTTATGCAGAATCTTTGCCAAAACTCCACCCTTTAAACTTGTCCAACTTATTTTTGAACGAATTCACTGAATATAAGTCTGATTTGTCATTTTTAACATCACTGGGAAGACTGTTCCATTCCGTAACTGCCCGCTGGGTAAAGAAACGAAGTCTAGAATTATCACGGGTTTTTCTTAAAAAACGGAGCGTGTCTACTCTTCATGTCCATTTCGAAGAAGGCAGAAGGGTTAACATCATATTTGCTATTAATTAGCTTGAAAGTCTCCATCAAATCTTTCCGATTTCGTCTGTCCTCAAGTGAAAGAATACGAAGTTACTTAAGTCTGTCCTCATAAGGCAAATTCCTATGCGATAGAAGTAGACTAACTTCTGAACTTTTTCGATCTCATCACTGTCACTTTTTAAAATAGGGCACCAAATGGTGTTGCAGTACTCGACAAACAATAGTGCACCTCTCGTTTGCATTTGTAAGTTTAAAAGTAGTTTGAAACGAATCAGTTAAAAACTGTGACCTGTTGAGCACGGCCAACGAACGGACATACAGACATACAAATTCATTTTAGTAGATGCTTGCTCAGCATCTAAAAAGTATACAATGGATTGGAACCAAAAATCCGGCCATTCGCGCAGGATTTGCGTGACGGGGGCCCGAAGTAGATGCTGAGCTTACAGCGAATATTGGCTTTAATAAAGAAAGAACCCTATTGTATCAACGATCAAAATACGACAGCGCCTAACTCTCTTTGTTCATTTTCCTCTCAAATTTTATTTAAAACTATGGTCGCACACACAATTTCATATCTTGGCGGGACGGACGGGAGACAATAGGAGTGTTGCTGAGGGGGGCAGACAGACAGACACACGAAGGACAGACGAAACAATTTTATTGTATGCTCAATGAGCTAAAACTCAGCATCTAAAACGCTGGGCATGAGTTTCAAAAGTAACCCGTAGTCCACAAATCCGACAATAAGTTTTGCAAAACACAATACAATACACAAAATACCCACAAAACGTTAGTAAGCTAGCAAAATAATAATTAGGCGTAGTTTGTGACGGTATAGTCACATTAGTGTCTCTAAAGTGTTGACTGGGGACATTGGGACGCACGGTGTGTGAGTGGTGGTTGAAGCAGCACATCTCTAGTACGTAGGCGGAGAAGGCAGTTTGTGGGATTTTGTTCATAGTTTAATAGGAAAAATTAATGTCGTTGTCATTTACAAATCATCAAGAAGTAATAGTTACATAATGTTAGTATTTATTACTCGCGATTAACCGTATTTAAATGTGAAAATTTACTGCTGTGTTGAATCGAGGGGCTGAGTTCAACAGTTCAAAGTTCAGCCACGCAAATACTAGCATCAACCGTACCACACTTCTACAGTTTCTTGGCAAGTTGTTTATTTTTTATTTTCAATGACATTCAAATTATTTTAACTCAAATAAACTATCCTGAACGCTAAAACTGATAATGATATTGATAAACAACAATCAGTCAGTTAATCAATTCAAGTCAATTAGTCGCTTAATGTAAATACTTAGCATTTAAAATCCGATTGAAAACTTGCATGTATATCCTAGCAACGATGATGATTAGATCGCTTGATTTTTATAAAATCATCCATCATTTCCCTGATTGGTCTGTTGATTTGAAATAGTAAGGAGTTATTTGTAATTAGTAATTACTGTTTGTTTAAAAGCAATACAGTATTCAATTGCCTATATGATATAATTAAACCTATAACCCTGTAATAATAATAAATGTTATGTTTCCCAGAAAGAATCCTAAAGGATATATCTTTGTTAAACCCGGATACCACTGATTACAGATGACAGATAAACACTTTAAAGTTTGAGTCACGCGGAAGGTTTGCCAAAACTCCACCCTTTAAACTTTTCCAACTTATTTTTAAACGAATTCACAAAATATAACTGATTTGTCATATTTCCCATGAGTTCACATACAGTGAATTCGTTTAAAAATAAGTTATATACGCTTAAAGTTCGAAGTAATGGCAAGTCTTACGCGTGACTCAAGCTTTTAAGTGTTTAAACATTGACAATCGGGTTTAACAAGACATCATGTACATGTATTCCTAACCCTTTAGAATTCTTCCCATAAAACATTTATTAGGTATTCCTACCTATCTACATAATTTGGTCCACTTTTGAATTATCCAAAGGAATGACACATACGATACATCATTTTGAAGCACTTTAAAAATTAAAAATTCCCATAAAATTGAAAATTATTTCATCTAGTACTACTAAATTTTTTAAATTGTAATTAACTTTAAATGTGCAATTTTAAATCAACGCTTTGATAATTTCCGCGTCAATCGCAATAATACATATTATATATATTATATTATATAATATATATTATTCTACTCGTCAATCCCATCATTTTGATATATCACTTCTCCATATTTGTAATGAGTTACTGGTCGAAATTTGAGATTGTAGATTGTGCGGCAAATTCAAATATTCATTATTCTCTTATCTACATAATTAATTTTCGTGAGTTATTCAATACTCAACGGAATAACACATATGATACATCATTTTGAATCTCTTTAAAAATATAAAATTCGTTTGAAATTGTAAAATATTTTCTTCACTAGTTTTAAAAAATTACAATTAACTTCGTTTGAAAAAAATAAAAGCAATTTTTAGTTTACTTTGAATATTTTTGCGTTTTAATTTTTGAATGTTTTAACGTTAATGTTACTTAAATTTAAAATGTTTTTTTGTATTGAATTCACGTGTTGTAAAGGTATTTTATATATGATTTAATGACAAATTCAACTTAATCAAACTGCCTTATGTTGCTGTTAAGGCTATGGTTAATTTAAATTATTATTATTAATACAGTGCAAGCTAAATCTCATAGGGGACAACTAAAAACAAAAATGGTTGTAGGACGTTTTTCTCCTGGACAATTTCCCCACAGGGCATATTCCCCCGGAATATTTTTTCCTCCCTAATAGTATGGAGGACTTTTTCCTTCCAGTATCAAAACAACATAACCAAAATGGACGAGTGCAATCTTACAGAAAGTGTGTATTACTGAGTTTCGAAGTATTAAATTCACGATTCATGGTACCGATTTTTAGAAGTGAAGTGTGACTGCCAACACATGCGTTACTCCGTCTTAGCCTGTGGTAACGCAGTGTTGCTGATAGAGACAGAATCTAATAACGAAGAGCTAAGACTGAAAATCTAAAGTATAGCCAAGTCGTACCCATGTACATATATGCATACCGCTCACTATAAATGTGGAACTAGGAAAAATCAAAAATCCCACGCTTGGATATACGGCCTTATCCGAGATACTGGAACCGGTCGTACATATCACTGTGCCGCAAACGCAGCACTCTACATTTATTTTAGGGCAGGAAATAGGTTAAAAAGCAGTGGAACGACTTGTTGGAAAATAAAACTTTTATTTTTTGATGGAAAATTTTAAAAACCTGGTTTTCCTGCAAGCACTCAAAATTTTAAAAATATGAACATTTTTGTTATACAGTGTTAGACAATGTTTCAGAGATCACAAAATTTTTTGAAAATCGGACTAAAATTGTAGGAGCTATAGAGTTGCAAAGCTTCAAGAAATCGATTTGTTTGAACTTTGACGCGCGAGTGTGAGCGAACAGCGCACGATGCAGTGGAGTTACTTTGGATCTTTAGTAACCAAATAAAGCCTTATTTATTGTGGGTATTGTTTTTAGATGCTAAGCATTAGCTCATTGAGCATCTACTGAAATGGTTTTGTCCGTCTGTCTGTCCACCTTTTGTATCTCTTACTCTTACGCTACAGGTCGCAATATTTACTTATCTTGATCAAACAACTTCTAAACGCTCACAAATGCTATTTAGGTGTGCTGAATAGTTTTTAGATGCTGAGCTTAAGCATCTATTGAAATGGTCATGTCTGTCTGTCTGTCTGTCGATGCCGTGTCTGTCTGTTGGTCATGCTCTACAGGTCACAATTCTTAACTGATTTTGATCAAACAAATTTTAAATTACCAGAAATGCGATCGGGAAGCGCCCTATTGTTTTTTAGGTCGATCGGACCAACCAGTTTTTTACAATTAACTATTATATGAACCAACTTTTTTAGCGATAGAAATAATTTTTGACAAAAACGGGAGTCGGGTACTGTTTACATGGAAATACATACTTCATCATAAAAGTAGGGAAGGTAGGTACGTTCGCAGTACGTTTGTACGCATGTTCAACACTGTTGAGATGCCATGCACCTAAGCAACATACGAAACAGAGTGCTAAGGAGCGTTCACAAATGATGTCCTTGTTACATTTTCTGACCCACCCACCTTTCGTCAATAAAACTAATTATAGTGCAAATTGGGAACTTTTAAGTACACCCACGTGCCGAAACGATAGCATCATTTGTAAGTGCTTCCTTCGCTTAAACTTACTATGCTTCATTATTTGCTCAAATGGACTATGGGCTTCGCACTTCTCACTTTAGCTAATGCGTACGACATTCGTGATATCTTTTCAGGGATCGTCCATAATGACGTTCTTCAAATATTAAAGTTTTAGATACCTCCATTTCCAGCATTAAAATTTTTTCCAGCTTATTTTAACATACCTGCAATGAGCTTACCTATATTGGTTATAGATATTCAAGGATCATCTCTAATGACGTCCCCCAAGTGTTATAGTTTTAAGAACCCCCATTTCCAACAATAAATTTTTTTCCAACCTGCTTTAAATACATGTAATGAACCTACCCATATTGGTTATAGATATTCAGGGATCGTACATAATGACGTCATTTAAATATCATAATTTGAAGTACCCCTATCTCTAACATTACATTTGTTTAGATGCCGAGCAAGCATCTATTGGAATGGTGTTGGCTGTCTGTCTATCTGTATTTTCACATTTTTGAACTGATTAAATTCAAACAACTTTCTATCGTCAGCAAGTTTGAGGAAAAAGTGCTGTGTAGTTTTTGGTTAGAATCTAGTTAGGCATCTAGCTACAATTAAATCTGATTGTACCAAATTTAAAATCATGTTTTAAATTAAACCAAAGGAGGTGACAATACATGGAGGTAGATACAGTGATGTGACCTTATCATGTTTCGCTAATAAAAATTCACGTAATGTTTTCACGGATTTACATTACAAGAAAAGGTACTTATCAATGTACGTTCACACGACAGCCAAGTATTGTCGTATTGTGGCCGTGAGTTTGGGACTGCAGTGTCGAATTCAAAGATCTCCATGGGCAGGTGTGGGCACTAGGCTTTGATTACCCAGCTTTTTGGCATTTAAAGTCGTCACTACGTTTCACGTACATAACTATTTGGCTCATATATGGTTACGGTTATTCCGTACGTCTTTTAAATATCACCATTTTACGGATCGTCCTTTATTACTACATATCACTGACATACGTATGTGGCTTAAATATGGTAAGGCATCGTTCTTAAATGAGGTCATTTAAATATTACCATCCAGCTCTTTTCACCAGCAAATCCTGTATTCAGCCTACTCCTACTGGCGCTGATTGCGAGAGCTTCATGTTAGCCTCTTGCAAAGCATTGTTTACCAGAGACCAAGCCAATTTGCTGTAAGCTCAGCATCTACTTCGGGCCCACGGTCGCCAAATCCGGCGCTTCGCGCCGGATTTTTGGTTATGATCCATCCAGTAAGTGGTTTCAAATAGCGGTTAAATGGACCCACTTTCAATTTTTGTTCACTTATTTCTATATTTTATGTGAGCTGTCTTGTCCACCTCTTTGTTGTACGCTACAGGTTGCATTTCAAAACCGACTTAGGTGGAACAAATTTTATTTGACGCTAAATGTAATGTGCATGTGCTGTATAGTTTTTGGTGACAATTGGTCAAGTTGCTCTTCCCGTAATTATCGGTGGAATGGAACAAAAATCAGAGTTTTACGTTTTCTGTGGAAACAAAAACCGAGATTCGATGCTTTCTTTAAGTACCGTAAAGCTCCAAATAGATCCCGGGGGGATATACGCAAAACTTTGCCTTAGGCCCGGGATATATTAGAGGCCCGGGATCTAATGGAGACCCGGGATCTGCCCTTAAAGACCCAAGTACATCCCGGGGAGGGATATACGTTAAACTTGGCTTTTGACCCGGGATCTATTAGAGGCCCGGGATCTATTGGAGACCCGGGATTTATTTGGAGCTTTACGGTACATACTAAAGCGTGTACCTGCAGGGTGCGTCATATTTTAAATAATTAAAAAATGCGAGCAAAATTTTCAATTTCGTATCCTTTCCTATGAGTTTACCAGAGCTTATGATCTTTTGGATATGAGATGGTCACTTAATCCTGTTTCTTTGAATCTTATCCATAGCTGTTTTCTTTTAATTGAGTCAAATACTCGACTTAAATCATCAAAGAGGACAAAATCTCTCCTGCACTTAAACTTAGAAGTCTCAAAAATAAACTTCTCTTTTTTCACGATCACGGACAAACATAATGCAGCTGGCAGGAACACGGTGTCTCAAAGAATCAAAATCTGTTTTACTTAAAAATAATTTAGCTATTCTTTTTCGCTTGGATAATTAATATCTATTGGACTAAAATAAGTTTGCTTTTCCCGAAAATTGAAATCTGTTTACCCAGTAGAAATAATCTCACTATTCGTTACTAGAAAATTAAAATATATTTATTTTACTCTCTAAGAGGATTTTAAAATTAAAGTCTGTTTCTTTTTGCCCTGAATAATTTTACTCATTCTCATTTTCTAAAAACAAATATAAAAATCTCAAAATTTGAACGTGCTCGATTTATTTGCTACCCTAGTGCTCCCCCAATTTGGTGAGTCTTTTTAATCACTGCCGGCGGAGTGTCCTAATTTACCAAGCCACCACGTTATATTTGGTGATTTTTGTGAACTTACTAGTTAGTGTTTAGCGATTGATGTTTGATAATGAGTGAGAGACTGAGGCTCGCAGAGCTTTGGTAACAAACGTCAAAGTATAAATTTATTGGTTTACTAGTTTACAGAGCTGATACGTTAGCTGATTGGATGTGGTGGTGGAAGTGAGTCTTAGAAGCTAAAGTTGGTTCCTTTTGTTAACTTAATGTTTTGCTTAAAATTATATTGTTATAAGTATTCGCCTGAAGGACCCTGTCCTTTGAAACATCCACTGACTGAGTGGTTCACATCTTTGAATGGTTTAGCCATACACAATAATTTGCATGGAGTCACTTAAGCTTTCTGAAAATGACATGAACTTAAAATTCGAGGCTCGACCTAAAACTAAGCGGAGCCAAATAATACGCCAGCAACTACGGGACGATAAGTACAAAAAGTGGTGTGATTTAAAATCCAAGGGAGCTGGAGTTGAACTTTTCAGTGAGCGTCCAGAGGGAAATAAGTTAATTATGGAAAAAGATGGAATCACGACAAGTGAGTGGATAGCGGCAATGAAAATGTCTGCCAATGTATTCCCAGTAAGATCGATTCCGGGACGAATCCTAGACAATAATCCTCAGTGTAGACACTGCACTGAGCGTGAAACCCTTAGTCATGTCTTAGGTTCTTGCCCCAGAGGTAGTCTGTTGAGAAATACAAGGCACCACGAAGTCAGAAAAATTCTCGCCAAATATTTGCGTCAAAGTCCTTCAATTAGCAAGTCATTTTGGAAGGCACAAGAGGAGGTATTCTGTCTTGATTCAGCCGGAGGAAATAAACGTGTTGACATTCTCTGTTATGACGAAACAATGAAAATTGGATACATAATAGATCCAACAGTCCGCTTCGAACAAGGTCATGAACAAGTGAATGCCGTTCATCAAGAGAAATCCAATCACTATGAATCATGCATTCCATATACTTAAAAAAATGAATGTACTGTGTACTAATATTAACGGAAACTAGAAAAAATTTGTTTTAAAGAATTTAATTGTAAATTACAACATGTTTGTTTGTTACTGTGCCTCCTTGGCAAGTACTATTGTAGTACCAGTGTAAATAAATGCATTTACTTTCTCTCTCTTAATCATCTTCTGATTTCATCGTTTACATTGAAGTGTCAAAACAGCTCATAGGTCATAGGTTCATGCCTTCGCTTAATACAACAATATTCCGAAAAATGCATATTAATAAATACTTTCGAACTAAATTGATGCTTTTCCCAATTTTTATCAAACAATGATTACTAGTTTAGCATTTTATTTAATAAGGACCTTTTAAGGAAATGCCGCTAAGCAATACACTGACGTAGTTCGGCTTACAAATTTTCCATACTCTTGAGAACGTTTATGAATACCTAAATTTGATGGATGGATACGCTCGTATCTTTGAGTAAAGTGATTTTGAAACTTGGAGGAAAGTGTCCTCGGTTACGAGTTGGGAGTAAAATATCCGTTTACCGGCAATATAATATTTAAGTGTCTTGTGGAATATGCATATTTTTGGTTTCGGAAATCTTAATTTACGTAGTACTTCAGATTACTGTTATGAATTTTGCACACAGTCGAGAATGTCTACGAATACATACATTTTCGGGAAAGGAACGCTCTTGAATTTTGATGCTTGGAGGAAAATGTCCTCCGTAGGTGTTTTGGAGGACAAAGTCCTGAAGAAATATGTCCAGAAGGAAAGTGGTCGCATACCACTTCTAGCTTCTTCTTGAAATGAATATGAATATTGTGGATCAGTGTAAATATGTAGAAAATAGTTTTTACTCTCTCTCCACTTTCTCTAAACGAGTGTCTTAATTGATCTTTTGTTTTTTACAGATGATTCTCCTTTTATAAGCGAACTTAAAAATGAACCTATAATCTGAATAATTATTTAATTGCTGAAATTTAAAATGGCAACGAACGAAGAGACATTTCAACCATCCCCGGATGAACGCACGGTCAGAAATAACGTTCTCAATATATCCACTATAGCTACTGCTACGAGGAATAGTGGAGCTACGCAGAACTTGCGGATGACAGCAACAATCCGTACACAGAATATTCCAGCAAATAACAATAACAACGAAGCTCCTCAACAAACCCAAAATTTGTTTCACATGAGGGACCGTTTATTTTTGGCTTTATTTTTTCGAGTAACCCTTATTTACGCCCGTGCATGTCCAAAGACATTTCGTAGGGTTCTTGAGTTTTGCCTTCTTGTCCAGTCAATTTTGCTTTTATGTATTCTTGGATATATTCATGTTGTGTACACCCGTAGTCCTATAACATGTCTCGCGGACTATAAGAATTCGTGGCCTCGTGATGGTGTTCTTAGGGTGGAAATAACTACGGAGCCTCCGGACGGTTATAACGTTGCCAAGTCGTACGAAAAAGAAGAACGACTACGACAGAGAGCTGCAACCACTCATATTGGGCATTATAGTGATGACTTTCTTACAATGATGTTCGCTGCCGATACGTAAGTATGGGTCCTATGTATAGCTTGCAATAAAACATCCTTGATACATTTTTCTTGTAACTGTGTGATAGTTGTAACTGTGTAATAGTTTGATATAGCAGTCGGCAGCTAAAGTATGTCTTTGGAAGAAAATGGAATTGCATCAACAAATAAGATAGCTTAATGTTAGTGCAACGGTTGTAAGACACTTTCACCCCGGACATCCCCCCTAAGCAGTAAACCCGGACGTTTTCCCCCATACCCTTATTTACGTACATATTGTTATACTTTAAAGTGGTGACTCATTAAATGCTTTACTTACTAATCGAATTAAATCAAAAAATTAAAACTTAAGCGAGATCTGCGTAGTTGTCATATGATTCGATTTATTGATAACTTTGTCTTCTTAATGTACAGAAACCTTCGAGATTTTGTTTCCACTTTAAGCAGTTTTAATAATTTCTAATTCCATCTTAGGTTTAATAAATAGCAAAGCCACAATCGACTTTCGTGCGAGTCAAACTGCTCTGCCGTCTTGAAACAGACTGATAAATTAAAATAGTATCCGAAATGAATTAGTGTAGATATTATACTAATTTGCTTCCTAATCCTATGCATAGATATGGTAAATTAGAGCTTACAAAATAATGCATATATTTGTAGACGGTGGAACACAAATTGTTACACTTCGGTGGACATTCAGTGTACTTGTCTATAGAATTAGTTTCCTTTCGGGACTAAAGGGAAAATGCCTAGGGTTACTGCATGGGGGGGGGGAATGTCCCGGGAGGTAATGTCCAAGAGGATTATGTCTGGGGGGAAAAATTTCCGTATACCAGTGTAACACTGAAATAACTTGCAAAAATTGGCCAAATCTATCCATAATTTCGGACAACTTGCACACAGATTCAGACAAAAGGTTTTGAACTAAAGGGCTTCGCACAAATGGTCTTTTACAATAGGTCTTCGTACAAAAGTGAGAGGTCGAAAGTAGGTTTCCGTTCAATCAATCATTTAGAAGCACGACTAATTATATGGATGTCGAAAATTAGGACCATTGGAGATAACACATAATTACTCATAACTCATTACGCAATTATGATATTAGTTTAATCGTGTGCCCGTCCCGTAGCCGTACCCAAACTCTGGGTACAACAAAATTAAACACTTTCCGTGGACCCTGGTCTAAACTTGCCCGCTATGTCCGCCAGATTTTGTACCCGTACAGAAAAAATCCAGCACTTCGGGCCGGATTTTGCCACCGTAGGCCCGAAGTAGATGCTGAACTTAAAGCAAAATGGTTCTGATTACAGTAAAACAATGTTCATGTACTAAGGCTATCATTAAACCATCGCAGTTAGTGTCCGTAAAAGCGGGTAAGGGGAAAGTTTTGCTGGTACGAATGGGCTTATTAAGAATAGCGAAGGTACAAGGGTGCTAGGTACGAGTGATAGTGGTGATGGTATAAGAGGGCTCGGTAACAGCAGAAAGGTTCGAGCTGGCTGGGTACAGGCAGTACCTATACAAGTGGGCTTGACACGAGTAATGTCTATTACCAATGGGTAAAGTACAAGTGGGCTTGGCAAGAATAGCGCCAGAACAAGTGGGCTAGGTACGAGTTTTGCTGGCACCAGTGGACTGGGTACGAAAGATTCGTGACTAAAGCCACTTAAACAATTATTATTTGCAAAATTCTCAAGTCATGGCATGGGGGTGTGAGCCACTGTGAGCCCTAAAAGAGTAAACATTTAGATGACGTCGTTTATGGATACTGCTATTAAAACAGTAATGATTTTAGGGACGTTTTTTAAAGACCAGCCAATTAAATATTTAAAATTTAGGTAACGCTACCGGATTTTGAACCACACTTTTTCTTTTCATCTCCTTCCCCACTATCGTGTATATAGGTATTTGGTATGTCGTTGCACGTGCAAAGTTTTTTCCTGTTTAAATGTTCCTCACCCTCCCCCTCCCCTCTTACTCACATACCGATCATAATCATAACCTGTGGGTGCAGCCGGAGCATTAATTATGCCTCTTCTATCATGTATATTGGTATTTTGTTAGAAGTTGTATTGTATTTGAATTTTATTTGTAATATATTGCTTGGTTGTTTTTGAGAATTTTCCATTTCACTCTCTTTAAGCGAACCCACCAAACTGCTCGCCCCCGTCCCTTGCACCACTTGCTAACTCGGTTACAATAGGCTGACATGGTACTAATTAGTGTTACATAGATTAACTTGTACTTCAGTGCAGCGCGAATTTCAAGAAACGAGTGAAAAAGTGAAAGGTACTCGTAATGAAAATATTTATAATAATAATTTAGAGAGATTAATTACTAAGCGTGATTAATGAGAAGTTGTAGAATATGCACTTCGTTGTGTTCTGTTGCAAATAGAGCAATAATAGCATTTGTTTAGAGTAGTTACTTACATTGTGTGGACGAGCTGGATTAAATTCTGGAACAATTGAGTAGTATATAATATGTTTATTTTAATCAAAGATAATCGAATAATGATTCCAAAGTGAAAACTGAAGGGGGTTAAGGTATAAACAAATTATTGAGTTGTAAAGGACAACGTTGAATATTGAATTTAAGATTGATATAATGAAAAGATTATCTGAATTATAAACTAATGTTGCAGCGAAACGTTGCTTGATAAAAGATTTAACAATTTAAGAATAAAGACTTCAATAGAGTTCTTAGTTTCTTCGATGACTTCATCGCTGACTCTGGTTCAGACGAGCCGATGGACCACTCCTAGTTCCCCACCCTCAACTTTTGCGGTGCCGTTTTTGTCCAAACCCAGAATTCGTGCAACGCATGTATGTATTTACAGACATTGCTGGTGAAATTCCGTTTTTAGATTATCACATACCGTTTTGGTACGTGTATGTAAGTATACAGTGCTCTGGGTTCCTCAAGACAGGTATATAACATAGGTAGGACGGTGAGACTGAGAGGAGAGAGGTGGATGGTAAGGAAGTGGAATGAGGAATTTTAATGGGATGGAGGAGCGAGAGATGGAGAGGGATGCAGTTTGAGACTGTGGACCAGAGTACAATTGTTGCCTCTAGTTCTCGCTGGTCTGACTACCTGAGTCTCATTTATAACAATAGGTTAGTGGGGTGTAGGATCGGCTTGGGGTTTAGAAGGTAGAGTAAATCGTATTAAAAGGAATCCATGGCGCCTATGGTTAAGAGATACAAGATGAGTTCAGTGTGAGTCTAGAGCAGCAGAGCAGTGGTTATGAGATCCTCTGTAGAGGACAAAATAAAGACGGAGGAAATCGAGAGACTTTAATCCTTCTGTTACTCCTCTAGAACTATTTACATTCTAGAAGATCTCATTTATTTATAGTGATTATTGACGTCATTCAATTCGCATTGTAGGTGATTTTCCCACAAGGAAAATCCTGCTTATATTAGTTTTGCCAATAAGGAAAAATCCTTCAAATATTATTTTTCTTACATCATTTTTATATTACTTTTCCCTAGCAACATCTTGATAGAGAATAAATGTAGATATGTAGTATGTACATTCAAAAAGTCAGTGTGACAGATTCTCCCCTTGCTAAATTTTTAGAGTCTGTCCTCAGACTCAGTGGTGGAGAAAAAAAAAGTGAGTAATAACAATTGGACTGGTGGAAGTGTAGATAGTCAAGGCGATTTACATAGTGAATATTGGTATAGATAGTAAGTAGTGCATATATGTGAATTGAAGTGAGAGGTATTTCGTGTAGGTATATACATAGATACATAAATTTGGTACATAAAGTGAAATATAGAATAACAAAAGAAACCATGTAAAATATCAATTCATACTTAGTAGTAATGTACATAAATTCAAATTATACTTAAGGAGAGTGTCCGTGTACGTCATGATGAGGGCCAAGTTGTGATCGTTGGTGGTAGTTGGAATAGGTTACTCGCGAATGTGAGGCAATTTTTTTTGTATGTATTCCGCAGTACATACAGAACAGTTGATATATAACTTTGTGTGTGAACATCTCAGTGGGAAATGGATAGTAGGGACAAGGCTTGTGATAGGGTATAATCTGGTTGTGATCCTGGAATCCGTCCATGTGATGGAGTCAGAGTCAGGATAGTGAAGTATGTTGAGAAGACGGCGGAGGTAGAATGGCACATATCGTGTCGTCACATCGGATGGGGGAAGACAATAGATGATTTTAGTGGCATTTCGCAGAAGATTTGTAGGGACTTCCCGTAGGTCGTTGTCCAAAAAGTCGAAAGTTCGTACCTTATGAGGTACATCAGAGAAGACGTTTTGCCGTGTTAAGTTGAATGAGAGTGAGTAGGAAGACATAGAAGAGCAGACCACGAGTATGAAGGTAGAAGGTTGTTGGAACCAAGGTAGGTTGTTGGGACGTATGAGTTCACTTCGGCGGATATGAGGGAAAACGTGAGGGTCACGGTGAGCCGATTTAGGTGAAGTGGATTTTTCGTTTGATTGTTTGCTTTTAAGTTTTAGCTTTTGCTTGGATTTGAGAAGTAGGGTTTTGTATTCGTTGGTGAGAGCAATGCTTCGGCCGCGATCAATGTGGCCATAGCGGTTGTGCAAGTTTGGAAGGTTGTACTCGGAGTTAGCAGAATGAGTAGAAGGCATGGTGATATGCGTAGAGTTTAGTGCGTACAGAGTTTGGAGGTTCTGTGCCATAGTAAGGATCATTGTCATTCTCAGGAGCTTCAGCCGGGTAATTATGTGCAGGGTCGTCATCGTAATACTCTTGTGGGTCATGTGGTGGGTAATTCCAATTGGAGTGAGGGTTGCGTCCTTCGGGATTATCGGGGGTATTTTCAAAGTATTCAATTTGATCAAGGTTGGAGTGGTCTTCTTCTGGGGAATAATTATTAAAGTCTTGAGTTCCGTCATCCGGAGGATTTTGATCGTAGCCATATTCATCTGTATAATTGTCGCCCGCACTGTTTTTGAGTTGAGTTTGGTCGTCACCATTGTCAACAAAGTCACCGTCTTCATAATACTCGGAGGGGGGTTGGTGGGAGTTGGAGATATGAAGAGAATTGAGATGATGTTCCAGTGCGTTGATGTGGAGTTTTAGGGCGTTAATTGTATCCTTTTCGGATGTAGCCGAGCTCGTTATCTCTGAATCGTCATTGTTCATAATTGTTTTGAGTTCCTCCTGATGGTTTAATGCTTCTAGGACTTTAGCGGGAGTAGTGGGGTTGGTAGCGTAGACGAGCGATGCTTGAGTTGGGGAAAGACCTCGAAGTAAATATTTTATGATTTTCTTCTCCTCTGTTATTTTTGCACGTGCGGCTAGGCTAATAATGTCATAATAGTAGTCGTCAAATGATTCCGTTGGTACTTTTTTTCGTAGATTTAGACGGCTTTCAGCTTTATCTTCGTCGTGGTCTTTAGTTGTGAATTTTAAAAATTCAGTTTTAAAAGTAGCCCAATCTTTAAATGTAGTATTATTTGCCCACAGTTTCACTGTTTTCTTGAGATATAACGTGACGTTACTAAGTTTTGTGGGGTCTTTCCATTGTAAAAGAGAGCTGAGTATTTCGTATTTTTGTAGAAATTCGGCGGCGGCGTCTGGATCGTTAGGCACTAACTCAAATGTCACTTCACTAGGTAAAAAGGGATGAGACATTTTGTAAATAAGGTGAGTTAAGAAAAACGGTTTCGAACGGTATGGGGGAAAATGAGTCGAACACACGTTATATCTTATATTGTAACTTACGTAGATTTTGTGTTTTATGCACTTCGCTATTTATAGCACTAACTTGGCTTTGACTTGTTTATATTTTGTTATTTAAAATGTTATATTTAGATCCACTTTCGAATGTAATAAATATCCATTAAAGTTGACTACCGAAACCGTGGCCACTAGCTTCGGCAGCTATTTACTTTTCTTTTTCTTGTAACATATTCTTTTAAATAGTATATAGTACACAGGAAATTTATATGTGGACCGTATTGATATACGCTTGCGTTTTGTTTTATTTCAATAATTATAAATTGCGGTTTTGTTTATTTATTTCGTAGTAAAAGGTTCTGTTTCGTTTGCGTAGGTATATATTTATTTATTTGTCTCAGTATTTTGCAGCGGGTTGTTTATAAATATATTATAAACTCTCTCAAATTTGTCTCTTTGATATAGGAAATCGAAAATTTGGGTATAGTAAAGTCTTGAATATACTGCAGTTTACAGTATAGACCGGTGATGAGCCCCCAGTTATCACATACCGTTTTGGTACGTGTATGTAAGTATACAGTGCTCTGGGTTCCTCAAGACAGGTATATAACATAGGTAGGACGGTGAGACTGAGAGGAGAGAGGTGGATGGTAAGGAAGTGGAATGAGGAATTTTAATGGGATGGAGGAGCGAGAGATGGAGAGGGATGCAGTTTGAGACTGTGGACCAGAGTACAATTGTTGCCTCTAGTTCTCGCTGGTCTGACTACCTGAGTCTCATTTATAACAATAGGTTAGTGGGGTGTAGGATCGGCTTGGGGTTTAGAAGGTAGAGTAAATCGTATTAAAAGGAATCCATGGCGCCTATGGTTAAGAGATACAAGATGAGTTCAGTGTGAGTCTAGAGCAGCAGAGCAGTGGTTATGAGATCCTCTGTAGAGGACAAAATAAAGACGGAGGAAATCGAGAGACTTTAATCCTTCTGTTACTCCTCTAGAACTATTTACATTCTAGAAGATCTCATTTATTTATAGTGATTATTGACGTCATTCAATTCGCATTGTAGGTGATTTTCCCACAAGGAAAATCCTGCTTATATTAGTTTTGCCAATAAGGAAAAATCCTTCAAATATTATTTTTCTTACATCATTTTTATATTACTTTTCCCTAGCAACATCTTGATAGAGAATAAATGTAGATATGTAGTATGTACATTCAAAAAGTCAGTGTGACAAGATGCTGAGCTTAAGCATCTATAGGAATGGCTATGTCCGTCTGTCCGTCTGTCTGTCTGTCTGTCTGTCTGTTCTTTATGCGCTACAGGTCACAGTTTTTAAGCGATATTCGTCAAATATTTTTTAAATGACCACAAATGCGAATGAGAAGTGCCCTATTGTTTTTGAGAGCGATCGAACTAACCAGTTTTTCACAATTAACAGTTGACTGGACCAACTTTTTTAGCCATCTAAAAGCATTGGAGAAAAACGGGTGATTTGCCGCTTTGCATCAGCCAAATGCACCAGCTAAATGGACCAGATACGCACCAGTCAAAATTTCAATTTGCCCATTTGCACCAGCCAAATGCACCAGCTAAATGGTTTCGTTACATGCGCTAGTCAATGCACCAGCAATATGCACCAGTCATCGGCACCAGCTACAAGCAGAAGTTACCCGCACCCACAAAGTAACCCTAAGGGGGGAGGTGCACTTGGGGTCACCCACAAAGACGTCCCAACTATCCTAACTATTTTTGCTAAAACCATAAAAAAACTTTAAATACTTGCACCCCCCACCCATAAAGTATCCCCTAAGGGCAGGGGGTGTACTTGGGTTCACCCACAAATGACGTCCCTAAAATCTTATTTTTTTTTGCTAAAACCATTAAAAAACTTTAAATACTTGCACCCCCACCCTTAGAGTATCCCCTAAGGGGAGGGGGTGTACTTGGGGTCACTCACAAATGATGTCCCAAAAATCTTAATTTTCTTCCTAAAACCATTAAAAAACTTTAAATACTTGCATCTTCTACCCACAAAGTATCCCCTAAGGGGAGGGGGTGTACTTGGGGTCACCCACAAATGACGTCCCAAAAATCTTAATTTTCTTGCTAAAACAATTAAAAACTTTAAATACTTGCACCCCCCACCCACTATGTATCCCCTCAGGGGAGGAGTGTACTTGGGGTCACTCACAAATGACGTCCCTAAAATCTTAATTTTCTTGCTAAAACAAATATAAAACTTTAAATACTTGCACCCCCACCCTTAGAGTATCCCCTCAGGGGAGGAGTGTACTTGGGGTCACTCACAAATGACGTCCCAAAAATCTTAATTTTCTTGCTAAAACCAATATAAAACTTTAAATACTTGCACTCCCTACCCACAAAGTATCGCCTAAGAAGAAGGGGTAAACTTGGGGTCACCCAGAAATGACGTCCCTAAAATCTCAACTATTTTTGCGCAAACCAATAAAAAACTTTAAATACATGCACCTCCCACCCACCAAGTATCCCCTTAAGGAGAAGGGGTGTACATAGGGTCACCCACAAATGACGTCGTAAAAATCTTAATTTCTTTGCTAAAACGAATAAAAAACTTTAAATACTTGCACCCCCAACCGCACGAATTATCTCTTGAAGGGGGGGCTAGGTTTTAAGAATTGAAACAAGTCAGAATCTTAAAAATATAAATATTTCTTATGCCTAATGCTTTACCAACCGCAAACTAATGCTCCCCTACTCAACAAATCATCCTTATTAGGTTCGGGGAGGGGGGGGGGCAATTCAGTGTTAATCGTAAAATATGTTCTAAAAATTCGAAGCCTCAAAGCCAAGGTTGGAATGGAGCACGCGACACCTAGAGTCCCGTAAACAGCAATGGGTCAGTAATGGAATATTATTATTGTACATATTAGGTTCGTCCAACAATGTCGTCACTAAAATATTGCACTTTAGAGGGTATAGAGTGTATTTTATGTAAATAATGTGAAAAGATGCATCGATTGACTGAAGTCAATATTCGCTGTAAGCTCAGCATCTACTTCGGGCCCACGGTATTAGTACCAACTCAGCATACAGTATTGGTACTAACTCAGTTAATCGTAAGCGTTAGTAAGCGTAAGTGACGTTAAAAATTCGGGTGACCTATGTCATTGAAGGTTTACTTGGCTCTGTGTTAGTACGGGGTAAGCTAGTCACACGGGGGTTCGTGTTGGGAGATCTGATCAATTGATTAGAAACACCAAACCTCTTACAAATAAAGTTCCTCTGCTGTCAATTTTAATGGTGCTGTTATGATGTGCTCCGCTAAATTTGCTTTTAAGACACGCATGGGCGTAGGCAGTAATACTGTTAGTTCTGGACTTGACTTAGGCAATAATGCTTCTTCACCAGCGATATGTACCGTTAAGCGTCAAAGAACTCCAAGGGGAGTTAGCCCGAATTTTGCGCCAACCCCTGGGAGTAATTAGAAACAGGAGTTTAAAAAAACAAAATCTTATTTATTTGATTTAATGCTGAAGACTCCGGGAGTTTCGGGTAAATGTTTCTCGATCAGCGAGATGTATCTAAACCAAAGAGGTATACATTTAACCTACAGCGGGAAATAATTTTTTTTGCAGAGACCTTTTTACGGTTTTCAGACACTTGACAGTGACACACTCCACAAAATTATTTCATTTTTCAGAGACATTTGGCAGTGCATCATGAAAAAGTATTTAATATTATTAAACATAATTAAAAAATAATGGTAAAATTCAATATAGAATAAAAAAGTAATCTTAAACTGCAGACTGTAACTAACTTTACAGCCTTAGACCTGGCTTCGATCCACGGCCACTGCTAATCGTTTACGGCTCGGTGTTGTACGGTAAACATCATTGGATGGATAATTGAAACCCAATCTCATTGGGTGCTCCTTAGTGACCACTACTTACTGTAGGGGCCTAAGGAATGGGACTCCTTGACTGTGGAGGAGGGGACGGGGATAGTTGATAGGGTACAAAGACCGAGACGATCTAACGCCTCCTATTTCCTCACCCACTGACTGGTTGAGTCTGGTTGTAAGAACTCCGGTTACATCGACTTAATGTATATTTATTTATTTTTTTACATCATACATAATTATGGACCCTGAAAGTGAAACTACTTTACTTTTTGCGCGCTACTGAAGTACAAGTATATTTAACACTATTGGTATTACCACAGCCAATCATATATACGATAAAAAAGTGGGAGAGGGTTGGATCCCTGGGGTGTTCTATAAATAACGTTACCCAAATTATCATTCGTTAATTGGGAAGGTCCATAAATGACGGCCCAATTTTTATTCACTTATTGTGATGGTCCATAATTGACGTTATTCTAGTGACTATTATATTAGGATAGTCCATAAATGACGTCGCCCAAATCAAAAAACGTCTTTCAAAAATAATTATGATTGTTCAATGTAAAGATATAAATCAACAATTTAAAATTAGCTATAAGGCAATTTCATAATATATAAATGATTATGAGCGATTTGGCAGGATCCTTTAATTGTAGCAACTACTATTTCTTGTATCATTCTTGAAGGAAGGCGCAGTTCTTTACGAAATGATTCAAAGAAACCAGTTATAGTACCCCTAGCTCCAACAAGAAGTCCAACCACTTCCAACTTCTTCAATTGGTACTTGTCTATGAAGTAAGGAATGCATGGTTATGATGAGTCTGCTTTTCAACATTTACCTCCTGTGCTTGCGTTAAAGACTGCTTCATACATATTATTAGGTCCAAAATCTTTACGCCAGCATATGATGACTACCCTTTTTGAAGCACCATCAGACACTCCCTAATGCACAATTCAGTAGAGCGTTCTTAAATGAGTAGCAATGATAGTTCGGACTTCATGATGTCTACTTGTAAAAAAATGAGGATTTTCTTAAAACAACTAGTTTATGCTTATTACGCAAGTTCAATTTCCTTGGGTCAATAATTTCTAGAATATAATCGAGCTTGTCAGTTTGCTTCTTAAGCATACGTGTCACTGATGACGTTACATAAATGATTCTTTCTTTTACCGTTACAAGGCTAAATGTTTCATACAAGCTTATCATGTCAATATTATGCTTTGGCTTTCCTGTTGGTAGCCCAAGCTGCCGCTTCAACATAGAATTAAAATAGTAGCCCTTAAAGTTCAAACATTTTAAGTAATGATCTAAAACATTTTGAATTTTACATAAAAGAGGATCAGACTCTCGAGCATACATAACAAGACCGTAGTCAATATCAGAAAATACAAGAGACTTAAAGTTTGGAGTCGATACACCGCTGTTATTTAACAAGACGGGAGCATTTATAAGTAATTTTATTTATAACATAATTACAATGCATGTCAAAATTAAGGCTACTGTCGAACAGAACACCAAAATATTTAAATGAAAATATTAAATTAATTAACTTATTCTTAACTTCAATATTGTCAAATTTACATTCCAGCTTCTAGGATTGTCTAGCTTCCCATTATTTGTTATTTCAGTTTTATTCCTGTTCTTATTAAACACCGTTTTTCATGGTTGCACTTGAATGTTGTAAATATTGCACTGTAAACGCAACTAAATAGGAAACCAGGAAGGTCTAGATTCTAAACTCGAATGGCAGGAATAGTAATAAATCCTAGCTGCTATACTTACACAATGCATTTTCCGTTAAATAATGAACAAAAATAAATCAGAACTACATGTTACAGCATATTAAAATACAACTACCAATTTGGCATGTGCGTTTAAATGAAATTATCATTACTGGAAACACAGCAGAGAAGTTTAATGGAAGTCAGGTGACTTCCAAGTATCTGGCTTAAGTGTTGTACGATTCGATAAAAGCAAAAGCTGTTGCCGTTGGTCGCCATCGGCTTGTAAATTCCGTAAGGGATCGTCCATAAACTATGATGTCGGTAATGGTGTCGGTAATGTTAGTGAATCTATACCCCATTCACAGTTTTCAATTTATTTTCCGTCGACGAGATTATGACGTGAGGGTGGGGCAGGTATTTATGGATCATCCGTAAGTAAGGACATATAATTGCCATGTAGTATCACGTGTAAATTTGGCGTCGGGTTTTAAAAATATGTATGTACTTTACATATAACTTTTCGTGGTTTTTCCTGCCGTTTAAGCCCAAGTTTAAAAAGTTGATCCATTAAGCTGCTAATTGCGGACAAGCTATAGCTAGAATTATATCCAAAAACTATACAGCACATTTCCCTCGCATTTACAAGCTTTTACAAGTTTTTTGAATGAAATCGGTTTAGAATTGCGACTTGTAGAGAAGGCGCTACAGACACGCAGACAGGCGTACAGACAGACAGACGGACAAAAAACCATTTCAATAGATGCAACTAAAGCTCAGCATCTAATAATATGATCTGTATTAAATTTATGTATAAGTTTATCTATACGAGGAAAGGCATTATAAGTGCCCTATACAGTTTTTCGACGGATAGGTCGTTTCCTTTCATTTTTTGATTAACTCCTAAATCTAAAAAAGTATGTATCATTTTACTTGATTTTACAATATTTCTAACGATATAATTTTAGGTTGCGTATATTGTCAGATTTGTGGGCACATGATCGCATGGTCGATATTTTATGCCTTTTCTTATTATTACTCTGGTATTCGGAGTACAATTTAAATTAATAAAATGTTTCATTAGTCTTCTTTTAGATCGTGTGGTCGCTACGGCTGGGGAGTTATTTAAATCTGTTACTTCGATGTCTGAAAATAGCAATACAGCTACGAGTTTTAAATCCGACCATGAAGTAAACTCTCTTGATTCAACAAGTACTCCTCAGTTTGTGGACGATTCACCTCTGGACGACTCTGACTCTGCCTCCTCATTAGCATCTGGAGATCAAGAGATAATATCACCTGTTTCAGATAGCAATGGTAGTATTGACGAAGTACAAAAGTTAACTGGTGGTGCAAGTAAATTGCCTACGGCAGCAATCCATGAAAATAGTGGCACTATTTTTCTGGGTGATAATTTTACTTATATAATACTAGAGATCATTTCTATTCGTAGCTTGCAAAGTACTTAAAACACAAATGACGGTAGAGTTTCTCTAGTTACAGAACATGTTCGTGAAATACCTGTACCAGATAAGCTAAGTGAAGAAGGCAGTTCTGCTGGATATGACAACGGTACTAAAGAAGAAAATAGTTCTCATAACCCTGGTTAGCCCTTTACCTATGTACTCAAGTTTAATAAGTATATATGTATGTATGTATGAGTTTAGAGATTTTCAACCGTAAGGTTATATCTCACTCTAAAATTTTACTGTGTAATTAAAATATCCCACGAAACAGTATTGTACTAAATCGTATTGGGCTACGCATCACTACTTAATTAAATCAATAGTTGTCAAATTGCTGCAGATCTGATTGGGAGCAGTTTATCCTGGGTCACCGCAGTTGCGGGCTGTATTACGGCGAAGCCGCGGACAACTGGGTGGCCACAACGCAATAGCTGAGGGGTTACAACCCCTCCCCTACCCTCGAACCTCCGATGCCGCTAGCCCCTCCTCCCAAACTACCCCCCCCACTCCTCAAAAAAAATGACGTCATTTCCCCCTTTGAGCGCGCCCCCCCCCCTTCTAACCAATTTAAAATAAATAATATTTATTCCAATGACAATTCATTGTATTTTATCCAAGAAAGATGTAAATTGAAATTAAGAGGACGTTTCTAGCACAGAGTACGAGTGCTCGCGGTTCTTTTGCAGTATCCCTGCCTGGCACGGGGAGGATCTCCTGCCCTCCCGAGGCTCTACAGCAATTTTTCTAGGGTTCCCTCCCTTCACTTCCCTAGGGGGGTCCCCCGGCTACTAACGGCATGGGACCTTCGAGGGTATCCTCTAGAGCGAATTCAGCCAGCCTGCCCACCGGCCTGCCTCTTCACTATTGAGAGAGAGCAAACGAGGGAGATGGGCCGGAGAAAAGCAAGTTAAACTGTTGGTGAGTGGATAAGGTATATAATAAGTGTTCGTGCAACGGCACTTACAAGCGAATGACGCGACATGACCGACCAAGAATTTGGAAAGACCTATTTTAAAAAATCAGGCTACTTTTAAATAGTATAGATCCAAAGTAATTCGTTTGCATTTTACGTCGTTTGCCTAGAATTGCGCGGCAAAGTTTAAAAAATTCAAATTTTAAAACTTTGCCGCCCTGTAGATTCTACAGTTCTTAACTGATTTTGATGAAATTTGGTTTTTTCTGGTTCTAAGGCGCAAAATGTACTAAAGGCTCAATACCAAACGCGACCACAATACATCATGCAAGCACGAGTATTCCATCCTTGATTCCCCTATCTCGGTTACCGTCCATTGGTGCATGAGACTACCAAGATCCCCATAACGGCACTTAGTATATCTTTATTAAGAAACTAAAACCCGGGAAGACCCGTAAGAATTAGGGGTGGTGTGTATGTATGTATGTACTGTAGAGGCAACCGAAAGTGAAGCCTAGCAAGGATAAAGCTGTCATTTGTTTGCATTCAAAATTTATCCTTGCCAGGCTTCACTTTCGGTTGCCTCTACAGTATGTAATTCTTGTACATGGGCTCGAAAAACCCAGAAATAACCCCTCCCCACACCTCAGCCCCCGCACCCTCAAAAAATTAAACTATCGCAACACACTACAAAAGTATTGTATAAAGTTTTAAATATTAAAAATTAAATTATTGCAACACACAACTTGATATTAAATGAATATTGTATCAAATTTAAAGTTGTAGTGTATTGCAATAATTTAATTTTTAATATTTAAAACTTTATACAATACTTTTGTAGTGTGTTGCGATAATTTAATTTTTTACGGGTGCGGGGGCGGAGGTGTGGGGAGGGGTTATTTCTGGGTTTTTCGAGCGCATGTAAAAGAATTACATACAGACATACATACACACCCCTAATTCTTACGGGTCTTCCCGGGTTTTAGTTATTTATGGGCTTCCCAGTTAAGATAAATTATTATTAAGTGTAACACATAGTCACTACGTTATTTAATATTAATAAAGAACCACAATATTTTTACCATACACAGCGAATATTACATTATCATCCGTGGTCATGATTACAATAACTTGTAGCGACAATTGCCGACTGTCGGCTAACTTGATGGGCAATTGTCGACTGTCAGCTAA
Source organism: Dicyrtomina minuta (assembly GCA_949802685.1). NCBI lineage: Eukaryota > Metazoa > Arthropoda > Collembola > Symphypleona > Dicyrtomidae > Dicyrtomina > Dicyrtomina minuta. The sequence continues at coordinate 72,540,371 of OX461808.1, read as the reverse complement.
CTGGAAGGGCAATTGTCGACTGTCGGCTAACTTGAAGCTTAGTTTGGCCGTCGGTTGTCGGCTAATTTAAACCTCTTTTGGGCTGTCGGTTAACTTGAAATTGTTTTCGGCTGTCAGTTAGCTTTAACCTTTTTTCAGCTGTCGGCTAACTTGTAGCGACAATTGTCGGCTGTCGGCTAACTTGAAGCTTCCTTCACAGTCCCTTTTGGTTTGTTCTACATGTCATTAACAACACATTGGGAGTAATTGCAAACCCCTTCGTTACAGTTTACAACTACAAAGTTCTTAACATCTTAAGACTAATATTGACCTGACTGACCATACTATGTAAATTGTATTGTGACTTATAAATAGTAATAGTTAAATGGTGAACGTGCGAAGTGGAATGTAATTTAAGTTTGACATATTGAAGCACTCAGCAATTTGCAACTTTTACCACTGTATTATTGTCTTTAGCCGTGGCCATAGTTTAATGGCACATACCTACTACCTACCGTATTTCCTGTATTAAACCACGGGGTGTACTATACAAATTCCGACCTCCCATACCCATGGATTATTACAGACCCGTGTACTACCATATAAAACAGTGTTAAATAGACCCGTGTAGTAACCAAACTCATACCTCTCAAACCCGTGTAGTAAAACAGGCCCATGTACAATTTTAGACACGTGGTCTAAAACAGGAAATACGGTATTTTACATATTAATAATAATTGCCAATTAAGATTTTGTCAGCTTCAGTTTGTAGTGAGATCCAGTTCTTCTGTGGGCAGTGGTGTAAACTGTGCAATGCGGCGAACAACTAATATGTAGCCAATGTAAAAAGTATGAAAGAAGAAAATCAAAGTGCAAAATAAAAAAACTTGAACTGTAGAGTGTGACAGTGCAGTGATTGATTTTATGGATGCATCAACTTTGTTGATAATAATTAATAGATTATCAGCAACAAAATATTTTTTTTATTTTGCAACGTCAGTAATACTTTTTTGAGTAGCTACAACTCTGACTGTAGACTACTATTGCAAAAGGTTTAATCTGTGGGATAGTCCAATAGTGCTTAACTATAGTCAACGTTGATTTGGAAGCAAAGTATTACCATCTGAACTGTTGCCATAGTCTTAGTCTAAACAAAATCAAACAATGCCATTCACGATTTCAGTGTATTTTTAAAAAAATGACTTACCAATTAGCAACTCCAAACACTTCTAACTGCACTTCTAACGCACTTCTAAATGAAATGAACTCGACCACGTTTCCCGTTGTATGCCGCATCATGGTGTATGACAAGGGTCGTCCACAAATAATGTCATGGGTAGAGTTAGTGGCACTAGTCGGATGCTTATGACATGCCATATTAAAGATTGCCATTTGTGCTATACTTAAGTGGATGAAAGGGGGTTCTAAAAATTGTGATTTTTTAATGACATCATTTATGGACGACCCTCAATGACTATTTGGATTGTATGGATTGAATAGAAATTGAAACATAGAACTCAAACTCTCCCGCCTGTATGTTGACGAGATATAAAGCTGTGGGCATGGTATAGGTTGTGGTAGTGATGAAATGCCAATCCACTATGTCACTCCAGTATTCCATTTCTGATTTTAAATTTTGAATGCGGGTGATTTTCTTTTTCTTGATGACTGTATGCAGGTTTGTATGCAAAGTTTTATGGTATGGCGTTTGCGTTGAGCCTTTGCAGGGCATATACCAATTTTTGAGTTGAAATGTCCCTCTAAAGCTGAACTTTTGCTTTCATTATTTTTTCTTTGTCCTTCGCGCATTGCAAGTGGAGGGAAATTAGACGTGTGGTTCCTTTTTCAGGACGCCCAATGCGGTACGCCTGATCAATTTTAATGTCTTGAAGTTTAAGATTTTCAAGCAATTTTGGATTCTGTTTCAATTTTATTTTCATTTATTGCTTCTGGCAAGTTGAAAACCATAAGATTTTTTGCATTGGAGCGTTTTTGAAGAGATCCAACGTCATCAGTATTTTTTTCTTGTTGTTTCTTCATTGCTGTAATTTCAGCATTGGCTTGCAGGAGCAGGTTGTGAATTATTGGAACTTCTTTCTTTAGTGAAATGTAGGATGCGTCCAATTTTTCAACAAGTAAGTTGTACAGGTCTATGGTCATTTCTGGCTTCTTAAGACTGCATTGTGTGTGAGTGTTTTGCAATGTGGCTTGAATTGCAGTAGCGGCTGATGCATTAGATTTTAAAGGAATGCTACGTTTGCTCTTTCTAGGCGTGTTTTAGGGTGGTGAGAATGCATTCCTTTTTGAGCTAGGGTTAGGTACTACTTCTGTTTTAGTTCCCTCATCTGATGATGATGATTCAAGGAGAACTTGATATGTAGAGGATAAAGTGCTTCATTTTTGTTTTGACATTATGCACAGTGAATAAACCGGATGAGATAGATATTAATAATATTTTATAGCTGACAGGATTGCTGAATGTGCATAATATACAGTCACGTAATTTTGTAATAATTTTTTGTACTTTAATTTACGATATGCTTTCAAATTAGTGAATAAAACTTACAAAATTGAAAAACAGTAAAAATAGTGGAGCGATTACTATGAAACAAATTTTGGCAGAAAGCGGCAAGCACGCACTTTAAACTGATGTAACTTTTGTCTTTGTTAATTTAACCTTTTCTTCTTACTTTTAAATCACTAGAAGCACAGTACTTGCCGCACGTCCACTCACTATCACGTCAAAACAGAATCCCCCCCTAGGTTATGGGTAGCAAATGTCCTAGGTAGCTAATGTCGGTATACCGTATATACTACTACTACGCAATTCAGTTCCACCAAATAAAGCAAAAAGCGTTTGTGTATTAATCATTTAAGATATTTTTAATGTGTGCTATTCAGTTTTTACTAGAATTAGAATTGTATTAGCTCCTGTTTTAAATTGTTTAGACTTTATAAATGTATTTACCACTTCATACCAGTATATTTACCGGTATTCACCATTAAATGTCATGATATTTTAAGGTTTAGGAAAGTATCATCTCCTTTCGTCTCTCAGTGAATATAGTTTCGAACTAAAGTCACTAAAGTGACAACCGGGCCTACACAAGACGAAGTCTCAAATCTGTGAAAAGATTCATCCCGGGAAACATTAATAATTATTATTTTTATAAAACGGTGGCATTTTTCGAAATGCCGGAAATTGTAATATTATTTTTACGTAGATTGTAGATGGAACTTTGTTTTTCTCTGATAGGAGAGGTTAATCTCGATCTGTGTGAATAATAGATGGGGTTGTAGTCGTGTAGTATGCCACGTATACTGACGTGAGTCCTTTGGGATATCCCCAATGGGCGACAGCGAAAAGTTTATTTTAACAAAGTTGTCCTTCTCTGGTGTGTAATTAATGAGTTTATTTCTTATTTACATATTATTAGAGTCTTTATACTTTAATAAATCTCTAGAAGAGATAGAAACAATCAAAATGATGGAAAAAAAACTGGCACAGGAGACGGTTTTAAAATCATCCGTTTCAGAATTTGAAATGTTTGCAAATTCAGGTGAGTTATTTATCTTTGTCGTTTTCTAGAGTAAACTGTATATGTAGGTAAGCATGTTGGTGTTGTATTTACTAGAGGCATTTATGGTCTAGCGGGAAAACGTAGCTTTACATCCATGTGGAAAGTGGCGAGAGGTATTTTGTTTGTATATTCAGGTTTCATAACCTATAAAAGCAAAACTATTACCACCTTCCGTCCGCCTGGCGTCCAGTCAAAATAATACAAGCTCTCAGCTCCGTATGTGTCTCCATGTATTGCCGTCCCTTTTTAGATGCTGAGCTTTAGCTCATTGAGTATCTATTAGATGCTGAGCTTTAGCTCATTCAGCATCTATCAGATGCTGAGCTTTAGCTCATTGAGCATCTATTAGATGCTGAGCTTTAGCTCATTGAGCATCTATTAGATGCTGAGCTTTAGCTCATTGAGCATCTAATAAACTGTTTTTGTCTGTCCTCCAAATGTATGTCCGATCTCATTGTCGTACGCCACAGGTCGCAATTCTTAATATTTTTCTTTCAAACAACTTTTAGGTACTTATAGATGCAATGTAGATGTGGTGTATAGTTTTTGGTTATGATCCATGCAGTAAGTTGCTTCCAAATAACAGATATGTGGACCAACTTTCAAAATATTTTCAATTTTATTCTATATTGTGTGTGCATGTCTTGCCCTTCTCTATGTCGTACGCTACAGGTCGCATATCAAAACCGACTTAGGTGAAGCAAATTTTAATCGACTCGAAATGCGATTTATATGTGCCGCATAGTTTTTGGTGAAAATTGGTCAAGTTGCTCCATCCGTAATTATCGGTGGAATGAAACAAGAATCAGAATTTTTTGTTTTTGTTGTGAACAAAAACGGGGATTCGATGCTTTCTTTAAGTACATACTAAAAGTGTACCTGCATGGTGCTTCATATCTTTTTAAATAATCAAGGAACGCGGCCAAAATTTTCAATTTTGTCTCGCTTCGTATGAGTTTACCAGAGCTTATGATGCACCCTGCACTCCTTCCTCAACATACCTGGACTGGAGAACAAAGACCAAGTCCAACATTCTATATTTCTAGGCCTACAGGTTACAGTTTACCTTAAGGTAACGTATGCATGGCTTGAGCTATGTAGGACCTCAAGGATGGTCCCCACAGATATAGACTAAATAGAGGCAAAATTGAAATCAAGCAGTTCAGAGGTAAAAATGCTGGTATCGCCACTACTGAGAACTTTTAGTGCAATGATAAAGTGTTACCTTAAAAAACAAGGGCTTTAGCCCTTGTTTTGGCAGCCCTGCCCTAACAGCAAACTTAGGCAGTTTGAATTTGCCCCCAAATCTTAATTGTCAATTTACAGCCTGTAAATTAGGGCCGGCAGCCGTAAAAGGGTAACCTGTGTCGATTTTCATGCACGCGTTTTTAAAATCTCAATAAAAAATGGATCAGGCGAAAATGCCTTTAGGCGGTTTGCAGTTTTTGAAACCTGGAAAAATTAGCCTTCAAAATTGAACCGGTCACTGAATGCTATGATAGACAAGTTATACATCAAAATGACGACGAAATTGAGCAGAAATCGCTAGTATGCAGTATGCATAAAGGAATCGTCTATAAATTGCGTCATCTAAATAGTACCAACTTAAGGATCCCCCTGGCATTAGTTCAAAAACAAGGTACATAGATTTCATTAACATGGGATGTTACTAGTATACATACGGGGATCGTTCATAAATGACGTCATTTAAATATTTCTATTTTCAGGATCTCCCGGGCATTAGTTCAGAAATAGGGTAAACATATATTTTGAACACCGGATGTTTTACAAGCATACATACGAGGATCGGTCATAAATGGCATTATGATTTTAAAGATCCTCTGTCATTTTTTGCGACCACACAATTAATCAAATTAAAAATTCAAGTAGAAGAGGTAAAAGTGGAGTTCCGCGTTGTCGTAATTTGAGCGTTGCTACAATAGAGTTCTACTCTTTCATTAAAGCAAATATTCGCTGCAAGCTCAGTATCTACTTCGGGCCCCCTGTCGGTAAATCCGGCGGGAAGCGGCGGATTTTTTTATCTTGAAAAATTGATTTTATTCTTGGTCGATTTCACTGCTAATTTAACAATAATAAATAATAAATATTCATTAAGTCGATATAACCGAAGTTCTTACAACCAGTCTCAACCAGTCACTGTTGACTGTGGGTGAGGAAATAGGAGGCTACTGCGTTAGATCATTGTACCTTTTCACCTATCCCCGTCCTCTCCTCCACAGTAAAGGAGTCCCATTCCCTAGGCCCCTGCAGTAAGTAGTGGTCACTAAGGAGCACCGAAGGAGATTGGGTTTCAATCAACCATCCAGTGACGTTTACCGTACAACATCGAGCCGTAAGCGATTAGCAGTGGCCAAGGATCGAAGCCGGGTGTGAGACTGTAAATTTCGTTACAGTCTGCAGTCCTAACCGCTCACTCAAGCACGCCTGCTTATTTCACTGCTAATTGCGAACAAACTATTACTTCAATAATAACCAAAACTTATACAGCACTTCTCCCTTGCCTTTCTGGGCGATTAAAAGTTGTTTGAATTTAATCGCTTCAAAAATGCGACGTGTACCATGCGACCAACAGCCATGCAGACAGACAGGCAGAAAGACCGACAGCCAACACTAAATCAATAGATTCTTGCTCAGCATCTAAAATCTGTTCGTGCTACCACACATTTAATAAAATGATAAATTCAAAGGGAGGTATAAAGGGAGTTAGGTGCTGTCGTAATTTGAGCGTTGCTTTAATAGGGTTCTACTGTTTTACTAAAGCCAATATTCGCTGTAAGCTAAGCATCTACTTCAGGAATTTAAAAAACATGAATTTTATGAATTTTTAAAATCAAAGAAATTACTTTTCAAAAAATATTGAAGACCTAAAATATATTTAAATATGGCGTCTATTTATAGCCATTAGCAAAATGTCTTCAAAAATTCCGGTAGCAAAACAAAAGGCCTATTCTGAAATATTATTGAATCAACTCCTCTTGATTTACATGCTCTTGTCAGAAAAAAATAGATTGTGGGGGGTTTTGCGTCGCCCGGTTGTGACCATTCACTCGTTACCCTGTACATACAAACAAACGAAAACTTGTAAATTAGAATGTATGGACAAATGTGCACCTCTTTATGGTGGCTGATACAAGTAGTAATTATTTTTACACCACGACAACCGATTAAATAGAAGACATTTAAATTCATCCAAAGAAATATCAGAACTTTTAAGTTCACCAGGCACAAAATTTTATAGGGCTATACTCCTGTAAACAAACCTGTATTACCAGTAAATGAAAATCGTTAGCGCTTATAGTGATTATACTCACCGGTACATGGAATATCAAAGTAGCACGAGTACTTACGTAGTATGATAGGTAGATACGGGACGAACTCAGGGCATACGAGTTAGATCGGTTGTAGGACATGCTACCCAGACAGTTGCTACCTGGACATTTGCTACCCAAAACCCAACCTAGGATATTTGCTACCCATGGCTAATGTTGAAATAAAATGCATGGACAATATTTATGAGGGTACCGTGAAAACATGGCATCGTTATAATAGTTTATTAATACTATTATTGTTAATTATAGAAGATAGTATAATTGTAGATAGTCGTTCAAAAATTATATTTATATTATTATATTACATAATATTATTATATTATATATATATATATATATATATATATTATGAATATAAATTTTATTTAAAGTGATATGTATTACCTTCACAATTGATGTTTCTGATTATTATATACAGCATAGTCAAACTGATTGTTGTATAAATGTTAGAACCAGACAACAACAAATCATTGGAGACAGTGAGGTAAAGGCGCAAGTCGAGAATGATCAATGTAAAATAAGAGAAGGGTAAATATCTCGACAATTTTGAAAGCCAATAATATACAAATACTATGTAGTACAGTAGTACAAGGCAAGGGTGCTGCTCTTGTCTACTGTTAGCGAGTCTCCACTGAGAATTCACGCTTAATAGGATATACTTACCTATTTTTATTTTTATTAAATAATAATAATAATGAGTAAACACTATGTTAGCATTAGAAAACCCGGCTTGGTGGTTTGACGATGCTACGGCATGGTCACACCACTGAGTCGGGCCAGCCAGTCACGCTCAGGATTGGAGTTTGGAGTTGGTGTTGGTGATTTTCCTGGCTGATGGGTGGGGAGAAGAAACGGGGTGTTGTAGAGAACTAAGGTGAGTGGGTGCTTTCCGTACATTTATCTGTGACAGTTCTACTGTCTGAGACAGAGATGTTGGATGGCTTAATGTAGGTACCTAACCTACTGCCTCTCACTGTATGTTTCATACAGTTCACTGTAGTTCAATACATTCATTCCCACTCTCTCTACTGTGCTACAGGGGTTACCACCCAATAACTTTCGCTTATTTCAGTTGTGGCTGGCGGGTGTTGAGTACTGGCGGATCCCTTTCTCTTCTTGACTTGGCGGCTCAAGATGATTTAGTGGAGTTACCAGTGCTCGATCCCTCTGCGTCAGCAGGAATTCTTGACGATGTTACATCTCCTGTCGAGGAGTATAATCTACTCGCTGACTTTCGGTCGTAAGCAAGTATACACTATCCATGTTTAAGATAAGATAAAGTATTATGCGATACGGAACTTGAGTGACATGTTCATACATGCCCACCAAGGACCACATCGTAGAGCAACTGATTAATAGAGACATAGCCGCTCAGGTTCAAATTCTCTCAATAATCATACATACATACATACATGTTAGCATTAGAAACCCATACCCATTTGTGTACATACCACTCTAATAATGATACTTATATTCTGACTAATTTATAATCACGTTCGCATTTGCACTTTGTTTTTAATATTCTGGATTTTGTGTCGATCAGTTGATAACAATCACTATGTAATGTGTTTTGAATGGTTGAACACGTCAATAAAGCTTACAAACACAAAAACAAAAAGACAGTTTCTAGTTTTTAACTCAATTTTAAGTGTGAGTACGCAACCTAGTAAATATAATTTAAAATTAATTAGAAAAATTAATTGTAAAGGTAATATATAGTCGGTGAAGGATTAAATTCATTTCCTTCAACTCTTCGCTAGAAGTGAATACGCCTCCTTCCAATTTTCGCTAAAATTAAAACCGTTTTCTTCCTTGTGGAAGGACATGGACATTCTTTCAAGGAAAATTGGAAGGAAGCTGATTTGATTGTAGCAAAATGTGGAAGGAAGCGGATTTGATCCTTCATTGACAATATATAACATTTCGGGCGAGGAGAGCGGCAACAGTCAAACCTGACACAAGTCTATATTTTGCTCCAATTATTCTAAACTATAAAATCAAGTTTTAGCTAAATACATTTGTTTTTAGGACACCCAAAGTGTTAAAAATGGAGTAACCATTCTAATCTCACTAATTATAAATCAAAATTTCAAGCCATTTGCTAATTTCAATTCCATTAATTTGAAACTGTTAATCGAACACTGATTGTCTCTCAATTCTTCGCTATCCGGCTAGAAAGTGCCAAAACCCTTTATTCCTGACTGGCGTAAACTCCTCACATAGCAAGACATTCTCTGTTGGAATCTAAGGAAAGATTGAGAAGATTAAGAGGGGAGACTGAATTCTCACAGACGATTCACCTTTTACCAGTACAAGTACCTCGCCTTTTGCAATTTAATGCCCATAGACAGCAGGTGATTAAGTTCACAATTTTGAAATCGAAAATCAAATGCTTGAGCTGATCTATGGGCTTAACATCCGGCAAGTCTTAGATTAAAATATAATGCATCATTATCACTTTAACCTATTAGCTTAATCTGACGAAAAGTACCTTATTTCTGTTACCAATTTAACCTCGCCTTATTTGTTCTTTTCTATTAAACATGGGACCAAAGAGCACGGAAGCACTGGAGAAGTTAATTTCTAAGCTGACAGCAATGGTGAGCAAAAACCATGATGATGCTAAGAGGGAGAGCCGATTAACAGCACATGATCTTCGAAAAGACATTAAAGCAGTGGGGGAGGAAATTAAATCAATTAAAGGTCTTGTATAGGAGCAAAACGACCGCATTAAATTAATTGAAGAATCTACGGTAACGCAAATGATGGCACATGCGGAACTTAAGGCGCAAGTAGTCAACCTACAAAATCAACTCGCAGAGTCCAGGGAGTCTAGAAGGAAAGCTAATCTCATCATAATATTAATCCAAATACGTTACCTACCGAAATTGAGAAAAGTATAAAACTAATTTTTACGGCTGATCTGGAAATAGAAGTGGGCAAAATTCCAAAATTTAAATGCACTGTCCTAAAAAGCAAGAAAGCTACATCGTCAACGACTCCAAAATTGAGCATATTATGCGCATTTGACTCAGTCACAGAGTCCAATGTAATCCGTCACCAACGGCGTAAATTAGCAGGCAAACAGTGTCGAATTGTGGATGATCTCTCACCTGATCAACGTGTGGTCAAAAAATACTTGATGGATCAAATGTGGGAGAAGAATACAAATTCCAACTCAAAAATAGCAAAAGTTTATGGGAACCTTATCGAAACAGATGCTGGAATTGAAAAATTCTTCACCACAAACGGATCTCAGCTGTACTCTGTGCCATCCATCCCAGGTTATGTAAAGGGTAAATGATACTTAGGACGGCCCAACACAACTAACATAAATATCACATTTTGGAACATCGACGGCCTGAACAATCTTCTATTTCTCGACAATTATGACAATCAACAAATACTAGGTGACATAGTTTGTGTTTATAAAACATGGTGCACCGCTTCCCACTTAACATTAAACAGTGCACACTTAAAACAATATGATATCATCCATGGCCCAGCCCTAAAATCCAAATCACATGGTAGAGCCAGTGGAGGTTTAAACATTTTAGTAAATAATAAAGTTCTTTCAATTAAACAGACTCTATACTCGGAAAATTACTTTATCATCACGGAGGTCGAAGAAAAAATATTGAATCAAGCGTTTGTAGTTTGTTGTGTATATATTCCTTAAGGTAACAAGTATAACTATCTTGTAAACAAAATTTTCGGACATACTTATACATATAACACATAAATTTCACAACTCCAAAATCATTATCGGTGGTGATTTCAATGGACGGATTGGTCAAATGAATCAAATTGAAGATGCACGTATAATCAACACATCTCTCTGAAGTCACCGTTTATCATTGGACAACACTTCCAATTCAAGAGGAGTTGCAATTCTAGACTTGCTCGAAGAAAATGGGTTTACGCTAATCAACGGTCGCTCCATCTCCGACACTCCAGGAAATTTTACGTACGTTACACAAGTTGAAAAAAGTGTAATTGATCTTGTCTGGTGCTCTAATAATTGTTTGTCTAAAATTGTGGATCTGAAAGTATTAGATCAATGCAACTCTTCGCACTTTCCAGTTCAAGTATCTCTCAAATCTAATATCAATTTAAATGTTGTAACTACTAAGAAAGTAGTATTCCGATGGGATCTAGAAAAACGTAAAAACTTTTGTGAGTTGACTACTAACAGTGGCATGAGTGACTCTCAAGATGTTAACACAATTAATTACGAAATTCAACATAAAGTAACTCATGCTGCAGTACACAGTGGTTTGCTCCAGTACAGATACCAAAAATAACCAAAGACAAACCCTTGTTTGATGGTGAATGTCGAAAAAGTAAAAAGAAGCTACAACAATCACTCCAGTCAGTGTAGAAAATTTAATTTTGAATCCCACAACTTAAGTGTATTCTTCTGTATTTCTGTAATATTGTGTAATGGACACCGTCCCAAGTATCATGAAATAAATATCTATCTATCTAGTCGGTGAAGGATTAAATTCATTTCCTTCAACTCTTCGCTAGAAGTGAATACGCCTCCTTCCAATTTTCGCTAAAATTAAAACCGTTTTCTTCCTTATGGAAGGACATGGACATTCTTTTAAGGAAAATTGGAAGGAAGCTGATTTGATTGTAGCAAAATGTGGAAGGAAGCGGATTTGATCCTTCATTGACAATATATAACTTTCAAATATCATTTTTGAACGACCCTTTACAATCATACCCTCTTTTATCATTAACAATAATAGTATTAATAAACTATTATTAAGATATGTTATCACGGTACACTCATAAATATTGTCCATGCATTTTATTTCTACATTAGCCATGGCTAGCAAATGTCTTAACATTTGGGCGTGAGTAGCAAATGTCCTAGGTTTGTAATTGTTTGCCAAAATAAATATATTGACATTTGAGCTGCAAACAATCCCGCAGCAAAGGTCACATTACGTTAATATATAAACAGAAATGATCACCATCAATAAATGTATATCGTACCTAATTTTTGGAAATATGTGCTAAAATAAATATCTTGACCTTTGACCTACAAAATCCAAAAGTAAAGGTTACACACCTTTCATGCACACGCAAAATGATAAGCATCAAAAACTGTACATTAAACTTAAATGTTGTGTCTTTTGGGTAACATTACAATATTGGTATATATGACGGTTTCCTGGTGAGAAATTTACATATGTATTCTCGTCTAAAGCAAGTGCAGCGGCACATTTAAACTCATGAGAAATATGTCCTATTCCCGGCACCTGGACCTGGACCCCACTGTGCCGGGTAGCAATTGTCCGTATACCGTTAGACCAGCGACGATCCGGAAGGGTACGAGTTGAGGAGGGACGCGGTGGTGGGGTGCGAGTAGAGTAGTAGTTGGTACTAGTTGGAAGGGTACGAAATGGGCGCTACTCGTCAGCCCCCAATTTTGGAACTTACAATTAGTCCGAAATCACACCCCGGCAATCAGAAATTTTTGGGTAATTCGTTACAACAGAACCTTAGTATAGTTAATTTTAGAAACGCCGCCACATGGGTGTCATTTTGACAGTATTGGGTCGAAATCGTAAAATATAATGCCCCGTGCTGAGAGGTCCCAGTGTGAATTGTCGACGTTGTCGTATTGCTTGCAGGTAGAAACGGGCTAGCTTTTAATTTGATATTTTTTTCTAGTGTGGATTCACGATCATCCATACATTGTTGAGTATGCTCTGGAATATGGATTTCTACGACTTTCGCCAGAAACTCGTTTAAAGCTCAATATATCTGTGACAATTGTTACGTTGAATCCCTCTAAAGATGAGTGCTTCGGTGATTCCTTCAGTCGGTTTCTACTCGATAATTTTATTGGTTACGATGACATCCTCATGTCTAGCATCAAGAATCTGGCAGAGTCCGAGGAAAATAAGGGATTTTTAAGGTAATTTTGTTACAGCAAGTCTTTATTTGGAAATTTAAACATATGGCTGTATGTATTATTCCTACCCGGACTTTTCGTACCCGGACTTTTCCTACCCACGACCAAACCTAGGGCTTTTCCTACCCATGTACAAAAAAAGAAACTACACATCACGCAAAGATATACCCACAGAATGCAACATACTCTTTTGCTTGCTTTTCTTTCGTCCTTTATCAATTCATGTAGATTATATGCAATACTTTTAAATGTTGTCTTACACTATCTTAAGACAATCGTCGGTATCCTGTATAAAAACTTATTCACAATTATGTATGTGTACGTAGTATGTATGTTTTGGGTTAATATATATATTTTGGGTTATAGATAATTATATACAGATATTATATTTATTCTGTAAACTCCTTAATCTATGACAGATAGGAAAGGGACGAGAGATTAGACTTGACTCTGGCTCGGTGGAGACTCGACTGACTATGACTGACGATTCGACTACCTACATCAGTCATCTACCTATGTACATTTAATATAACAAGCCTGATGACACAAAAACCATTAAAATAAACCTGACGGCTAAATTTCGAACCTGACAAGTAAAAGAACTTTGTGAGCAGAAAGAGCATAAAATTTAGCACAATCAACGACCGTACCCGCTTCTGTCAGAACTGTCTTAGTAAGCGATTATGAGGGGATAAGTCAAAGTATGCTAAACCATCTGCATGCAATTGTTATAGGAAGTCACGAAACGATCAAAATTGAACATAAAACGTTCATTTTTGGCCGTCTCACAATCAATCTGTTTGCAAAAATTCTGGTCACCCGGTCAAAAATGACTCAAAGTGCCAGACTGCTTATTAGTTTACCTTACTAGTAAACGTACTAGCTTTAACGTAATTTTTATCATTTGTATGTGAAACTTAAACATCATCAAATTTGTTTTAATTAATGTGTTGTGAAAAATGAAAGGGGATGATATTGATGAAACAAAATTTAAAATAATCTCTCAGAATATAAACAATCTAAATCGCATGCGCAGAAGTGGGTAGGTTGGTAGTTGATTTGCATCTCATATATTTTATCAGTAGTCGCCCCGAAAGCCCGGGCATGGATGGCATTCAAATCAAATATATTTCTATATATAATTCAGGTTAACGTGTGTTGCTAACCGTCACTAAAGACAATTTACATTTGGGGGTGATTTATTCAATAAGTAACACAGCCTTACCACAAGTTGCACTACCTAGATGGTTTTATACACCAGATCTCTTTATTCATTTTTTATACACAATTCATACAAGCCTATTAATTTATTTAACTAGATTATGTACTTTGTTTGATAATTAGTCCAATTACATAACCTCTTGAATTATTATATAGGACCAACCTGTCTTATTAATTATATTCTGTCCTATATTAATATATAACCTTTTTTATATATTACTCGTATCTTGCATCAACGATTAACCCTTTAGTCGTCCGCCACCTGTACTAAAGATACTATAAGTAATGATCGTACCCTCAGTGGTTAAAATAGTCTCCTGCAAAGGGACTCCAACGTAGTCAGCCCCGTGCTAGTATGGTTGTCCTGACTCCAAGTCAACTAGTGGTGAGTCCTAGTGAGCCCGTCTCCCTCTGTGAAGATACCCTTAGTCTTTGCCAATATTCGTCACAATAACGCAAAAGTACTCTTTTCTTTCGGCCAGCTTCCTCCTCCAGTGCTCTTTCTGTGGTCTGCAGATATTCGTCACAATATCTCTGCTACGAAGTCTCGGCGTTTAAAAGTGTGTGAGGGTGAGCAACCAGTTCGAACTATTTGTTGAACCTTCTGACGCTCTCACGCTCTCGGTATAGGAAAGTGTTTAGCTTAGAGACGTTTCGAAAAACTAGTGAATGTTAGTGAAAAACTGTAAGTTTAAAAGTTTGTAGAGTGAGCAATAGTCTAAACTATTTGTGGACCTTCTAATGCTCACAGTGTAGGTAGAGCTCTAGGAGGCGACTCAACTAGACTGGCCTTCCGTGGTGAGTGCCTCTCTTATTTATACTCCTGGTCCCTGGGTTTGTTGCGTCAGAAAATAGTATTATTGCGTCAGAAAATGAATGGGGATCTGAATTCCAACCTTTAGACCCATTGAGCTGTCACACAATCGTGTTTACAAAAACACAGTGAGTGACAGGGAGTTAATTGGAGAATCCCTTTAAGTACCCTACTATGTAGTACTATAGTGTAGTCACACTGGGTGCAGGATGGATGAAACATTTAGGAGGGGAGTCCCAAATGTCACTCATCCAATGTTTTACAAAAGAATGTTTGGAAGAAAAATGCTCTTCGAAGTGCCCAAACTCTATCCTACTGTATAGTAGTGTGTGCCTTGGCCTGTGCTACACTATATAGTTGGGATGGATGAACCACGCTAATTCCATCCCACTCATCCTGTGACTCATCATATAGGAATGTTGAGGGTAGTGAGTGAATGGAATTGTTGACGAATTCCAAGTGGACATTCGTGAGAGAGTAAAAGGGGCCGGGACTTGCACTGGTTGCAGTCCCAAAAAAGGACTTGAGCGCTGCCTCTATTTATGGCCCGTCACTCATGCCTTTCGTTCTCCCATTCTCTCCTATGCCTTCCTCACACATCTCCCTATACTCTATATAGCTACTTCCTCTCTGTCATCTGTCCTCATCCTCATCCCTTCTCTCACTCTCATGACATTGCATCTCATATTGAAGATGCAGGGCTATGCCTCTGTGTGATTGTGTGAGTTCCCTATGTATATGATATATATCTATGTGGCAGTGTAGACTGCAGATATTTGGACAGTAAACACAATCAGTCATAATAACACGGCGATTTCAGACGAGTTTATTAAATTATTAGTAATCACAATGAATATTTTATTGAGTGTAAGCGTTGATAGATAATGGCGGCGATTGTCTAAAATTAATTAGTTACATAATGCTAATTCAAGTAAACTATCCCTCGCATTAAAACTGAAAAATACGGTGGAAGACAATACTAAAAAGTATTAAATATAATCCACATAAATAAAAATAAAAGAACTGAACTTAAAAAATATTTTGTTCTTTAAGCTAAACTGTTAATTGACAAGAGGTACTGGTCGCAGTCCCAAGGGCTGACTAACTTCTTTCTACTTGCACTGATGCATTTATTATCGTAAATTATTAACAGAAATTTAAATTAGTAAATATATTCAGGGTTGATTAACTGTACAGCCAATTTTTACTTTAGTTAAATGTGTGCAAATTATATTTGCGCGATGTGTAGTTTCTTTGTTTGTACATGGGTAGGAAAAGCCCTAGGGTTGATCGTGGGTAGGAAAAGTCCGGGTAAGAATAATTCCAAACCCGTTTATGTAAGTCACAAATAACGATAAGTATTTCGCATCTATCGAAGTTTTGGTTTCTGATATTTATTTAACAAAAATTATGTCAATAAGTTTTCTGCTTTTTTGACAGAACTATGTATTTTAAAGTAGGTTGTTATCAAATCTCCATATTTTACACCCTACATTTTTTAGCTTTTCTTTAATGTCAGTGAGGACAATTGGGTAATCACTTGTCGACGATACTATTATACATTGTTTAATATGTTTAAGGAAGTTTAAGGAAGTAGCTGGGCACATTGACTCGGTCTATTCGTGAAGCAGACTTATTAGGTCGACCAACGGAAGTGAGTATATGTGTGCCCATTATTGTAAAGGCATAATGCCACTCAAATATTACGTAATTTGGCGAATTTTTATTTTCCGCTTCTTAAATGCAAATGACCGCTTAGGCTCGAACTGTGAAAATCTTAATGATAAAAGGCATGATTAGTAGAATCTACTTATGTCCAAAGGTATCATATTCAAAAGTTTTAGTTTCATTTACGACTTTCCCGAAAACCGGAAAAATAATACTTAGGTAATTTAATTTGAATTTTTAGGGAATTAAGTACTTTTATTTTTCAGGAGCATTAAAATGATGTTTCGCATGTTTTAGTATTTTAAGCGTTGGACAATATATACAATAAGAATTAATCAGATGAAAATTTATTCAACAGGAACGTCGTTACCGGAGAGCAATTTCGATTTGTTCCTATGTGGATGGCCAGAACTTCTTACATTCCAGCTTTTTTAATCATGCTTGTGTTCGTAAGTATTTATATTCACTAAGTTAACATGTGTATGCTATTATACGTTTAAGGCAAGGAAAATTTCAAATGAGGAATTCTTAGCTTTATGCTGAATACCAGTAAAATCATCAGTCTTTAAAGGATTGGGCAGTCTTCGTAATTACAGTTTTCGAAATGACAAGTTCAGTTGGAATTGTATTTGTTGTGACGAGTTTTGCAATGCGTCTAGTTTCATTGAAGATTGTCTTCACTTATTACTTTTTATTATTTGTTCTTACTTACGAGCAATGTTTCAGACCCGATTCTCTAGATTTCTATCGAAATGTAGATAGACGGATTCAGCATGTTTGACTGAGTGTGCAAACCCCCCAAACATGTTCCGCATATGCCCGTTTTCATTTTCAAAAAAATTAAAAACGGATTTTCAAAATTCGCGAAATTCAAAAACTTTTTTTTCTTATGGGATTTAACATGCAAATTTTTAAAAAACACGATACAAGGTATAGAAATTTTTCGATTTTTCTGAGAAATCAGGGTTTTTGAAATTTTGAATACAAAAGTAAACCCATATGATTGGGTCCCTTCCAGAAAGTACTTATAATGCAAACAGGACTATCTACTGTCATTTTTATAAATTTGAGTGACATCGCATGTCATAATATGTAATACATAGTTATATTTCGTTACCTCCGGTCCTCAGGTAGAAATATAATGTTAACTAATTGTATATACCTTCTCACTTGAAGGCCGGTAGTCCATGAATTTCAAAGCACACAAACAAAAAACCTCCCATCACTCCCACTACTTGCTCGTCCCTATGTACCCACTCCGTCCCTACATCCACTCAGTTTAACTTCTTCATGCGAAGGTGCTGGTAGTCTATGTAGTTCTTTCTCGCTCGTGTTCCCGCTCACTAAAACAATAGAATGGGAGACTCTCCTCCTAATTTGGATTTTCATCCTCCAGGGTAAGTAATTAATAATAATTATATTATTGTCCCCATTTTTAGGAATTTTAAGTTTGTTGGAGTTTTGTTTTAGTACATGGGAAGAAGGAGGCATATTAAATTCAAAATTTAGTGAATATTTCACCAATTAAAATATGTTGAATACGATCAATAGTTATAATTGTGGCACTTCGTGAATGGCCAATTGTTACGTGTATAGAAATACATGTAGTTAAAGTCCGTAACGAAGTTATTGTGACTAATAAAGGCTGAATATGTAGAAAATTGAGAATTTTCAACTGCAGCAAGGCATGGCACGGTGATTTTTCAATATGGCGCCGTCATGCTGTTATATGTAGAGAACCTAATCTAAGAATTAGTTTCTTGTTTGATCTTGTTCGTAGACGAAACTCTCCAGATGTTGCTACTGCTAATACTAGTACAAATGCAAGCAGTGGAGCTTCCAAACAACTAAGAGGGAGAAAAAATAGTACAGCATCAGCTCCAACTCCTATCCAGCCCGATCCAAATATGACAAATATAGTGAGCAGTTTGGCTAATCTAAGCCAAATTCCAACGGCCATGACTGAGATGGCTCAAGCCATGCGAGACCTTACAGGTCATTTTGCAGCTCTTAAATCCCCTCGCAGAGCGAACAATATTGAAGAGGAATACCAATATGATTCTTCGGAAGGGGAGGGCGACGCTTACACCGATGAATTACCATTACCAAACCGAACAATAAGCGAAATGGCTCACGATATTTTCAGAAGTGATGACAGTAATGGTGAGGGCTCACCCCAAGTGGATGGTGAAAACTCAGATGAAGATGAAACTTTAAAGGCGATTTTAAATTCAACTAATACTGTGCCAGAGTACGGAGTTTCGTTGAAACCGCGGATTGCTGAATCATTCAATAGAATACCGTCAATGGAGGTATCAAAAGAGCAATTAAGCCAGCTTAAGGAAACTTACAAGTTCCCTGAAAATTGCCCATTATTAGCTGCGCCCCGACTCAATCCCGAAATTTGGAGTCATTTACTTCCTCAGGACAGAACGACTGATGGGAAAGTGCAGAGTGTACAGCAGCTCCTTAGTCTTTCCTTAGTGGCTCAGGCAAGAGGATTGGAATTAATTTCCTCAATAGTTGCATCGGGAAGAAAGTGGACAGAAGAAGAAAAGCAAAAAGTGTTTAAAACAACTATGGACTCCTCTACATGCGTAGGAATGGTAATTCAAAACCTCAATACACGTCGTCGGGCAAATATTCGACCACTACTGGAACCCCAAGTGGCAAATATATGTTCAAATCGGGTCCCAGTAACTCAATTTTTATTTGGAGACAACCTGGATTCCACTTTAAAAGCGTCACGGCTTTCTTCTGGAATTTTGCGTCGACCACTGAAAGTTTCATACGGCAACTATCGTCAACAACGATTTCATCCTTACAAGCGTGGAAGTGGAACTCAATCATCTCGACCAGGCTTAAGTAGCGGATCGACCATTTGGTTTGTTGTACACTAGGCAGTTAGAGTATGAGAAGCAGAATTCATTAATACATCAGAAAGGTCAATTTAAAGCTCAGACGTTACCACTATCAACTTTATGTAAGGAAGATATTCAGTGGTGGTTAGAAAACATACAAGGGCCAGGGAGTTCTTTGCGTAGTGATACATATGAGATAGAAATAGAAACGGACGCGTCTCTTACAGGATGGGGAGGTCATTGCGACGGTCAGGCTACGCATGGACACTGGACATGTGATCAATCTGAACTACACATTAATGAGCTTGAACTTTTAGCTCTTGAAAATGTATTACTAAGCTGGTGCTCTAAATTAGAGAATAAGATTGTATTGGTGCGGATGGACAGTCAAGTGGCAATATCATACATCAATAGGTTCGGAGGCTGTCATTCTCCTAATTTACATAGAATATCTAAGCGAATATGGTTATGGGCGCAGACACATCATGTGTGGTTATTTGCCTCATATGTACCTGGTTCACAAAACTTTGTAGCAGATGCAGAGTCCCGCGCTGAACTCGATGATTCCAACTGGAAATTAGATAGAGCAGTTTTTCAAAATATTCTAAGCTATTTTCATCCTTTTCGACCAAATATTGATCTCTTTGCTTCGAGTCTTACAAATCAATTCGAAGTATATGCATCTTGGTTTCCAGACCCCGGCTCAAAATTCGTGGATGCGTTTACAATATGCTGGTCATCGTTTCAATTCTACGCATTCCCACCCTTCTGTTTAGTAGCTAGATGCTTACGTAAGATACAGGCAGATGAGGCAAAAGGAATATTATTGGTACTATATTGGCCTACACAGCCTTGGTTTCCTAAGTTTTGTCAGATGTCATTATCGAACATTATTGTCGTGGGACCTAAAAAGTTTTTGTTAAATTCTATTTGTCTCAACAGACCTCATCACCTGGCCAAGACTTTACGGTTAGCGGCAGCGATTGTATCTGGAACTCATTCAAACGGCGGGGTTTTACCGAAAATACTATCAATATATTAATTGCTTCGTTGTCGTTGGCCACTAAACGCCAATACGAAAGCTATCTGAAAAGATGGGTATCTTATTGTACTTCAAAAACTGTAAAGATATATGAACCTAAGTTATGCGACATAATTCAATTTTTGACAAGTGTTTTGAATCAGGGATAGGTTATAGCAGCTTAAACACGTGTAGGTCAGCGTTGTCAATAGTGTTGCCATCGATCGATGGTCATGTTATAGGAGATCATCCATTCGTTGTGAGATTTTTGAAAGGTGTAGCAAAATTGAAACCCCCTGCTCCTAGGTATGAATCCATTTGGAATGTTGATCTGGTATTAAAGCTGTTTAAGACATGGACGACTAATCAGGAATTGACGCTACGAGATTTGTCAATTAAATTAGTGGCTTTGTTAGCGTTAGTTACGTCTCAGAGGGTTCAAACTATACACTCTATTCTTGTAAGTAATATTAGTTTTGATAATTATTTTGTAACTATAAGGATTTCTTTAAATCAGAAAACTTATAAACCAGGGTGTAAGCATCCAACATTTCGGTTACCAGTATATTCATCGGACCCAAAATATTGTATTGTAAATGTGTTAAAAACATACTTGGATGTCACTAGAAATTTAAGAAATGATGATTGTTTACTGTTAAGTTATGAAAGACCTCATCGTCCTGTAACCAAGCAAACTGTAAGCAGATGGCTAAAGTTGTGTTTAGAGTTAGCGGGAGTTGATGTCTCAATTTTTAAGGGTCACAGTTTTCGCCATGCATCAACATCGAAAGCATTTGAAAAGGGTATTAATATTGACGAAATCTTTTCTAAGGCAGGGTGGACTCAAGGTTCAAAAATGTTTGCAAAATTTTACAATCGTACAGTGATCACAGATAATTATACTGAAACTATGTTGAACGTAACATAAATGTTTGAAGTTGTTTGTGTTGAAATAAATGTTCCTTTTTTCTGTGAAACCAATGATTTTGCGCTTATGAATTTTTCTAGCTTTAAACATACAATTAGTTAACATTATATTTCTACCTGAGGACCGGAGGTAACGAAATATAATTTATAGTTAACTGAAACTTACTTGTAAGTTGATTAGTTGACTGTAATTATATAAGTTACCGAAGGTCCGAGGGTAGAACGAACCCACCCATTTTTTCCCGATACCCCGATTTTTTATTTCCGAAAATTCATATATTCTTTGAAGAACTGAGTGGATGTAGGGACGGAGTGGGTACATAGGGACGAGCAAGTAGTGGGAGTGATGGGAGGTTTTTTGTTTGTGTGCTTTGAAATTCATGGACTACCGGCCTTCAAGTGAGAAGGTATATACAATTAGTTAACATTATATTTCTACCCTCGGACCTTCGGTAACTTATATAATTACAGTCAACTAATCAACTTACAAGTAAGTTTCAGTTAACTATAAATTATCCTCAAAATCATATATAATCCAGCAATTCATCTACCCGTACAACAAAGACCGGGCGCTTCGCGCCTGATTTTTCCTCAGTGGGCCCAAAGAAGATGCTGAGCTTACAGCGAATTTGGTTGATCTCAGGGAAAAGACGCTTGTGTAGTAAGGCCAAAATAAAAAATCTACAGGTAACACCAGTGGAAGTGGGCCAGGTACGAGTTTTTCCTGCAAGAATGAAGGGTGCAAGTAGTGTAAGTGTAGGTAAGCGTGGCCTTAATAAAAACATCGCCAGTTCAGGTGGGTTTTAGTATTGGCTTTAGTGAAACGAATGTGCGCGGTTCGAGTGGCATTAGTAGCAGTGCGTTCGGTAGCAGCAGCACATATGCGGTGCCGATACTTGGGGCCTATAAAGAAAAGCGCCGTTACAAGTAGCCTAGGCTCTAGTATTGGTGAGCCGAGTGGGTGGGGCACAAGTAAGCTTGACAAAATTGTGTCGGTATGAGTAGGCTATGTGCGGTTATCGCTGGTATTGGTGGGCAGGAAACAAGGCATGCAAGCGGTATTGGCGAGAGTAATGAGGCTACGATTTGGCTCAATACGAGCTTGACTGGTACAAGTTGAAAGGGTTCGAGTATTACGGGTGTTGTCGGTACAAGCTTTGCTAATACAAAGGGGCGGAATAAAAATAACGTCTGTACGATTGGGCTATGTATTAGTTTTGCTGGCGCCAGTAGCCAGGTTACGAATGATGACGTCTTGATCGGCTTGGGCAAAAATAGCGCCGTTGCAATTGAGCTAGGTACATACGAGCTATGATAATTAGTGTAGGCAGTGTACAAGTAGTAATATTGTGAGTTAGTTTGGTAACATTAGTACAGTTACTAGTTAGCTGGGTAAGAGGGGTTTCGGCACAAATGGGCTAGTTAGGAACAGTTGCGGTACTCGCATTTCTGGTCTTTTAAAACTATTTTAAGTAAAATCGTTGCAATACCGTGACATGTTTCATACGACCTACAGACGGGCAGACAGACAGAAATACAGATGGGCAAAATTATTACAATTTATTCCGATAAGCTGAAGCGTAACATCTAATAAGCCGTTTTCTGGAATGTTCTATTTTATTTTTTGAAACTTACCCAACCACTGAACTGCCTCCACCCGTTTTAACGCAGTTACTAAAGCTGCAAAACCCCGGCTTGGTGGCTTGGAGATGTAATGCATCGCCTTGTCACCAAGTCGGGGCCAGCCAGTAGTGCTCTGGATTGTGGGCAGTGGGGGGATGGGGCTTGGTGGGGCGTTGGGGGAGTTGAACGGGGTGGGTGTGAGAGTCTAAAATGTTTGGGTGCTGGTTGTATTTATCTGTGGTAGTTCCTACCTGAGACAGAGATACAAGTCAGCTTAATAGTAGTTTACTACATGCCTGAACACTGTACAAATGTATAGACTCAAGATTCATCTCGAAGTTCCTCTCTTCCTCGTCCACTACAGGCCGTCGCCACCTGTCCACTCTCGATAAGAGTGACTACTGGCGGGTTGGAGGCAGAATGAATGCGGAGCAGTTGCATCCCTGAGAAAGCCGTACCTGTTCCGTTCTACTCTGTCTCATATCCTCGGCTAGCCGGAAAATACATTCATGGTACCTGGTGAAAACCAGTATAAATATATCTCTCCAGGAGTACGACAGTAAGTAGTCTATATCAGTATACTAGTTGAACTAGAGTTAAGAAAAACATGAACCACTATACCTGGTCAAGTGTACTATACACTCGCACCTTCCTAGTGGTTCACATAGCAATGTTGTATAGAAAAACAGTAGGTTATACCCTTGAGGTTAAGAACCAAAGCTGTATAAATACATACATACATACATACTAAAGCTGCAAGATTAGCTTGTACTTCAATGTAGCGCAAATTTGAATAAAAGGGGTTTACCAGCAATGTGTGTGAATTCGTTGCACACATTTGGGTTCTTATACAAATGACGCCGCACATAATAAGTGTTGGTTACGTGGAAAAAGATGACACCTTACGTTACAGATAGTTATTGACGTCATGCTTAGGAGAGTGACAACATGGGAGGGTGGATCCAAAAAATTTGTAACTTTGGGTGGCGTCATTTACGTACCACCCTTTCACCCGTTTTTGTTCTCCTTTTATTCCATTTGTTGTGCCATGGGTCTATTTATTTTTTTTTTTATAGTTAATTGTATAAAAATGGTTTGTATCAAGCAAATGTAAAACACAATAAAGACCTGCTGGTTCGCATTTGTGGTCGCTTAAAAGTATTTTTAAGAAAATTGGTTTAATACTATAACCTTTAGTGTACGGCAAACAGGCAGACAGATCTGTTTTACAGTGCGTTCGCGATGAGCAACAGATACGGAGTTAAGTTGACTTTCGGCGAAAGAGGACCAACTTCCAAATTCCAATCTGGCTGAAAGTCCAACTTTTATCTGGAACCACCTAAGCCTAAAGTCCTGATCTTGACAGTAGTTCATCCCGTCCAAAAAGTAATTTATTCTTGGAATGTATTGTAAGAGTTTTGTAGCTTCAGTAATTAGTTATTTATCGCACTACTTTTTATGTGTAATTATAGAATAAAAAAGATAATATTATTAGCAACAGCGACAAAAATGAGCTAACTTTAACTACAGTAAACGTTCGCTTGTGAACTTGTCAAAGTGGACTCATATAGGCTCAGCGGCAGATCCACAATTGTTATCTGGAAGGGGGGAGGGGCTAACTGCCGCGTGGGGCGTCCAATCATAAGCCGCCATATTTTAAATGGCCAAATGTATCTCTGCAATGTTAGACAATTTCTATGTAGGAGGGTTGAAGCCACCTAGCCCCCCCCCCTTCCCCCAGGATTCCCGGCTCCATCCCGGTTTCCCGGTGCCAGTACTTTTTATAATTTTTGTATATTCTTAGCAGTAATGGTGGTCAAGCGGGAGTACCCAGCAGGCTTTGTTAGACGCATGCCTGCCCTACTTGCACCCTGCTCCTTCCTTTTAATAAACCTCGTACCTGTGGAGTTCTTATTTTGGCCTTACTACACAAGCGTCTTTTCCCTGTGATCAACCAAATTCGCTGTAAGCTCAGCATCTTCTTTGGGCCCACTGAGGAAAAATCAGGCGCGAAGCGCCCGGTCTTTGTTGTACGGGTAGATGAATTGCTGGATTATATATGATTTTGAGGATAACTATGTATTACATATTATGACATGCGATGTCACTGTCATAAAAATGACAGTAGATAGCCCTGTTTGCATTATAAGTACTTTCTGGAAGGGACCCAATCATATGGGTTTACTTTTGTATTCAAAATTTCAAAAACCCTGATTTCTCAGAAAAATCGAAAAATTTCTATACCTTGTATCGTGTTTTTTAAAAATTTGCATGTTAAATCCCATAAGAAAAAAAAGTTTTTGAATTTCGCGAATTTTGAAAATCCGTTTTTAATTTTTTTGAAAATGAAAACGGGCATATGCGGAACATGTTTGGGGGGTTTGCACACTCAGTCAAACATACTGAATCCGTATATCTACATTTCGATGGAAATCTAGAGAATCGGGTCTGAAACATTGCTCGTTAGATCTAAAGATACTACTTTCGGCAACGTTTTTAAGTTCCAGATAAAGCATGTCAAAATATTGACTTGTTAGAGTTGCAGCATTTTTATATGCTGAGCTTAAGCATCTATTGAAATGGTCATGTCCGTCTGTCCGTCTGTCCGCCCGTCTATTGCTCGTACACTGCAGGTCACAGTTTTGAACGGATGTTTTTCAAACAACTTTTAAACGGCCACAAATGCGACTTAGCAGGTCTGTAGCTTTTTAGTTTTAATTTGACTAACCAGTTATTCACAATAAGCCGATTAATGGATCCAAGTCAGAAATCGTGGAAGTACGCGTCACAAAAACGGGTAAAACCAAATAGCACCATTCTAAAGCAGGTACATACTTGCCTCTGAATCTAGGTAGGTACGCTAGCCGTACGTTCACCGTACGCTCCACACTCTTAACATTCCGTGTATCTAAATGACATACGAAATAGAATGTAAAAGAGCGTTCAAAAATGACGTCATCACATTTGATCAATTCGCTGACCTACCCACTCCTTCACACTAATGTTAAACATAATGCTAATGGGGAATTTTCATATCTACGTACCTACTCAAATGATAACATTATTTGTAAAGGTTCCTTATTCTAAAAATGAATTCTATAATTATCCATTTGGACCCACCTACCCACCTGTCATCAAATTAATACTAGGTAATAGGCTTAGGGGTTACCCCATAAATGACGTCAAGTAAACTATTCTTTAGAACCCATCCACTCATCTGACATCTTATTAACATAAAGTGAACGGCTTAGGGGTTGTGCACAAATAATGTCTCTTGAATTATCCGTCACAACGCACAAACTTACCAAGAATGAGAATGGGTAAGAGATCGTCCGTAAATGACGTCATTCAAATAACACCATTTTACGGACCCCTCGTTATAAGTGTAACCATTACATAAACGGATATCTTTAAGATGGGACGTAACTAGTCTCTAGTTTTCAAGGAGGCCTTTTGCCCCCCTCCCTCTGCTCCCTCGGTCCTGACGTGTCAGGGATGGTCCATAATTGATGTCAACCAAATTACCACCTATTTAGTACCACTGTTGTACAGAACTTAAAAAAACATGCACTGAAATGGGTTTGTCTTTCTGTCTGTCGATCTGTTTGTCAATCCGCAGTTAGCACGATACAAGTCGCACTATTAAACTGATTTTATTTACAATAAGAAGCTCATGAAAAATATTATGCGAAATTTAAATTTAGGAGTAACCTTTACCGTATCAATGGAATTAATTTACTTCATAGATTATATTTTAGCTTTACTAAAATTGTCTTGCTCCTTTATTGAAGCCAATGTACGCTAAAGCTCAGCAACTACTTCGGGCCTACGGTCGCCAAAGCCGGCGCGAAGCGCAGGATTTTTGTAAACAGCTAGTCGTGTACGGGAACATATGACATATATTTCCACTATATACTAAGTTCTTATCTACCTTTTTAGTGCCAAAATATCTGGTAAAAGTAAAACTACTATGCATCAACGCTCAAGTAAATAGCATTGTCTTTTTTTCTACTTATTTACATAATTTGGAACAATATTGAAATACTTGAGCGATTTTGTCGTGTGATAGCTTATTTTGAAGTCCTTAAAAAAATTAAAATCCGCTATTTTTTTTATTTACTTCTGGCCCATACAACACTTTTTATAACGATTTTTCGAGAGAAAAATCGGGTTTTTCGATATAATTCGAAAATTGTTAAAATAACACGTTAGGAACTCGAACATAATTAGATTCTGCTAATCATTGCCGTTCTAATGATGTATCACTTGCATGCAAAATTTATGAGCATCCGAGCTAAATATCGTCTTTTATGTATCGAAAAGATTTTTGTGGGAAATTCAAACTGTTTCATTTTATACGGACAGGGTTGAACATGCATGATGCCACCCACTTTGAGGGTGGGTTAGCTGCAAATAAATAACACCCTATCATACACATTGTCGTTTTTTATGTTATGCTTAAGAGGGTGACGCTGTAGATGGGTGGGTCCCAAAATATACTAATGTTTGCTGGGCGTCATTTGTGCCCGGCCCCTAATTTTTTATCAGCCAAGTTTCTTCAGTTTATTATGCAGTAGGTACAGTGAAGTTAAACCTTCCCTCTGCTGTCTACACAATAATATAATGTTTAGGTTCAATTCAACGTAATATCTCAATAGATTTTTTTTAAATCCCTCTAAAAACTGTTTCATGGACTGGAATTAAACGAATTGCTAACTAGTAAGAAGATGAGCATTAAATAAGAGTTGAAGTGGAGAAAAAAGTACGTGTAACCTCATTGCTTATAAATTGAAATCAGTGACGAGCTTGAGCTTTACATTAGCGGAGAAATGATTTTTGATTAGTAATAAATTAGATGCTAATTAGGTAAGAATATAGCAGAATAAAATTTTGTTTGAGTTCAGCGTGATATTGCAACAGTTTTCGAAGTTTCAGAAATACGGGTCCTTCTTGAAAAATCGTCATAAAAGCGTTGCATGGTCAGTAAGGTCTGGAAGTGAAAAAATAACAGATATTTCTTTTTTCAAGGACTTCAGAATTGGTCAAGTAATTCAAAAGGGTTCCAGATTATGTAAATTCGTAGAAATAAAATAGGTCTATTATTTCAAAAGCGTACTAAAAATGTAAATAGGCAAAAATACATAATACCATAGATTAATCGTAGAAGGGCGTAAAATGACACGACACTACAATACTACATAATGTATTACTGCCCCATATTACTGTTAAGGCTGCCATTAAACAAAGGGGCGAAGTCCCTTGCTTTAAATATTATATTCCCACGGATACGACGATATATCGTGCAAGTGAAATATTTATCGACCCAGCCCATGCTTAACTCAGACAAATATAATTGCAGTTAGTCATTTGCAAGCTCTATTCCTTATTTGGATCTATATAATACAGTGGATATTCCATATACAAACGAATAATTTCAACCTAAATTAATAAATTACCACCCCTTCGTGACGGTTGTGCTCACAAGGGAAAGACGTGAATGGATACTCTCAGAATTCCAAGAGAATGATTTTAAAAATCAGCCTACTTTTAAATAGAGCAGGTCCAAAGTCCAAAGAGGGCATTTTACATCTCTAGGTCATAGTGGCTCGCCAAAGTTTAAATAAATTAAATTTTTAAAACCTTGCCGCCCTAAAGCTTTTGTAGTTCTTGTACGATTTTGATAAATTTTATTTTTTCTAATCCTTAGACTGTTTTCTAAAATGCAATTTCACGATATTTAAAAACTCGAAGATTTTTATTGTTTTGAGAAAATCTATTTAAAAAATTGGGCCTCATAATTTTTTTGGAATATTTTCTAAAAATATGAAAATTTTGAGACCAATTCTTGTAAGTAGTCTATTATTCTTCGCCACCCTCCATGGAGTCCACTGTAAGAAATATATAGTACCTCGTTTATCTAAGCCACGGCCGGCCGTGTAAATGCTGGCGTGTTTCGGCTATTAAGCTGGCCTTCAACGCATCCAAGCAGCGCAAACAGTTGTAAATCACATAATATTTAGCTCATGTTATCAAGAGGGCAAAACAATCAATTCTATGAAGTACTTTAAACGGGAACTAAACGATAAAAATTTTATAAATATATTGTTTTTCATTATATATAGACGGTTTCCATATCCATGCTTCTGCGGTATTCTCATCATCAGATATTCGTTTTCATTGGTAAGCTTTAAGTTACATGTCAGTGCTAACCTATACTTATTATTACTAGCAGTAAGCGTAGGGCAAATGCATTTTGTGAGCTCGAACAACTCCAAACTGCTTTCGCTGTACCGTAACTAACAGCAGTAAATGGACATTTTCCTCCCGGAGATTTTCCTCCCACCTGATACTGAGAGGAAAATGTCCTCGGTATGCTTTGGGAGGAAAATGCCTGGGCGGAAAATGTCCTACAATCCTAACAGCAGTTTATACCTTACTTTTCGCATGCACGGTACTGAATAACGTACGTTCTTGATTTTCAAACTCACACGTACAATATGCCCCAATAAAATTGACTATGGCTTTCAGGGGTCATAAAAGCAAATCGGGAGTTATAGTTGACAATGGGCAGTTAAGCAGCAGGAAGACACATAGTTAATTACCCTTTGTTTATTAAAACCAACTGCACGCCTCGGTATTGCAATTTACAGGGTTTTAGCATACATAAATTGCTGGACTTCTTTGTTGCCACCAATTGTTTTACGATAAGCCAAGAATTCCATTAAAATTTTAAATGGAGGCATTCAATTTTAATTTAAGTGGTTTATTTCGTTACTGTAAGTGCAAACTTGCCGTTCTCCAAAATCTGCTAAAATCAAAGTGGCAATTCCTTACGTTTCAATCCACTAGAAAAAATTGACTTTGCTTTTAGTGAAAAGTGGAGAACGGCCACTTTGCATTTGCAGTAACGATTTGTCATAAATTTTTATAACGTCTAATTAGGTTGCAGTCTGTAAGACCAGCGTAAAATAACCTTGTGGTAACAAGATTCAACGTACTTGGCCTACGGGCTTTGTCGTAAAAAAGTAATCACCTCGTTTAATTAGCCCTTCCCCCTAAAAACAAACATGCATAATGTCTCTTCTATTGGACTGCAAGGGAATCGGCAGTTTTAATCACCAGATGCAGTTTAATGTTGAAAATAGCGCTCAAAAGGATGACGTTGGGTTGTTTGGTAGTGCAGCGGCAGTTTAATCCTTATTTTTACTACAATTGCAAAAACAATTGAATGAAAACTGTTAAACTAATACAAAAAATTATTTTTGAAGAAATAAGTTGGAAATAAAAATATAAGCAAGCCTTATGTCGAATGTCTTTCATGCTAATGCCACGGTACGTAGGGTTTGGCTACTTTTGAATGAGTGGAATCTTAAGCCATTTTTACAGCTAAGCCAAATACGTGTTTCCAAACATATTTCATTAGGAAAAGCGGGCAAGTGCATGCTGATGTCTTCCAATAGGCAAAATCGAAGGTGACGACGTAGACGACGACGAATATTTTATCAATAACTACAAATGTTTCATAGTGTTGCAATTGTGCAATAGTTAAAGTTATTAGGGCTTTTTGTAATGGTTGGAATTGGTTCACAATTTAATAAACTTCCATTTTATTTTAATTTTTCGAACTGTATCTTCATCACATTGTGAGGTCATGTTACTTTCAATGCTAGCTTAACTTGACTGAGGATAAAGACAAAAGGCAAGGCTGTGCAAGCCAAAACTCAAACGGGAATAAGATACATACCTATATGAACCCAGTTTGCAAAACGCCTCATTACAGACATTTAATATTTAATCACGATATATTGTAATCATGATAATGATAAACATAACTTGTATATCACAAAATTTTGCGCCGTATACTGAGTCTTGTGGGCTATCCTGCTTAAAGGACAGTGTCAAGTTTATTTTAATTAAGTTGTCTGTCTCTCTCCTTTATGACGGCAAACTGCGGATACTTCCAAAACGGTTGACGGTGGCTGTTAAGCTTTAATAGGGGCCACTGCCGATTCTCCTGCTACCTTTATACTGCTGCAACCCTTTTTAAAACTGTTAACTCAGATAACACACAAATGGAAATAATAGTTGGATAATAGTAAGAGCATTCCAAAATCGTCGAGAAACAGTATTAATCATTGGAAAATAGACGAATAATAATGTTGCTATTTTGATGGCCCTGTAGCTACACTGCACTGTTGGAATATTGTTCGAGCGCACCTTTCGGCCGAACGTATTTTATAGAGCGTAAATTGCTAGTTGGAAAAAAATAAGTAGTAGCTATTTGGTCAAATCAAATAAATTGGTGCTCACCGATCGTTTTGTTCTGCGTGAAAACCGACCTTAGCCCAATTTTGTTTGCTAAACATAGCGTGCATTGTGAATTCACTAGTATATTTAAATAGGATTATAAATTAGACAATTTAATCTGAATTTATATATTCATCCTGTGGCATTTATAATTTTTGCATTCTAGTCATGCATCAAACTGGATGTAGATAAAATGTAATGATCCTGACCGAAGCATATCAAACTCGATAAGTGTGCGTGCCGTTTTCAATTCACATTATTTATTTTTCTAGAAATAATTTTTGAATCACCGCATAGTGTGACATTCCAGTAATGTGCTCCTACTATTCCCACTCAACACGGAGCAAGCTGGGGCAGCATGTAGAATCCTAGCAGACTTTCGAAATCACCCACTTAACCCACCTAACTTCTGCCAATGTCATTTGAATGGTAGACTTTTTAAATAATAATAATATAATAATAATAATATCCCGGGTAGAATCCAGTGAATTTAAGACTACAGTCTTTTGCTTTCCCGGTTGTCACTACAGTAAAAACTGTTATCACTCTGAGAAACTTGAATCAGACGAATGTTTCCCGAAATTCCATCCCTTAAATTCGTCGAGTTTATTCTTAAAAGTGTTTACACCACAAGTATTCACTTTGGCATTTTTTACTTCACTGGGGAGCTTGTTCCACTCACTCGCAACCCTCTTCGTAAAAAAGTGATGTCTGGCACTAGTTGATGTTTTTTCACTTTTTAAAAATGGAGCATGTAAATTGAAAACTTCAACTCTATACTCATAATAATATTGAGATTTCGCAATTTAACTTGCTACATCTCGTGAAACACGTTAACATAGTCACTACTACTACGTTAACTACTAAATAATTAACCACAATATTTTTACCATCACAACGCAGATTACATTATTATACGTGGTCATGATTACAATACATTACATACACGAACCATGTATGTATGTATCTTTTGGGTTTCATATCGAGCACGCTCACAGTTTCGCATTCGATAATCATTGGACCAGGCCGGTATCGACCCATTTCCATCCCAATTAGAATAATTTGCTGTATGGAAATTCACCTAGGACATACCCAATAAGTGGATTGTGCAAGCACAGTCACGTGGATAGCCTTCGGATTCTTCCGACTTAATGCTAATCTATCTTAATTATGGGAATTTAGGTTATGGGAACTCTTAATACTATGAGTTCCCATAACCAGCTAGTCCGGCCAGGAAATAAAGAAAAGCAAAAGAGTCCTATATCAGGATCCTCTGATGCGCTGAATGCCCCATCTCCCACTTTGGGCTGAATTAAGTATGCAACGAATGCTCCTTTCTATTCAGATCGACGGAGCAGATAACGCAAATATATTCACCAGATGCATCTGGTTGATTCCCTGTGTGAGAAAGAAGTGCGCAACAAGCAGTCGCAGCCATCGACCTCAGAGTTCCGATAACTGAATCTCCCTATCTGCCCCTTCTCCCGTGCCCAGCCTCTCACAAACGCAGAGATAAGATGGCATGGAGGAAGGTATACAAATGAGGAAAGTACAACTAATGTCCTTCTCCTCTGTTCCCCTCCTCCCCTATCACTGCCTCTGAAAGCGGCGAGGCCCGAGAGGAGATCCTGATAAGCAAATACCAGCAACCGGCCCCATGGAGCCGACCGCGTGCACCGTCTTAGCACTCACTCACTCCCAAACCCAGAAAAATCCCAAACCGAGTCCGATATACTTGAATTGAAGTATATATTGGTTCAATGTTAGCAACAGAGTAGGACGAGAGCAAAAGAAGCACACGTCCTCCTCGGTCGCTCACCAAAATCGAACTTACACGAACCATACAACGAAATACACTAATTTATGTTTTTTAAAAGTCAAAAATTAAAGCTATTAAGACTGATAAATGGTATCAGTGTCGACAATAAATAAAAGTGATGGATCATGATTATTATGGAGTGTTTTTCAGTCAGTTGGTCACCACCCATAGTTGTTGTCAGTTAGTGTCTTCTGAGAGGTGATTATACTTTAAGTGAGATACTTATTCGTCCCCAGATAGGTGATTGAAAATATTTCATTCCAATCCAGGCTAAAGTCACTGTCGACCGGAATAGTAGCATCAAAACATGCAATCTACCAACCTAAAAACCGATTGCTGGGCCGACATGGCAATTAACATAAATCGCCTGTCACCTGTGTTATCTGGACAATTTCCTTTATGCTATTATATTGGGGCATAATGTATTGCGTGACTGGGTACATAGTGATGAAATAAGAAGTCTTATCGGATTTCTGAATAGACGCCTACGAAAGTTTTCGCTTAATAATATATATTATGTATAATCTAGGCTAAATGTTTAAATTCATAGTGCATGCGTTAAGTACCTTAATACATAATTTAATTTTATTATTTCATGTATTACATTGAAATAAATAAATTTATTCCAATACAGACAGGTTCACTTGGGACCGACTAAATCTGTCCCTTATAACCGGGTCATTTTTAACAGTCTAAGGGGTATATATTCCTTGAAAGCGGACTTTAGTGAAGCTTAAGCAACACAATTTAAGATTATACTTTTATTAAAAATCAGGTCAAGGTTAAGATATTTAGAGCGTTGTCCATGAACATTTAAATATTTAGCTTAATGATTCCAGTTAATACAGTTTGTTTCGTTCTATTTTGATTTTGACGCGCATATACATAAGCTTAAATTATGAAGAACACAGTTTGGTCAGTATTTATTTTCTTGTATATCAATTTACTTGTGGGTCTTTAATTCTTGCAATATTACATACATTTTTCCTTGCTTAACGAGTTTCTTTTCCGCTTCGTCGGCATTAGCGAACTCAGCAGAACTGGACGAAGCAATCGTTCCGAGCTCGAGCCACAATCAGAAATGCTACTATAAACTACTAACAGTCAGCAAAGATCGGCAATCTATAAAGACGACGACCTACTTAGATTTAATATAGTGTAAATGTTTAGATAAGATATTTTCAGTGTAGTTGTCAACAGTTAGTGCTAGTGCTCTACTTTTTCCGCTCTGTCCGGTTTTTTAAATGTATTACTTAAAAAATCTTGTAAATAGCTTAGAATTCCTAAAAATGGCACGAAATCTCTTATAACCGGATAATTTCAGCATTAAAAACAGCTGGCCAACCAAATATTTTAAATGTGCCCATTACAGTGGTTATCCCTTTTAAGCGGATCCCTTTTAAGTGAACTTGTCTGTGTAGGACTTCAAAACCGATACAAGATACCATCACATTTTTTGTCTAAATGGCAGCCGTTATTGCAGACTATAGGACAGGTTTCTAATAAATATCTTGCTCTCTAGTGGACCTGTTAAACAACATTGAAGGAGCAGGTGCAGTTCACATCCCTGCTGCCCCTTTATTCACAGTTATTCTCGCGCTTGTTGGTAAGTTACTTTAATAATTATTTCATGTGAAGCAGCACCATAGATATAAATAAACATTTAATGCCGACTGCAGGTTAAACGCAAGTTGGCCAAGGCACGACGCGCCATATATTTTTTTCTGAACACTAGCTACTACGAGAGTTAATATTACTATTTATTTTTATTCTCCTGTTGAACAAACGCTTAAAAGCAAAGTAAGGGTAGATTTGGGTGCAAATGAAGATGTCGCTACTGTAGGCAATTTCAATTGTTTAATGTAAAACTGCTAGGCACTGCATAAATTCATTCATGGGGCCTGGGGAAAATGCATGCAAAAAGTCGGTGTTTTATGTTTATCTATTCTATGAGCAGTGCACATATGCATCTGCCTACAATTTGAATTATCATGATTAAATGATTAATTTAAGTTATATTTTTGCTTTAATGTATATTATATTGCTTTTTCTTATGTTCATTGTATAACTTGTTTGAGCAATTTTTGTAATAATGGATCCACGCATGCACAGTACGTGGGTAAAGGTTTGTGTACGAATCCTGTCCACAGTAGAAATCTATTGCGCCCAAATCAATGGCATTACCCGGGTGCAGGTACAATGACTAGATCCAAACTCTGTAAACGTAAACGATTGCAATAAATTATGATATGGTTACGGGTTTCATTTATTTATTTCAAAAACCTTGTGTGCGACAGTCTTTTGTATGAAAATAATAGACCTAGCTGTCCGTTGGGTAAGGGTGCAAATGTGTGCCGTGGCAACCATTTAACGACTTAGGTGCGTTAAAAGTACACACATACCGTATTTTCTCAAGTAGGATGCCCCGCGTACTATTTAAACTAAAGTTTCTAACTCCCTCGTACAATTAGAGTCCCGCGGACTATTCAAAATGTGAAACCTAATTTCTAACCTAATTATTTCTAGCCTAATTACTGCTAATGAAACTTCAAGAATTCAGATTTATTACAAGTAAAAAATGCATGCCTAAATAATAATAATAATAATAATAATAAAATTTTCCCGGGAAAAATCCTGAAGGATTTGAGACAGAGTCTCTTGTAAACACCCGGTTGTCACTATTTAAACACTTCGAAGCTTGAGTCACACGGAAATTTTGCCAAAACTCAACCCTTTAAATTTGTGCAACTTATTTTTAAATGAATTCACTGTATTTAAATTTGATTTGTGTTAAGGTTTTGAACTTTAACTTTGTATAAAATACTCGGGAAAAGATAGGTAACCAGTAGACCTGTCGGATTGTGCTGATAACGCCCACGTTAGGTGTGGGGGCCCAATTAACTCAGTGGTATGAACGAAGTTTGAAGAAACTAGTGAATACGCTTCGCTGGGGCAAACTGTACTTGGCGGACACCGCAGATAATGGGGATGCAAATAGGATAATGAAAAGGACTCTGGACTCTTTCAGTAGACGTTCTCCTTACTCAGACTCAGATTCACGATTAATTTTATTCACTCTAATTCTCACTGAATTAAACTCGGTTGACAAAGATAATTGATAATTTTGTATAATTTATGAATTGGTGTTTTGTCTCAGACAAAGACTACCGCATTCTTACAATTGTCAAATTTATATATTTTAAGTAAAACATCTCATGTGATTTTACAACATCCTTAAACTAATGGTTCTACCCAGACACATTAATTTAATATCTTTTGGTACTTTACGAATTGTCCTAATGATTAATCTAATTAGAGAATTTCGTGATTTCCACATTTGTTTAATTCTTACAAAGAATCAAAGGAATAAAGAGTTTTGTCGCAGTAATTAAATAAGAATAATACCGCTACTGTTTACGTCTATTGACATTGATAATGTAAATAGAAACTTCAACTTGAATGCTTGTCTCATAATGCAGACACAGCGGTCAGACGTAAACATTAGTCATCATACATACTCTGCATGTATTATGTTGATGCATCACTCAGCTGAGCACGCTTCAGCACATTCTTGTTTACTTAATGCGACGCGAGCTAGACTCATAAAATTATATTATTATATTATTACTCATGCATCTCTCATTCCCAGACGAATGATATATAAAATATAATTCTTTCTTAATCTTACGAAGTTACACACGTTACACGTACAATACTTCAACATATATAAGAATACATGTTACTACCTGTGACTACCTGTATGACTAAATATGTGTGAATATTGTATGTCGTAATAATTTGTCATTTTTCACATCACTTGGGAGATTATTCCATTCTGTAACTACCCTTTGGGTAAAGAAATGGTGTCTGCTATTTGTATTTACTGGTTTCTTCTTTAAAAACGGAGCATGCCGACTCTGCATGTCAATTTCGCAAAAAGCAGATGGATCGATGTCGTATTTATTATTAATTAATTTAAGGGTTTCAATCAGATCTCCCCGTTGTCTTCTGTCCTCAAGCAAAAGAATTCGAAGCTCCTTGAGCCTCCAATCATTGGATAAATTCGTAAGCAATGGAAGGAGACGAGTGGCTAACTTCTGAACTTTTTCAATATCATCACTGTCACCTTTTAAAATAGGGCACCAAATACTATTACAGTACTCGAGCTACGGACGAATAAATGTTACGATAAGCGTACGAAGTGCGTACTTGTCTAAATGCTTAAAAGTCCTTTTAATTTGTAAGCACATGGATTTGGCTTTTCTTATGGCCTGTTGACAATGTTGCGATGACTTTAACTCACTGTTTATATAAATCCCCAAATCTCTTTCACAGGTTGAGCTTAGCAACTCAGTACCGTTACAAGTATAAATAGGGTTTTCACTTACACATTTATTACCACTAAAGTGCACTAAATGAGTTTTGCTAATATTCATCAAGGCGATGACGTTGGCTCAACTTGTAAAGCAACTGTTTGTGAGGAATCTTATCAAATGCTTTTGAAAAGTCTACGTAAACAGTCAACTGTGCTTCCATCATCTACAAGTCTAGTAACGTCCTCAAAAAACTCCAGCAGATTAGTAGAGCATGACTTTCTGGGTAGAAATCCATGTTGCTGCTTAGCAAATGTACACTTAACAAAAATGCTCTCCCGAAAAAAATGTTCCAAAAGTTTGCAACAGACAGGTGTCAAACTAATCGGCCGGTAGTTTTTTGGATCACATTTTGACCCACCTTTGTGAATGCAGGTAACATTCGCAATTTTCCAATCGGAAGGAAGTTCAGCAAGGTCAATGGACGCTTGAAAAATTATTGCAAGCGGGGTTGACAAAACACTAGCACATTCTTTGAGTAATCTTGGATGAATACCGTCGGGACCGGGTGCTTTATATTTGTAAAGTTGAATCAGCTTCTTAAAGACACAGGTAGAGTTAATTGTTAAATTGAAAGAGCTGGTTATTTGCTGTGGGCTTTGAACGTGAGTTTCTTCACTAGTGTCACTCAAACTATCACTTTTACGCACAAAGACCCTGTCAAATTCTTCAGCAAGCGTGTCAGCTGTTTCCGCGTACGACGTTGTAACTTCACCATTGCGTTTAGTCAACAATGGGATTGGAATGTGGTTCTTCTTAACGCTGCAGTATTTATAAAAAGCTTTGGGGTTTAATTTTGTACTTTCACATAGTTTTCGTTCTAATAAGATCCTGTTTTGCATTCGTAGACATGCTTTACAGTTACGGAGTTTCTTATAGGCCAACCACGTTTTGTATTTTGTTGATCAAGGTGAATTAATGTATCTAAAAAATGCAAACTTCTTCTTCTGCATTAACTTTTGTAGTTTTTCTGGAAGTTTATGGCATGATTAAGACATGGAATAGGGGATATAACTACTAACACTTGAAAGAACTTTAGATTTAAAGATTTGCCACTTTTCATTTACACTAGTTATTCCCATGAGCTCTCCCTCCCATTGAACATTGCCCAACTCCTTACGCATAGCTTCATAGTTGCCTTTACTGTAGTTTAATTTATTTATGTTTGTAGAACGCTTTGACGACAGTTGAACACTACACTTAATCACCACATGATCACTTTTACCAAGTGGGGGTAGAGATTTGATGTCCGTTATAAGGTGGCTCGTAGATATAATAAGATCCAAAACACTTTCTTGAGTTCCCCTGTTTCTGGTAATAAAATCCACGTTTTGCTTAAGGTAGAGGTCATCCAAAGTATTTAGGAACGCTTTTGCAGCGCTGCCGTTGGGTGTTGTTAACGACGTAGTATTCCAGCGGAGTTCTGGATAATTAAAGTCTAACAATGAGGCAATGTTTATGATTTTCACTTAAGTTTTACTTTGTCAGGATTGTATTCTGACTTGTCAGTTTGGGGGGGCTTATACAGACACAGTATTGCCAACGTTTTACTTTGAAATTTGCACGATACACTTACGCTCTCTATTGGTGACGTTAGAACATTTTCGTAGCAACAAATATCTGATCTACAGTACACAGCTACACCTCCACCTTTACCTGCTTGCCTGTCTTTCCTGAACAGCGTATAAGATAGGTATGTTAATAATTCAGCTGAATATAACAGTATTCGGACCGTCGTGGAATGTGGATGTGTGACGATGGCTCTGCTGATGGTACAGCTTGCTTTTGGAGATTTTAGGGGCCTGCAAGGCTCAACGTGGTATATATTTATATTCGTCATGAAACCCCAGTTAATTGTGTACCCAGAGTCCAAGTTTTTAGACTGTAACCCTGTTTTTGGCAAAAGACCGTTGTTATTGTCAAGCTACAAGCTAAAAGGTTCTAAAAATAGCTATTTCTGAGTCCCCGAGTTTTCTTATAATTTTTTCGAAAAAAATTAAAATTTTTGAATTTTCAAAAATCCTGAAATAACTTTTTAGATAAGCATATAAAATGCTGTATTTTAAATATTATGAAAATTGGACGAAAATTGTGGAAGCTAGAGCACAGTGAAATTCGAAAAAATCGATATTTTTGAAATTGCGGCCGAACAACGAATTTTGCAGTCGAACGACTATACGAGCAGAGGTCACTGATATGGGTAGTATACGTTCCGGGTAGTCTTGCTTCATTCCGTAGTTTCAAGTAAGGTAGGCTCCCATGTAAGTGGAAGTGACCCAAAAAATAAATGTAAAGGAAAGCTTCCACTATCAAAGGTATGCTTAGTATGCTATCTTCATATTCAAAAGGATTTCTACGACAATGCCATCATACTTACGAGGAAATGGTCACAACCTATAAGTTCAAATTTTCACCTCGTATTTTTTTTGAAAGAGCATGTCTAAAAAGTAAGAATGGCTTAAGAACTTCTGTCGAATGGACATCTTGTTCGCTAAAAGATTTTTTTGAAAATATTAAATATCTATGTTAATTATTTGGACGCCATGATTAAATTATGTATTGTTTCGCATTTATCTGTTCCTGTGCGTCATTAAGGGTGGGACTACACTTCTAGTGGTAAATTCCCAGGCTTTGTCTGAACATATACGTATCAATTTAATTTGTTTATAGTATCGTCTACTTGGTATCTAGCGACTAACTGAGAGAAAATTCAAAACATGTTTTTCAATTTGAAACTATGAATTTTTGAAAAATGGATCCTTTACAATTGTGGTAAGTAGGGAGGTGTCGACAGCCCAACTTTGACGCCCAAATAATGGCACTTCTAGACTGAAATATGAAAAAAACGCTTAGTCAGTCGCTAGACAAACAGTTTTTGAACAGTAGTTCAAACTATTCAAAAAATTAATCATTTTGAACGCAATTGCTACCAAATCTAGGAATTTGCACAAAATTTTATGTCCTATGTGTTCCATGAGGCAGTGACAAAAACTGCGTGCCCAGCATAGCAATGGACCACCACCCTGAGACGCTAAGTATTAGTTATATTTCGCAGTCGGCGTTAAACTTAAACATACATTTAGTTCCTCAATAAATTCAAACATGAAAAAGGGGATATACCTACGCTGTCAAGATAAAACTTGGAGGGGAGAAATAAAAGTACCAATATGTAGCGTCAAAGTAATCAACCCCAAACTGCACCAAACTGCTGTTTACAATTAAATATGGCTCTGTTTTAGCTATAAACAGAATAATAGACTTCGACGCCGCCTGGTTATTTAACATCGCTTGGAGTGTATTGAAGTATGAGGTAATGTGAAATGTTGCATCTTTTATAAGTTACCAGAAAAAGGTGTAGTACCCTCTTAAATTCATATAGTGACATTGAATAGGGGGCAGCATGTAGAATCCTAGCAAACTTTCAAAGTAACCCACTTAACCCACCTGACCCACCTAGCTTCTGCCAATGTCATTTGGATGGTGGACTTTTTAAATTGAAAACTTCAACTCTATACTCATAATAATATTGAGATTTTGCAAACATTTAACTAGCTTCACCTCGGTAAACACGTTAACATTGTCACTACATTAACTACTCAATAATTAACTACAATATTTTTACCATACACAATAAATTTAAAGTATTGATATGAAAACTTGCAGCTATTATTCTCACTGTGCCTTATCAAAGAATAAATTTGTACTTAGTTGCTATTCCACCATATTTTCGCAATAATAGATTGAGTATTGATAGTTACATAATTATATTGTTGCTACTGTGTAAAATTAGATATTTCATCAAGCACATGAGCCGTAAACTTCAAAATACCCTGTATTGCTTAAGTTTTTAAAGTTTCATAAAGTTTAGTCACCCATCGAAGCCTGTCAAATGGCATCAGTTTTAACAACAAGTCATCAACAATAAATTAAAGTGAAAGATCATGATTCTTGTGAAGTTTTCGTTCCATCAGTTGATTACAACCAAAAAATATAACGAACGATCAATAGCAACATGTGGTTGTAGTTAAATGTACCTACTCCCTTGAAACATAAAAATTAATCATTACATTAGAAAGCCGCTCCGGCGAATTATGAATGACATTCCTTCAGCTAAAGAGAAGACTGGTCAAACCTAGAAAGGTGGTTTATTTTATATATTACGGTCGACAGTTACTTTAGCCTGGATTGGAATTAATGTTTTTCAATCCCCTATCTGGGAACGAATAAGTATCTCACTTTAAGTATAATCACCTGTCAGAAGAATTAACGCTTCAAAAACATCCAAATCTATAGTCATATGTAGCATTAAGTAATACGATACCCGCTGGATCGATGAAATTTAACCGTCACGATGACGCTTACTGACAACAACTAATGGGTGGTGACCAACTGACTAAAAAAACTCCACAATAATCATGATCTATCACTTTTATTTATTGTCGACTCTGATACCATTTAACAGTCTTAACAGGTTTAATTTTTGGCTTTTAAAAACATAAATTAGTGTATTTCGTTGTATGGTTCGGGTATGTAATGTATTGTAATCATGACCACGGATAATAATGCAATCTACGCTGTGTATGGTTATAATATTGTAGCTAATTATTGAGTAGTTAATGTAGTGACTATGTTAACATGTTTACTGAGATGAAGCTAGTTAACTGTTTGCAAAATTTCAATATTATTATGAGTATAGAGTTGAAGTTTTCAATTTAAAAAGTCCACCATCCAAATGACATTGGCAGAAGCTAGGTGGGTTAGGTGGGTTACTTTGAAAGTCTGCTAGGATTCTGCATGCTGCCCTTGAATAGGAGTACTTTGTGGTCTCGTGGTGAACGGCTCACAAGAGATACGGAAGGCAATGAGTGAAAAATATATGTTTACATGTATATACGAGCCTTTCTAACACGAGTACTTACGGTGGATTATCCAGCTATGTCTTCCCCAGTGCTGGCATGGGAGTGGAGGGAGGGCGGCGGTGGAGGGGTGCATGGCTGGTGGTCGGCGTGTGGGTGAGTAGTGGTAGTTCTATGTGATTCGCAAGTCATGGGTTGACGCTGCTCCATAGTACTATCTCTCTCCTCCGCTGTCGGCTGCTTGTCTTGTTTCCCGTTCACTCTCTATCATCTTCCTATTCCCATTGCCTAAGCATGGGATCCGAAGCATGTCTCATTGGAATGATTTGCCATAATTAGAATGGTGAAGATAGACAGCGCTCTTTGGCTGAGAATATTGATAACTTCTTGGAGACTGAGTAATACTCTGAACTATGTAGGCCTTATAAATAGTTAACGTGTCGCTATGGCTGGAGCTTAATATAGTATCTTAAAGAGGGCGATAGTAATACATCCTAATCAATAGCTAAGACTTTGCAAATAAGTTAGTATTAAGTAAATTACTGTCAGCAGTCTCACTGAGCACATCTAGTAAGCAAACCATAGCGAGGACTCCTACTTCTCATGGTGTGTCTCTTGAACTGTGGACTATAGTAATATCTGTAGTGTGCATGGGCCTACTGGCCCGTAAGTACAATACTTCATACATACATACATACATTGCTATAATATTACGTAAACGGCTAACATTAGATCTTTAACATTTAATCTCATAAATATCCAAATAAACTAACTCACTCCACCAATGACATCATTTATGGACGATCCTTAACCATGCGCCTAATAAAATACGAAGGAACAGTAAAATGCAAAATAATACATTTAATTATGGTGTCCATATAATTAACATGGCAATTTAATGTTTTCAAAAAAATCTTCTAGGGAGCAAAGATTTGACACAAGTTCTTAAGCCATTGTAACCGCTTGATCTAACTCAGTTAATGGTATTATTATGTAGTGACGATAGTTACCTATATGTACGTATGCCTTCCTGAGAGTAGATCCGATTACACCAAACCAAAGATGAATTCCAAATTCCAGAATTGACCTTCGTATGAAAATAACTTTGAGCAACAACCCCGAGAGTATTTCCAAAGTAAGAGTACTTCTTTATTTCGTCTACGAGAGTGAATTGTACAGAGTTCCAGAGTCCTTGACCAAATCTTCGATTCAACTGAATGTCAAGGTTAGGTCAGGCTCGGTATTTATATGCTCCGGTCATGCAAGGTGACCGTGCAGTACATTGTTCAATTTACCGTTATTTCTAAAATTAACTTAATTACTATTCATATTTACAGTTATGGAACCTTCCAGAACGTCTTCCCAGTTTCTGGAACATTCTACTAATTTTAATATACATATATAATCTTAACCTACTTAATTATCTATTGACATGATTTATTTTACATTAATCATTTAACCTACATGCATCATATGGTTATACCATTCTTACTTTTTTGACATGCTCTTTTCAAAAAAACAATACGAGGTGGAAATTTGACCATTTATATGCAGTGAAGTATGGCAATTCCAGTATTATCACATCACAAACACCTACTAAGTGCTTGTTAAGAGTCCATTGAAAATGAAATTGTTAAATAAAGGGAATTAATGTTTTAAATCCTGGTCGTCTTTATGGTTGGTGTAACACCAGCGGCTGATTAACCAACAATCAAAAGTATTAGTGTATCTATAGGTAAGGCGCAAGACGAGAGCTAACAATGAGGAATGAGTAAAGAGTAAATGTCTCGTCAATTTTGAAAGCGAATAATATACGAATACTATGTAGTACAAGCCAAGGGTTTGCAAAAAAGTCTAAAAAGGCTACTAAAATTGTCTTCCAGCAATGGAAGGCAGGCTGGCTGAGTGGCTCCGTTTCTGACCGGCAATCAGATTAATCGGGTTCGATTCCTGGTAGTCTTTTTTTAAAAAAGTAAAATAGGTGAGAAAATCCTATACAGCGTGAAATCACAAGTTGTGACTCGCTAACAGTAGACAAAGCAAACCCTTGGCTTGTACTACATAGTATTCGTATATTATTCGCTTTCAAAATTGACGAGACATTTACTCTTTACTCATTCAACAATCAAAAGTATGTACTACTTTCAATACATCATACCATAGAACTTCTTTAAAACTAATCATTTGTAAATAAAATAAATTAATAGTTAGATACGACTATGCACTAAGAATTTATGATGATTGCATAACTTTATTTCATTTTGGGTAATCAATCGTTCTGTCACGATTCTATGTAATTCTCTGAATTTACTGTTATTCTTGCCGATATGACCAATTTTTAAGAAATAGAAATAAAACACAAGATTTTAAATTTTTTATGGGTTTTAAGTAAAAGTAGTAAATCTTAATGTCACGATTGGAGATATTTTTGGGGTTTCCTTATTATAATAAAACGACAGGAAAGGTTAGGTTAGGACGATATTTTCTACATCTATAGTTCAGTGCTACAACTGCTATGTGAGGAAAGAAAACGTCCACACGTTTGGCGCTCGAGATTTGGTATAGAGCAACAAACGCTTGACGTAACAAGTTAAAGTTCTTTTTCTCACATAA
This sequence comes from Dicyrtomina minuta, assembly GCA_949802685.1. NCBI lineage: Eukaryota > Metazoa > Arthropoda > Collembola > Symphypleona > Dicyrtomidae > Dicyrtomina > Dicyrtomina minuta. Next base: position 72,495,429 of record OX461808.1, on the reverse strand, counting down.
TATGATGACTTTAGTTATTTTAATTTATTCTAGGGATGGAAGCTATAATGTCTGAATTTTTTAACGACACTAGTACAGCTTTCTACGTAATCCTTATTGTTTGGATTGCCGATCAATACGACTCTGTTTGCAGCCATACCAACATTACCAAAGCATACTGGGTTCGGTAAGTTTGATTTTTGCTTTAATTAATTAATTTATATAATGTTTGTAGTTATGCTGTAGTTGACTCATTAATAGTTAAAAAAGAGATACATACAAGGCGTTTTAAGATTCTTTCCATTTTTTAGTTTTAGTTATTGTGCAGGCGGAGTCTGTTTATAAGGGCATTCATTTTGTTATACCTAATTGATTATTATTATTGTTTTATTTACATTAATTTACAACATGTAACCTTAGTGTTAATTATAGACAAGAGCTTTATTCAAAAGATCTGCCTTTCCATGTTCAATTCAATTGTTTATTAAAGTGTGGAGTATTATCTTTCTGCTCTTTTCAATATCGACACCCGAGGTCAACTACAAAAAATCAAATTCATAAAATACTATAGCTGAAATTATTATAGCTTGCTACTACTAGTAGGTAATTATTACGTACTCCATTTCCTACACTAAATTACAACATAATTTGTTACGAATAAAACTGCTACTATTATTGCACAAAATCAATTTCCACCCTCCTCTTTACAATATGTTGCCTAGCCTGAAATACGAACTTTGAGTACTCTTTAATTTTCTGAATTTAGGTTGGAAAGTTGTTCCGTATTTTCACAATTTTATAATTGTAGCACTGTTGTCCATACGATTTAAAAGTCTGTAAACACTCAGTATTTTCTGGCTTACGAAGTTCTCTGGTCGTTCTCTCAGACCGGAACGCTACGCACTCAGTAAAAAATTGTAAAATTGTAAAACCTGCTGGGTTGAACAAAATGCTTGTAAAAAATTTTTAATCATTAAGGCATGCCCTCGATAGGTATGCCCACCTATGGTGCGATAGCACAGTATTAGAAATTGATTTGAAGTCGGCACCGTGTATGGACGGCAGTCGAATCGGGGCAACCTCCAAATTTGTATTTAATTATAATTGTGCAACACTAATTGTGACACTATTTGTACGTGATGTTTTAAGTTGGAATGTCATTATCCATTTTTAATTCAGAACTTAATTTTTCAATTTCAGGTTTTTTTATTTGTACCATTTTGCGTTTTACGCGTATCACTACAGGTTTAATGGTCAATATGGAAGTTTAGCTCTTCTGGTTTCGTGGTCCTTTATCCAGGTAGGTGTTGAAGAACTATTTATTTTAATCACTTAGATAATTAAATAATTAAGACTCCTTCAGATACTGACACTCGTGTGGCTAGCCAGCGGGCTTTTACTCGCATTGGTGGCTACATTTTTTGACCTTGCCACACCCTGACGTTTATCTTTATAACAAATGTGGCTCAACTCGAGTCAAGTTTGGGCGAACTCGAACCGACTCGATTTGCGTCGGATAAAAATACGAAACTCGACTCAAATCTGTAACTTGAACTCGAACCGAATTCGACTGAGTTGAATGGCACTAAACTCGACTCGAATTGTTCCCGAATCAATTCGACTCGTGTTGAGCCATAATAGCGAAACTAGGACCATGCCTGTCACGATATTGCTTCCTCTCCACCCCCCCCCCACGCACGTCGCTCCCCCGTGGTTTTCACTCCTGAACAGTAATGTAAACTTAATTACCCGGCCATTATTACTGGGTGGCGGAACTAGTGCTCAGACTGTGTACAAAAACCGTGGACCTGTACCCTTACCCAAACCCTAGGTACAGTAAATTTGGACCCGTACCCGTGGAATGGGGTCCCATTTTTGGCGTACCCATACCCATAATGTAAGCCAGTACCCGGGTCCGTACCCGTAGCCTTAAAAGTACCCAATGAGAGAAAAATGTAATTTTTATTCAACGAAAATTTAAAGAAAAAACAACAAATAGATGCTACGAACCTAAAATCTCACAACTGTTTAGTTGGTATCGGTAGTGTTCGTAGTGGCTGGTTAGTAGGAATGTTTTCGTAGGTAATGACGCGTTTCGTAGTTTGTCTACTTTTCGTGGGACGTTTTTCGTAGGCAGAAGATTTGGTCTTTGGAGTAAATGGTGGTCCTTAAAAGGGCCGTTGGTCATTGCATAAAACTTTCGAAAATGAATAGTAAAAATAAAGGTCGTGAACTGGTAAACTGGCGTTTATATACAGTGTGTTCATTGAAATAGACTCAGAGAGGGTAACTTGGACTTAACTTTGGAGGTTAGCTTCCCCCCACGCACGAATAATTCAACGAGATAATTATTATTGATTGCAGGAAAAAGTAGTCAAATATCACTGAATGAAAATAAATATATCATAGCAAAAACAAATGAAGGCGCCATTGAAGAAAAGCAAAAATTTCACTGAAGCACTAAAATACCACCCATTACTTATAACTAGAAACACTCACTTTGATCATAGAGCTACAATAGCACCACAGACTGGGGAGAGAACTGGTTCTCATCGCGTCACTTACTTTTACCGTTGTTTCTTATGGGGCGGTCCTGACGTAGATATCTGGGGTTACCTTGAAGGTACCATCCGCCAACCACACTTTACACGTAGACATAAATTTCAAATGCCCAGCAGTAGAAAATATTAAAATGCGATCCTTATCTTTGGAGATTCAGACTTTTTAAACTCAAATTCGCTTATATCTGAAGAAGAATCCATTCTTACTAGTAGCTGATTCCAAACTGAACTGATATTTTTTAAACTACTGTTACCTCGCTTTTATCGCACTGTTCTTATGACACTCAAATTCAAATCATTCATACTTACCTACATATTATTCATACCAACGCATATGCATGTAAAATAAATCTTCTGCCTACGAAACACGTCCCACCCAAAGTAGACACACTACGAAACCTGTCATCGCGAATAAAGTCCTACCAACAACGTCTTACGAACCAGCCACTACGAACACTACCCAATCCGTTTAGTTTGGTAGTTTGGTTCCTCATGTTGCTAAAAATTTAATTTAATTTATGCGAACATGAGCACGTCATATATTGTATTTAGAAGTTATGTTATGGCGAAGCGATTGATAGTTGTATTCTGTAAAGAAATAACGTTTAGAAAGATGTATATATACAAGCTTTATTCAGTCACTGTTATACAACTAGAATAGCCTTACGGTCTTACGACTCAGTATACAATACACAAATATAAAAAATAGTAGGTAAATCAATGAAACCAATTATTATTTAAATGATGATACATAATATATCTGGATGGATCCTCTGAGAGCATATAATCCAATTTCTTCCGTTGATTTAAAAGGCAAATTAAACTTTTAGATCTGAATTCTTGAAAAAACTTTGGCAATGATCCTCTTGCCCCAATATAAAGGCCAATTACTACTACATTCTTCAATCGATATCTTTCTTTAAAATAGGAAACACAGGGCTCATAAGTCTCTTTCTTTCAGTGTGACTGTTCCGTACTATCCCCATATTCAAACCTAACAGCAGGATTTACCTGGTTTTCTTGTCGTCGGTAATTATATCGACTCGCCTGTTAGAACCCTGCTCTGCAACACAATGCACTTCCTGAAATACCTTCTATCCCTTTTCAACCAGACCTTTTGCTAACATTTTACGTATTCCATTGTGCCTTTAATTACGAATCAGTTCTCCCCGGGAACAGAAGCCTAGAACATGTCCAAGTGATTCTTTCTCAGCGTCGCACGAGTTCGTCGACACTGAGTTCCGTCTATACTTCTTTGAGGGGCACATGTCACATTGGAATTCATTTTGAAAAACGTTATCCATTCAAATGTTGTCAAACCATTTTTGTTGATTACATTTTTATTACTACTTTTTGGGTTATCTGCAAATTGCACAACTCCTTGCCCTCTAAATGGCATTTTAGTCCAAACTTTTCTTCCCACAAACTCCTCCTCAAACTTTTCTATAGCGAATATCACTACCAATTACCAAGACAACGTTTTCTACTTGCCTTGGGCTCTGGGCTGCACACCATATTTTCTTTAAAAGTACACCCGTACACTATTTACATTCTGACCTTTCAGACCCTTGTACTATTGTAGACCCGTGTACAGCCTTGTTATGTGTTGATAGACCCTTGCTCTTCTTTGTATTTCTGCCTCAGGCCCTTGAAATGTTTAATTCGTACCTCACAGATCCGTGAACTGTACAGTTCAAGCATCCTTGTTCTTTGTACAGTTACAGAAAACGATTACGGTACTTTTTAGATGCTGAACTTAAGCATCTATTGTAATGGTCATGTCCGTCCGTCCGTCCGTCCGTCCGTTGGCCGTACACTACAGGTCACAGGTTTGAACGGATTTTTGTTTTTAAAATTTTATGTGACCAGAAATGCGACTGAGCAGGTCTGTATTGATTTTTCGTTGTAATTAGGCTAACCACTTATTCACAATAAATTGATTACTGGACCTATGTCAGAAATTTTTAAAGTGAAGAGCTCAAAAACGGGCGAACCAAAGTGCTGAGGCAACCGAAAGAGAAGAATGGAAAAGATAAAGCTGCCATTGTTTGCATGCAAAATTTATTTATGCCAGCCTTGTCTTTCGGTTATCGCTACAATACATACCTGCCACTGAACCTACGTACCTAGGTACGTTTGACGTTCGGCGTACGCTTCTCACTCTTAGCATTGCCTTTCGTGTGTATAAATACCATACGAAATTGAATGGTAAGGTGCGTTTACAAATGATGCCATCTCGATTGATCAATTTTCTGACCCCCCCCCCACTCATTTCCACTGATGTTAAACATACTGCAAACGGGGAATCTTCATATGCACGTACCCATTTAAATGATATTATCATCAACTGTAAAAATGGGTTGTAGATGGGTACGGATCGTCCATAGACGACGTCCCTCAAATATTATAGTTTTATATACCCCCATTTTGAACTTTGAATTTTTTTTCTAACCTGGTTGAACTACATGTAATGACCTTACCTACCTGTATTAGTTATGGATATTAAGGGATCGTCTATAATGACATCCTTCAAATATCATAGTTTTAGGTACTCCTATTTCCACGATTAAAATTTTTTCCAGCCTATTTTAACATACATGTATTGAACTTACCTATATTATATAGTTATAGATATTTTTTAATTGAGATCACACTAATAGTTTTTCCACAATTAGTAGTTGAATAAAGCAACTCCGAAATTTTTCCATGAACACACATTGTGAGGGATCGTCCGTTATTGACGTTTTTCAAATATATTATAATTTTAGGCCACCCCTTCCTCCCTCCCTTTAATTTATTTAACCATTTTTAGATGCTGAGCACATAATGACGTCCTTCAGTGTTATTGATATTCAGGGATCGTCCATAATGACGTCCTTCAAATTTCATAGTTTTTACAAACCCCAGTCCCAACATTCAATTTTTTTTAACCTATTTTAACTATATGTAACGGACTTACCTAAATATGTTACAGATATTCAGGTATCGTCCATAATGACGTCGTTCAAATATCATAGTTTCTAGTACCCCCAGTCCCAACATTGAATTTATTTCCAACCCATTTTAACTGTATGTCACGGACGTGCCTATATATGTTATAGATATTCAGGGATCGTCCATAATGACGTCGTACAAATATCATAGTTTCTAGTACCCCCAGTCCCAACATTGAATTTATTTCCAACCCATTTTAACTGTATGTCACGGACGTGCCTATATATGTTATAGATATTCAGGGATCGTCCATAATGACGTCGTACAAATACCATAGTTTCTTGTATCCCCAGTCTCAACTTTAAATTTGTTTCCATTCTGTTTTAACTACATGTCACGGACTTATCTATATAGGTTATAGATATTTAAGGATTGTCCATAATGACGTCATTCAAATATCATAATTTTTGAGACCCCCATTTTTAACTTCAATATATTTTGCAACCTTTTTTTAACTGCTTGCCACGTACATTCGTATATGGCTTATTGATACTAGGGGAGGCTCCAAAAATGACGTCATTTGTAAATCATGCAATTCTCAAAAATATTCTAGCGTTTCTGAACTACATGCCACGTACTTCCATATATGGCTTATTGATGGTAGGGAACTCCATAAATGACGTCATTTGTGAATGATGCAAAAAATTTCAGCTGTATTTAACTACAACCTACGCACATTCGTATATGTTTTATTGATTGTAGGGGAACTTCCATAAATCTAATACCATCTTTAAGCGTAACATAAATTGTCTTGCGAATTTGTTAAAGCTCAGCATCTACTTCGGGCCCGCCCACGGTTGACGGTCGACAAATCCGGCGCGAAGCACCGGATTTTTATTCAACAATATGAGAATTTGGAGGGAGTTGTATTCCAATAGGGGATTCTATAGGATTTCGATGAAATACGACGTATTATGGACGTATTATGTAATATTAATCTTATTTGATTTAAGATGTGATGAACGTGATGTTAATATGTTCCGCAGAATAAGTAGGAACCTGCGATTGGTGATATCAATGCTTACATTTACTAAATAATTAAAATGCTTAAGATATAAAATATACTAGTCAAGTAGGTATACATACAGTGTATTTACGCAGCAATAAGCTGGCGTGCTTGGGTGAGCGGTTAGGACTGCGAACTGTAACTAACTTTACAGTCTCAGACCTGGCTTCCATCCTCGGCCACTGCTAATCGTTTACGGCTCGGTGTTGTACGGTAAACGTCACTGGATGGTTGATTGAAACCCAACCCTTCGGTGCTCCTTAGTGACCACTACTTACTGTAGGGGCCTAGGGAATGGGATTCCTTTACTGTGGAGGAGGGGACGGGGATAGGTGAAAGGGTACAAAGACCGAGACGATCTAACGCGGTAGCCTCCTATTTCCTCACCCACAGTGACTGGTTGAGTCTGGTTGTAAGAACTTCAGCTATATCGACTTAATGAATATTTTTTTTTATGTACGCAGCAATTAAAAGAATTTAAGGTTTCCTCATATATAATTTTATTTCTCAAAATAGCACTCTATGGTATACTTCTACCACCATTATGAGCTCCCAGCAATACTCCGACAGGCTGCTAGTTCGGAGCCGCCGTTAGATTTAGATGATGAATCCCCAATTGCTGCAACGTCCGGCCAGATCTCTTCGCAAACAGGACTTGGTTTGTCCCCACAAAATGTGGATGCAAGTGCTACACCAATTACAAATAGAAATAATTTCATCGAACCCTTAATTCCGACTTCTAGTGTACTGAGAGGACCTCACGACGAAATAAATCCCTCAGCCAATTCTTCAGATGGCTTTGTTATTACTGAAGAAAATAATATTCATTCTATGTTTACTGCCGTCGTCTCTTCTAGGGATAACTTACGTTTAAATCACTCCACTCTCGATAATAATGTAAATTATAGCCGTGCAATGGGTGCTGGGCACTTGGAGGGAACATCAGGTGTAACTTTTGTGCCTGATTCGTCCACGTCGAGCTGTGCTACTACTGCATTATCGGTTCCTACAGGTAACGGGATCGTTGAAGAAATGGTAAATAGCAGCGACTCAAATTTTGTTCCACGCCTACCTAACGTAGATGGTTCTTTTTCCATAATTCAAGATTGTATTGTAAGCGCTGCTTCTGAAGTTGGAAACGCTGGTTGGAATCGTCAACCAGAAAGTGATATAAGGAGTGAACAATTAGATGAAGGTTTAAACGACAGTTTACCGACAGCTTCTCAGACAAATATTGAAAACAATTTAATCCCTGTGAAGTCATCTGGAGAAACTGATTCATTGAGAAACGCTTCAAGAGATGTGAATACGCCCTTATTTAGTGTATCATCGTCTTCACCCGACTGAGTTCTGTTATAATATCTGGTAAGTTTAGAAATTATCTAGTTTAGAAATTCTAAAGGCTGCAAGGGAGCTTGCGGTAAAGGGGCAATTAGAAGCTAATCAAAAATTATGGAATGAGACGGCAAGGCTCTAAGATGAATTAGCGCCAATTGGCAGTGTGCTACTATGTATGTGTGTATTCCGTAAAGCTCCAAATACATCCCGGGTCTCGGACAAAGTTTAACACAACACAGATATCCCGAGTCTCTAATAGATCCCGGGGGTGCCTCTAATAGATCCCGAATATGTAGATCCTGGGCCCAGGGCAAAGTTTCACGTATATCCCCACGGGATCTATTTGGAACTTAACGGTATATTTAAACTTAAGCTATACTAGACAGCTTAGCCAACCCATGTAGCTAAACGGACTTTTCCTACCCGGACTATTCCTACCCGGACATTTCCTACCCACGACCAAACCTAGGATTCTTCCTACCTATGACCATGACTAATGTTAATGTAGAAATAAAAAACAAATATAACTATTTATGAGTGTACCGTAATGTAACACGGTTTCAAACGACTTTATTAAATTATTACTAATTATAAATTATGTACATATAGTAAATACCTAATTGTGAATAAGTTTTTATAAAGAATAACGTCAATTGTCTATAATTGTCTTTAAATTTAATAAATTATGTTAATTCAAGTCAACTATCCATAATATTAAAACTGAAAAAGATGGTGTAAGACAACATTCAAAAGTATTACATATAATCTACATGAATTGATAAAGGACAAAAAGGAAAGCAAAAGTGTATAATTACGTTGTATTCGGTGGGTATGTCTTTGCGCGATGTGTAGTTTTTTTGTACATGGATAGGGAAAGTCCTATCCATTTGGTTTGGTCGTGGGTAGGAATAATCCGGGTAGGAATAGTCCTACAACCCCTATTTACACTAGTACATACATATTAATTTTCTATTTTATTCACAATTGTTTTTGAATATTTGTGATTCTGATATCACAATACAATCACAATTTACTTTGTTCACAATGTAGTTTAGCAGGCTAAGATTGTGACAGCGAAATATTGCGGTTATTCACAAAAAGTTCGTTAGTGACGAACGGAAAAACATGTTTGATCTTCTTTGCTGCTGTGTGATTGTGATAAGTATTGTGATTGTTCACAATCAAGTTTTACTAGTTTGTGGTTGTGATTGTGGTTTCACAATTACAAGCGAAATCTCAATTGTGATTTGTGAAAAAAAAATACAACAGTAGTACATATCGTCAGTGAAGAACCAAAATTACCCATATCCATTTTCCTCTAACAACAAATTGAGCCTTATCCAAAACGTTCTATAAGCAAAATTACCCAAATCCATGTATTTCCACTCAAACCATTCCTGATCGAACCTGCACCTGCACCTAGTACATTTTGTTCCTACCTATCTTATTAACTTATACTTGGCCGTATATTTGGAAATACATGGATTTGGGTCATTTTGCCTATTGAACGTTTTGGATAAGGCTCAGTTTGATTTAGTGGAAAATGGATATAGGTAGATTATTTTGGTTGTAGGACACCTTCCTCCTGGACATTTTCCTCCCGGACATCTTCCTCCCGGACATTTTCCTCCCGGGCATTTTCCTCCTGGACGTTTTCCTCCTACACACAGGCGGAGGAATTTTCCTCCCAGCATCGAAATTCATATGACCACAATAAACAAGTTCTTCTTTCCAGATAATGCATGAATTTGTAGAAATTTTCGAAAGTATGCAAAATTCATATTTTTAAGTACTAAAATCGATCGTTTCCCCATTTTGTATGAAATTATGAGTATCTAAATATTTATTAATCAAGTGTAAGGAACGTAATATGAACATCATTGCACAAATAATGCCAACTGATCAACTGAATGCAAACAATGCTGAATATAACACCAGTCTAGTATCTGCAATAATTAATGCTGAAAAAATTCATTTTTAACAATAAATAGGAAAAAGGGGTGCTACATAGTAATAAATTGAAATAAATCAAACTTTATGTAAACTTTGCATACTTTCGAGAATTTCTACAAATACAGTGAGTTGATCAGTTGTCATTATTTGTGCAATGCTGTTCGTATTACAGTCGTTACGTTTGATTAATAAATATCTACATACTCATAAGTTCATTCAAAATGTGATTATATGAATTTTGATGTTGGGAGGAAAATGTCCTCCGTATGTGTTTGGGAGGAAGAAGTCCGGGAGAAAAAAGTCCGGGAGGAAAATGTCCGGGAGGAAGATGTCCGGGAGGAAAATTTCCAGGAGGAAAGTGTCCGTATACCATTATTTTGGTTCTTCAGTAACTATATTTGTAAGGATTACCTCCTGATAAATGCAGCTACGTGTTGACTTTTACCACTCCCCAGTAATAAAGTTGACTGCTTCATCTCATTGAACATTTATTCAGTTGAAAAATCCAGAAGCTCGTTCTTTTGAACCCAGTCGTAATTTTTGTATTGCTGCTGAAGGGACAGCCAGCATAATAATAATTCTCAAAATTAATTTTTAAATCTGATGCATTTCTAAGATGCTGAATGCTAAGCTCATTGGGCATTACTGTTGTATTTTGCTCACAAATCACAATTGTGATTTCGTTGTGATTGTGAGCCACAATCACAAACTATTAAAACTGGGTTGTGCACAATAACACGGTATACGGGCATTTTCCCCCCGGAAATTGTCCCACCCGGACGTTATCCCCCGAACATTTTTCCCTTAGTCCCAAAATAAATCTACTGGTATAAACAAGTACACATAAGTTTAAAGGGAAATTAATGTTTTAGAAAAATAAAGCAAATATAGTAGTCTAAGGAGGACGTCTAAGCGTTGATTCATTTTTTCATGATTAGCTTATATGCAACAAAATGTCCTACAACCTATAATATTTCGAGCTAAAAATTACTCGCGTTAATTTGATTTAAATTATTTTGTCGTTAGGGTGTTATTTTATTACTAATTTTTTATTTTATAGGTGGGAACAATGTCGCAGATTCTTCACAGCAGCATTCATGAGCCAGCCAGGTTAGTGGTACGATCGAAGTAAATGTCTTGGACTGGAGCTAAATCTCTGCTACTTTGCCTAGAACTCTTGTGTATACAAATATTTTAAAGGATACCGTGTACTCGTCTTCGAAATTGTTATGACTAAAATGTGCATTACGTATTTGAAATAAATGTATTTGTAATAACGTTAAGTTTCTTATAAAAGTTGAATATGTATAGAAGGATAATTCTTTGTGTATTCCGTAATTCTATGACGTGTAGTTTGCTTTAATATCATCCTTCAGAATAATTTAAGAATTTAAGAACTGATCATAAGGGAGTGAAAAAGTATGGGTGCATACAAATTCGGTAGAGGGGGTGTTTCACATAGTGCAAATCGAAAATTTTCAAATCCACTTATCTATTAGGTAAAAGACTTGGTAGGGTTTTGCAAGAATGGTGTCATGTGAATTATCTTTTAGGACACAGCCACCTGACTGACATCAAATCAACATAAGGTAAACGACAGGGGTGCGACTTAAATAATGTCACGTAAATTATCCTGTAAGGCCCACCTACTCACCTGTCATCACATTAACACTAAGTAAACGGCTTAGGGGATGAACATAGATGATGTGATGTCACGTAAGTTATCCTTAAGACTACCTTGAGGTGTCACCTGTAATCACGTTAACATAAATTTGCCATACTAATGGATCTACCCTCCCACCTGGTTATCCGTAAAGCATTGTGTAAATGACCATCTTTACCATGAGATGTCATATTTTTTCAAAGTGACCTACCCTCAACTTGGATTAGCGACATTTGTAACGGCCCATGTGAATATTTTCCTTATGTGCATGAGCTTGTTGTGTAAAAACCTGCTCAACAATGTGTAGAATTTTTCACGCGCTGTACGCCTCAGTGCAGTACCACTTGTAACCATCTAATGTCGGAACTACTCGTACCCATATCATATCGGCACTAGTCTTACCAGCACCACTCGTACCCATCTATCCCGTACGTGTGTTACTGTTTCCAGGCACACAAGTATCGGAAAAATCTCACACGTGTCAACTGTAGCACAGGCCAGCAAAGTTCTTACTGGCACCACTGTTGCTGGTCCTAGCTTTACAGAAACCCAATTGTACTACAATTGCTCCGTTCCCACTCGATATGGAATGGAACTAGTCCAACCCAGTCAACTTGTACATTGTGATGTGCATACTTTGAGACTGACACTACGAAATACGGCTATTATACAAGGGAATGTATGTAGAGTGCAGGTTTCAAAGTTGGTCAGTAGTAAACAAAGAGGCTGACGTGATTAGGAAAGAGAGGCAGCTCGTCGGCGGAGTTGAGAATGGCGACAGACGAAGAAGAAGGGGCGTAAGGCCAGGAAGGGGACGGTTAGTCAGCCAATGAGGTCGTTTGCATGACGGTTAGAGGTAAGAGTTGATGGGGGGAAAGAATCAGCTCAGGCGATTTTATACTCACTTCTTCTGGGGCACGCGAGGTGTGAGCATTGGAGCTACAGTCAGGGAAGGATACTACGACGTCAGCCATAGCTGAATTCTCCGTAGTGGATAATTGTGATTAAGGTGTTTATTTTATAGTCGGCTACGGCCGTACCTTTATTTAGCCTTAACGGTTTAGTTGTGATTAATTTACGCAGGCTGATTCTAGTTCGGGAGCAGTTTAGTTGTAATCCGTGTGATATCGCGGAGAGGAGTTAATTTTACATTAAAGTAACTCCGTATTTGGAATAATTCCCGTGTAAGTTGTGTGTTGGAGAGTGAACAGTTTTATTGCATAAGGCGGATCATACTTCTAAGTACCGTTAAGGTCTAAAGGCCTTAACGGTCGGTGGCATAACACGGTCATCATAGTGTATCGTTAGTTTTAAGTGCATTACCGGGGCAACCTATATGGAAATGCCGCCGCATGTACATACTCTCTCGATTTTAAAAACAGTACCCACACTCGAAACAATCGATTTTTTGTAACTTTGCAACCCCGTAGCTTCAACAATTTTCTTCCGATTTTCAAAAAATTTGAAGTTTTGTGATCTCTACAACATTGCCTTAAAACAAATATTAAAACTTTTAAAATTTCAAAATTTTTATTTTTTTTTCTGAAATTTATTTGAAAACCAAAATTTTTGAAGGCACTCAAAATACCCTAATTCTTAAAAAATTGTACATTTTAAAATTTTAACGCATCCGCGAATACATACGACATACATACATACAAACATGCATACATAAATACATACATTGTTGTACTTGTAGAATTCGTACGAGCACAAATCTTTCCCAGCCTATGGGTTTAGAGCCTAATCGTACCCTCGCTACTTATGTGCAGACCACCCAGAGCAACACTCCTACAATCTTCTAGCCGTCCCGCCAAAATATGAAATTGTATGTGCGACTATAGTTTTAAATAAAATAAAAAATTCAGCAGAAAGATAATAAAAAAGAGGCGCTGTTGCATTTTGATCGTTGATACAATAGGGATCTTTTTTATTAAAGCCAATATTAGCTGTAAGCTCAGCATCTACTTCGGGCCCCGTCAAGTAAATCCGGCAGTAAGCGCCAGAATTATGTCAAGAACGCAAGTGTGTTAATTTTAAGTTGTTGTAAGCTGTATACAATGTCGTAAGTTTGTCTTATTCTTAATAAGGCATTTATTGTTCTTTGTTCTGTTTAATATTATTTAGGAAACTTATGTAATTCTGTATTGTGTAAAGGGAACCTTTATTGGTCTTGACCGCGTAAAATCAGCGTCTTCGTATCATGAACTCGCCTCAACGGTAATAGTAAATAAAGAACTTCACTGGCACATCGAAACGCAGCAGAGAAGGTTGTATTACATCTTATAGTCCCGAAATCCAGTAACAAACATTTGGTCTTAAAGCTGCATAAGTTTTAGGTTGTATTTCAAATGAGTCGTTTATTTTAGTCTGTATTGTATAAGACAATTGCTTATTTCTTCCTCCAAGATTTCTATGAACCAGTTATATATTTAGTTGCTCAGTCTAACTTTTTTCATTTAAAATGTTGTCATTTGTATTCATTTTGCCTTATTTGCATTTTTTTTCTTAGGAACCCAGTTTCTTAAGTCAACAAAATTATCTTTGTCAGACTCAAGCATTTTTCATTTTATTATGCCATCCAAATCATCCTCAAATCGCATAAAAAGAGTTGGCTTTCTCTAACATTGCGTGTGCCAGTAAAAATTGCTGAAAATGCTGTAACATTTCTGAAATCTTAGAAAAATTGATAACAGACAGGGAAGAATCTTTTATTTATGAATTTTCTTACTCAGAATTCTCGTCAGAATAAAAATACATAAACTAACTAACTCCACTTAAAAAATTGAACAAGATAAATAGCTGTACACTTGCTTAAGCACACGTGCAGTTACAGTATTATCTATGCTACTTTGTCCCTTAAATTTTCAAAAATTTCTTTTAAATGACGACAAATTCCATACTATAAGCAAAATCTGTCCCTTATAACAGTATATCCCTTATGTCGAATGCCTTATGACCGGAAAATTATAACATTGCTTGCATGGCCGGCCAACCAAACGGTCTATTTTTCTTACCCACAGTGGTTTTCCACTTTAACTAGGTCGCTTGTTTACAAATAACTGTTTATGATTATACTTGTCGTTGCCCCGCAAACTTTTAAAATTGCGTATGTACATGTACATTTTCTATATGTTCACACGTATTTTATCGGTTTTAGGGCATCGTACTTCCCTAAGTTTTGACATAGGCCTATTCAACTGTTAATTGTAAATAACTGTTTGGTCCGGTCACCCTCTTAAACAATACAGCACCTCTTGCTCGCCATTGTGAGAGCTTAAAAGTAGTTTAAAAGAAATAAGTTAAAAACCTGTGATCTGTACATCACAGGTAACACTACTACAGTAAAAGAATATCTACCTACACAAGATACTAAACATTAAGGTAAAATAACAAAATTCAAACCAAGAAGATATCAAACACCAGGAACTGATGCAATATAGCAAGTTGATTTAGTTTTTGTGTCCAAAAACATGGATAATAATAATAAGGTAAATCATTCTAGAATTCATAACATAAGTTGAAAGCTGATCTATTGAAGGAACTTAGCAGTTAAACTTGTGAACAGAATTGGAGGCGACGGGTGCGGCAGACTTTACATTGTATGTAGAGATTAATGAAAAAAAACAAATTAATTTCTTTTATAGATAAATCAAAGTACAGATATGGGACGTCTTGGTCGATGTCAACTGCACACTATCAATAGGCTGTAATATTACAATTAATATTAATATTGCAAAAGTAAATGATGGCATTTTGAAACTGCAAACTATTAACTAATGTATGGTTGAAATGACCTTAAATAATTCAAGAAAAATACTATGATTAATATCAAACTTCGGTTTGGTACCTGGAACTCATGCGGTAGCATGGGCTCAACACTTAATTAGTGTAACACAATTACCTAGTTTCAAAGGAAAATTAAATACATGGTTTTATATAGAACAGCACAAATGTTCTGGAAGTAACTATTACCTATGGATTACAGTTAGCAGCAATAACTAGTACCTATACACACTTGAATTACGTAATGAAGACTATTAAATGAATTACACAAAACTGATTTTGATTAATTAGTAAACATAAAAAGGTCAAAAACAAAAGTGCTGGTACTACTAAGTATTTAAGATTGAATGTGGAAACTGAAGCACTTTTACAATGACAAATTGATGAAAGTTGAAGCTTTTATGAAACTCATTCTTGAATTTGATGACACTTTTGATCAACACGGTTAACGATTATACATAATTGCATGTCACCTAAATATAAGGCTTATTAAAGAGGTAGGAATTCAAAATACCATGGAATACCCAGGATATTATTACACAAAATATGAAATATTAGGGTTTAGTAAGATTACTTTTAGTAAAGATACACGTGTTCAAAAATATAACAATTACAAACCTGAAGAAAAAGAAACCAACAAAATACAACATTTCACTAAAAATTTGAGGACCTTCAATGCCCGGACACATTTTTGAGTGGTGTCAAGCAACATTCAAAGTTAAGTTTAGGACTCTAAAGTCATAGCCGGTTGACGAGTGAGGAGTGTGAGTTGATGCAATATAAGCTCACGAGTATCTTATTACCGCGACTCTAGTCTTGAGAGCCACAGCATAATTTTCGTCGGTTGGTTGGAAAGTCTTATTATATAAGTTATTCTAGCTCTCCCTCCACGGAGCTTTTAAAATACTAGTTTCTGTCTATTAGTCAAGGAGGTACTATGATGGATGGAGGCGTAGAAAAGGTTGCAAAATAAAATCAAGTCACTATGACCTTAAAATATCTCCTTAAAATTGTATTTAATGGTAACAAAACCACTTAAAAGCAAATATCGGCAATTTTATGACAGTAACAAAAACGTAGTAGTACTTCGTGGTTTCGTGGTGAACGGCTCACAAGAGATACGGAAGGCAATGAGTGAAAAATATATGTTTACATATTTATATATCACTCACGATCACTCACGGTGAGGGATCCTACTGTGTGGTCTCGTAGCTGAGGTTAAGAGTGGAGGGGGAGGCGTTTGGAGGGCGTGTGATCGGTAGAGGATGGATGGGGGAGTGAGAGCAGCGTTGAGTGACGGTCAGCAGACGTAATCTGCCGACTCTTTTCAGGCTGTGTGCTTTCAGGGGTGGATGCTCTCTGCAACCACTGTCCTTTTTTTTCCTACTAACTGCACTTTCACATGCGTTCTCACTCGCCACTAAACCTGACGCTCCTCAGTATGCACGATAAAGACCCACGTCTATATACGGACTTCCTCATCATATGTTAGTATAGGTGAGGATGAGCAGTGCTTTCGTAACGCTGAATATTAGTATAGTCAATGTTGGTTAATGTCACTTGCTCATCCAGGCCTTCTAAACCAGACAAATCATCTCGACGGCTTCAAGTTTAAGTAACGCACTTCAAACAGGACGATCAGTAAGTAGATCTCTATCAATAGCTTAGCCTAGCAGTAAGACCGTAAAATAAAAAGTTCTAATGGTTAAGATCTCAAGGGCAGTCTCAATCTCATGGGATGCCCGCGAGGTTTACAATAACCAGACGGTAACTTTGTGGTGTATAACCTTATAGGTTGAAAACGTAATACCACAATACAATACAGTAACAAAAACGTATTTGTCAATACATTATCTAAATATGCCTGGGTAAAGTACTATACTTGTGATGATGTCAATAAAATGAATTGTATTTCCTATGAGTACCTAGTTGATGCATATAACAAAGCATTCCCTGAAAAAACTAAAAATGTTAATTTATTCATCCAACTTGGGTAACAGGCAAAGTAAGAAGGTTGTCGAAATCTGTGTATAAGTTTAAAGTAAAAAATAATATTAATTATGCTACTACTAAAGAGAAATTGATTAACCAAATTAAAATAGCTAAATGTTGATTTAATGATAATTTGCAAAGTTGTATTATTAAAGATAGCTGTAAAGGTTTTTACAAGATTGTCTCCAAAATATTCTGTACCAAAACTAAGGAGTCGATTGTAAACCAAATTGAGTCAATAATAATAATAATTAGGAAGAAACACTTAACTCTATAAATGATTATTTTAGCAATATAAACAGAATGTGCTCACTGCTAACCAAAAATGATTCTGTATTGTCTAAAAATTATAATTATATTAGGTTAAGTGATATACACGTTCTTAAACAATTTAAAAAACTAAATAAGAATAAAACTAATGTACTAAATAGCATACCTTCTAATTTAATTCAAGAATTTGATTTTTTACTGGCTACTCTTATTACATTCTTATACATTTTGTCCTTTTCCTAATTTGCAATTCCAGACGCATGTAAAGCGCGATATATTACTTCTATTTTAAAAGATAATAGTAATCTGTGTATAAGCAACTTGAGACCGATTTTCCAAGTCAATGTGTTTGAAAAATTTCAGGAAGGTTTTATGTTCCAAAAGCTGTATAATCAAGTTATTACAAAAATTAGTACAAATCAGTACAGGTCCTTAAAGAGCTCGTCAACCACCCGTTATTTAGTAAATCTTTATTATTTTATATATAAATCACTCGATTATATAAAAATTTCCGTAATTGTCGTTTTACTTGATTTGAGTAACGAATTTGATCTAGTGGATTACACCATATTAATTATTGAGCTATTGTCAATTGGACCCATATGATTTTAATTGGCTAAAAGACTTCTTGTCTAATAAAACGCAGTGTGTAAAAGATGCGGAAGATGTATCCTAATTCCAGGAAATATTCAATGGCACGCTTCAACACACAAAATCAGCACCCCTATTGTTTATAATATTAATCAATCGATTAATAACAAATTTTAAAAAGATATATGGGAATTTGACGAATAATGTCAAAAATTGTTTGAAGGGTTATGCAGACGACATGAAACTTGCTGAAAAGTGCAATTATAGTGATATTCCGTGTATTAAACATTATTTAAACGACATTACCCACTAGGACACAGTACTAAAAATAGTACTGAATCCTTTAAAATGCTGTCATTATTATGGATTTTAGTAAATATAAGAGATACAGTAATATTAAATTAATAATTCCTACCTATCTACATAATTTACTGGATTTTTCACGATATCAAAATACAAGACCCATTTTGAAGTGTTATATGCCATTCGAAAGGTAACAACGAGTAGAATTCTAATAACACACTGCCAGATTTTACTTACAAACGTTCTCCTTTTGTATAACCGTTTAAAACTTAAAATAAATACACGTGTTCATAATTTCTAAAGGGCTATTAAATTTGTTAATTACATTAAAAAATATATTATAATCTGAGCTTAAACTACAAGTTAAATAGATCTGCCTATTCATTTTGGTTTCAATGGTGAATCATTCATGTATACTCGCATTGACTAACGTATACGGGAAATTCGAAAAAAAATGTACTTTTCAAAAACTGAAAATCGCCTTGAACCAGAAAATAAATAACTTATTTAATTCTTTATGGATCAAAATCTAAATAAAGCAAACTAAACACAACGAATAAAACAAATAATAAAAACAATAAAAATTAAAATCAGGTCAAAGAGTAATCACACATTTATTTGAAAATAAATTTAATACAGGCTGTAAACCCCAATTTGCTGAAGAAATACTGTACATTAGTGAAGTTGTACCAACAAATACAATAAAGAAAGACAACATTATTAAAATAAACTTCACACTGCACATAGTGAATATTTAAATGAATTTTGGCAGCTGGGTATGTTGGGACAAAATACAGAAAGTGTACTTACATTCTTCAAACTTTTTGTGGCAAGTACTAAGACATAGATGAGCTGCAGTTCCAATTTTGGGAACATCGAACACACCGTTTGTGCGCCACAACGTGTTATGTCCCAATATTTAACATGGCTTGAATGGCGAAACAAGTATTTTTGATTGTGCTCCACGGGTAGCAGTTTTCAACGTACTGGCATAATTTGAACGTAAGTATGCCCAAATTAACTAGGCTTTCACCCTTATATGCGGAACAAGGTCCGTTTTTTAAAACCGGTCGCGCGCATAATTTAAAAAAACCAAAATTTTCAAAACATTAATTTTTTATTTTATTTTTAAATCATTGCCGAACAGTAGCTCCTACAATTCCCCCACGCAAACAGTGTTTTCGATTGTTCAACAAATTTGCAATGCAGCTTATCTATGTCTTAGTATTTGCCACAAAAAGTTTGAAGAATGTAAGTACACTGTATTTTGTCCCAACATACCTAGCTGCCAAAATTCATTTAAATATTCAATATGTGCACTGTCGTCCAACGACGATAGCCCAACGTACTCAGTATAAGTAGCAAAATTTTGTTATACATAGTTTATGCTTGTTATTAGGAGTATGTAAATAAGAGTTTTAAAATTATTAAACAGTTGGTGTACAAGAAAACAAATAATACACACATATTTGAACAGATTTCTTTGAAACTGAGAGATTACTATGTCTTCTATCAGCGTACTAGGTGGACAATTGGTTTTCACGAAGACAAGGAAAAATTTTGAAATTTTCCCACGTGCCCCTATATACATTCCTATTACTTGAACTTGAGTAAGTCCTAGTTTCTGTTGGAAGTAGGAACTTAAGGCTCATATATTCTTTTTTTCTCTTGATGAACAGCCTCAGATTAATTCATGTCATTATGTTTCATGCGCGTAGTGGGATCAAGTATAATAACTTGCTTTGCTTTTAAATTAAAAACAATTTTGTCAACAAGACTTGAACCATATTTAGTGCATTTGACTTCCTGAAGAGCTTTCTACCCTAATTTTTTCATAGCTTTAGCAATTAAACGGCAAACTGCATGATGACGGTTAGGACGAATCAGCTTTCCACGGTGAGTTTTTCCAAGGATGTGTCCAATCGTTTTAATCTCCTTACTCCTTACAGCCATGTTGGCAATAAAAGAATCCTTGGTCAGGTCGAAGGATAGCATTCATGGGTAGTACATTTCCAACCATTTTAATAGCAGTGATCGACTTTGATATGAAAAGTCCATTTTTCGAATAAATAAATTTGTTTCTTGTGGAAATCTTAAAATTGAATGACATTCTGTCCTTTTTGTGGCAGTTTACACCAGATATCATGTTCTATACTTTTTAGGTGATCTTGAATGAATTTAATTTTTTCCCTTAAAGCTTAACCATATTTTGCTTTACTTCAAATGGCGCACCCAGAAAATCCAAGCATCAAGATTTTTCAATGTCTAAATCTTTTACTTTGTGAAATAAAATATAGCTTGACAATGACAGTATTTCAATGAAATTAACATTCCAAATGCCAGCTTCCCATTTAGCACAAATAAGGCATATTACCTTGAATTTGGAGCTGAAGTACAGCATGCTGGTAGGAGTGCTTATCAGAAGACTAAGGATTTCTTTCACACAACTTCAAATGATTTTGTCTAGTGACTCTAGAAATTTTGTGGACAATTTGAAACGCGGTGCTATCTGAAATGGGTAAATAAAGTAGACCACAATTAGTCCTTAAGTGCTTTTAGTTTCGGATCAGGTCTGAGGATTAGAGTTGAAGTACATTTTTTAAAGTTATCATTAAAATTTCACTTTTCAAGTTACATACAAGATTTTTCAGGGAAGATGGCGCTGGTTTAGATTAAATTTGAATAAACACATACGAATGATACACACTATTGAACGCCTGCGTGATGTCTTCAAATATGATGGTGCAATCTAATTTTTCCTGTTTCCCTTTCTTAAGGCACTCGTTAACCAATGTGGTGTTAATCAATGTTTCCTCTTGATTAGTGAATCTACGCTGATTTCCATTAAGTTAAAAATAATCCTAAAAATCACTGTCTAGTACTTTTTCAACTAATCCTCGTAAGACTAAGCTTACAGTGGTAGGGCGCCAGTTTTTAGAATCTTTATCATCTCCAGATTTATAGATGCGCACTGTTTTTGCCTCTCGCATACATGAGAAAACTTATGTTGTGAGCTACTAAATAATTATGTGTGAGCATATACGTAAGCACTTGAGAGAGTAAAACTTTTGATTTTTTCAGCGTCGACCTTACCCATCTGACTAATACTCCTAGGAGCAGAATCGACGTTTATTCGTTTGATATGTACTCAAACCGTTTCTTATAAAACTTTAAAATTGTAAGCTGAGTCTATTTGATTTTGTTTGTCCTGGCCAACAGCATTGTATACTGGTCCAACAGAATTATAAAGTCTTCCCCATCTAGTTGTAAACTCTTGCTCCGAAACAGCTAATGAAATGGTCCAGCTCTTGTCGTTAGAATTAGGGACCATTCGTACAGCTTTCGTGCACCATGCTTTCTTTTTGCTCTTGTTTTCTAGCCTTCCGTTTACGATTGGATTTTTTCTAGGGGTTTAAACTAGAATTAAAATCAGCATCCAACGTTTTAAAAACTTTGCTCTTTTTTTAATTCGTAAAAGTTTTTGGCAGGATTTTTGGGGCTTGGAAAAAAAATTAGGAGCAATTTATTATTGAGAAAACAGATGATGATGCTTTCACATTAGAAAACGAAAATAGGTATGCACCGATAATATAAGGTACACAAACTATAACTGATACAGTCAAAAACAAAGCAATTCTAGCTTCAAAGAAATTAGTTCTTTTTGAAAAACACATCAATATGCTAAAATGAAAACATATAAAGCTGGTAACGATCAATTATTAGAAAATTATTTTTATTATTATTATTATTATTATTACATAAATATAAATCATAATTTACTAAAAAGCCTTTTACAAATATATATTCTTCACCTATAAATTTTCATAGTATTTAAATCCTGAAAATATTAAAAACTCAAACAATATTTTACAAGAAATCAGAACATTAATTAATAAGCCAGAAACAGATATAATGTTACAAACAAATTAAATTTTTATATTAAAAAGAGCTCAAATAGCTTTAAACAAGATATCACATTACTTTTCAATACCTACTAAAGATAGAAGAATGAGTAATTTAAACATTAAATAAATGATTTTGTTGATATCACTTTACAAACAGGTAGTTATTATAACTGATAGCATTGCTAATAAAATACAAGATAAAAAGAAAAAGAACTTTTATTAAATTATATCATTAAAATAGAACCAAATACTTCTATATTAAAATGTTTAATAGACATTTCTATAAGTTTCATTGTACATATAAGTGTAAGTTATTCAGTTAGGAAAATGATATAAACTGACTGATAAAGAACTCAATTCCATGAATTTTAGAGGTGACAAAATTACGATTACTGTATCTTTAAAGTATTATTAAATAAATGCAAACACCTAATATATAAAATGTGATAATGGGCAAGTTGTCGTAGAAAAACTTAAGATGTCAACGAGTGTATAACACATTAGAAATAATAATGGGTCGCAAACCCTCAAGGGTGAAGACTGCACAAATTCAGAAGCCTCAAATATGAGACATCTAACAATTAAACAGTATTCTAAATAAAAAAGTAAACAAATTTTTTCTTTCAAAACATGAATGTACAAAAAGTGACTAAGATATATGTGGATCTAAAACAGCACATAACTACTAGTGATGCAATAAAAATTTGTTAACTTAAATATTATTTACAACAACAAAAATCACACTTAAACGAAACTGTGGCAACTACAATTAGCGTTGATAATGTAAATAACTTTTTTCTATCAGAGAAGAGTGTCTTTATCATTGATTTTGATTTTGTAAACAAGTCAAATAGAGCAAGTTATACAGGCACAGAGTTAAGTAAATCAGTTAATATTAAGCCAATGTTTCTATTTATTAAGGTTTTTTAACATTTGACGATATAATGGTTCAACAGTATCACAGACATTAACATGTAAGTTGTATACAAAAATTTGTAAAATATAATGATGGTATTAGTTCAAATGGAAAGAATAGGCACTGCTGTTTTCTGGTTGATAATGAGTATTCAGACGGCGACCGTGGGTCTGAAGTAGATGCTGAGCTTACAGCGTGTTGGTTTTATCACTAAAAAACAATGGGTTTGTAGTAAAAGGCTAACATAAACCCGAACCTACTTAAAATGGGCTAGGTATTAAGTTTGCTGGAACTAATTGGTCAGCCGCCTGTGCTGCCGTTTTGAGTGGGCTTGGTCAGAATAGCGCCGATGGCAGAAATGGGCTGGATACGAGTGGTGCTGGTACAAGTTGGCTTGGTTAAATTAGGACAGGAACAAGTTAGTAGGTAAAACTGGTTCTGTATCGTGTAGTAACAATAGGAGCAATTACAATCTACAATCTATGTAAGTTTGTTCATGACATGTAGTAAAATAGGTTGAGAAAAGTTATAATAGTATTAATAGGGGTATTTTAAAGTATAGTATATAAATGACGTCATTATGGACGATCCCTAAATATCTATAATCAATATAAGTAAGTCCATTATATCTATAATTAAAACATATTGGGAAAAAAATGTAATTTTGATAGGGGGATAAAAATTATATTTGAAAAACGTCATTATGAACGATCGATAAATATATATATTTTCGCATTTCTGGTCATATAAAAGTTTTTAAAAGAAAATCGGTTCAAACCTGTGACCTGTAGTGTACGGCGAACAGACGGACGGACAGATAAACATGATCATTACAATAGATGCTTAAGCTCAGCATCTAAAAAGTCTGAATTTTCTAATATACATGATTTACTGTTTAAATTTAATAAAAATACTAGAGATACAGGTAATGTTCGTTATATAATTTTAATTTTACATATCTTTAAAAAAAGGTGAAATAGTTTTAGGAGTAACTGTTTCTGTTGATTTTGTTAGAATACCCAATGATAATACTATATTTATATCTAAAAAGTACAAATTATGTTGTTGATGTTTTAATTATTATTATCTCTTTGACATGGAGAGTTCCTTATATTAAATTTAATTCTCAAATAGCTGGTACATTATCTAATTATTTTATGTTTTATCTGAGTCTAAAATATCTATAATTTATAATGAAACAACTAAAAACATTACCAGTTTTACCAGCAATGACTTTAAATTGTAATTTAATTGTTATTTTAGTTCCTATAAAGATTTTAGGTTTTTTGTTGGATTTCAACTCAATCGTTTAAACATCCAAAAAATCTGATTTTTTTGTTTGATCGTTTTAATGTTTGAGTTGCCTTTATATCTTTAAATAGTCTAAATAACCCAGGAATTATACTAAATATAGACAACTATTTACAAATTTAGAACCAAAAATTGCACTGTATGGATTTCAAACAGCTTATCCATTGCAGTTTGATAAATCGCTTCAGGAAGACCGTATTAAAGGAAAAACATTAAGTAGTAAAATTCAATTTAAGTTTAGTGAAAATGTACTAGCAAATACAACTGCTTATGTAATGATACTTAGGCGGGGTCTCGTTATCTCGAGTGCCACTGCATCCACCCAAATGTTGTAATGAAAGTGAATGTTTCAAGTCATATGTAATGTATCTGGAAGTGCCTAGGCCAAATTTTACATTTTTTTGCAAACTAGGTCAGAAGGTGTGGGGATGTAAATGAATTCAACCGCAAAGTGTCCCTATTCTATCGGGACAGCCAGTTTCAGATTTTAATTAATTTTATGAGAACTACGTGACCTTTGGAGGGAGGAGTTAACCACAAAAAACAGTTTGTCTCTATTCTATCCGGCCACACAGTAGACAGCCTACTATGAAAAAGACTGCATTTTTGAACTATTTAATTATTTATCTAACAAGTTTCAATAATTTGGGGTGTGAAGTATTGTGTATTGGTGATTTTAATGTCGATTCGAATGCAAAATACGAGTGTAAAGAGCTGGTAAATAAGTTAAGTAGCTATAGACTTAGTCAACTGATTGATTCCCCTACTAGGGCAACGATTGAGTCGCACTCTATTTTTGTTCACATTTATGTATTTCTTTCTCGTGTAGAAACGAATCATTATAACTGTCATCAGTTGCTTCACACTGTTTTCAATAACTGCATTGATTCTAGTTTTACCTCTAGCCCTTGTGTTAATACAATTTTGATGTATCTAACTAAATGTAAGACAGCTGTTGTAACCCGATTGTATAAAAGTAAAGAGCACAGAAAAGATCCTCTATTATATCGTCCTATATTTTTTTACCAATTCTTGATAAGTGTTTTGAGCAAATGCTGTATGCTCGTCTTATATTAAATATAAAACTGATCGAAAGCATAGTTTCAGGAAAGAACGTGTATGTCAATCAACTACCTAACAATTTATCCAAGACTCGTTTAAGTATATAGATGTAACATGTGGTCGAGTAAAAGCAGTTTTTATTGATTCGCAGAAGGCATTTAACTCTTTCAATCGTAAAAAGCTGCGTATTAAAATGAGAGGTGATTTTGGTATAAATTTGCAATTACTTAAACTTATGGCTGACTTTTTGAATATATGTCGATCCAAAATAAAAGTTAGTGACTATATTTCAGATGCCTATAAACTAAATTCGGGAGTTATGTATATCTATAAAATGAGGGATGTTATATTTAGTAGATTAAAGTTTATTTTTTATGCGGATGATATAGTTCTGTACTTTTTGCATTCTGAGTTTGGTGTTATGCTAGGAACTGTTCATAAAATAACAATTGATTCATTAACAATAACATTAATAAAACTAAATTTACGTTACTTCAAAAGTATGGTGATTCCAATCTTCTTGAACCTAAAAGTGTTGTTTTGAATGGTAACAGTCATGATATTGAGCAGGTCTATACATTTAAATACCTTGGTATTATTGTTGATTGTAACCTTAATTGAAATAAAAACTTCTTGTATGATAGACGTAGAGTTAACTCTGTATTAGGTATGATTTTCAACATAAACAGATATTTCGATTTTAGGATCTTCGTTGTCATTTGCTATCAATAGTTGACTATTTTGTTAGTAAATGGAGATCTAAATCTCATCTAGAGCTTTAATGCTCACAAAAAAACTGAGTCAAGCTCTTGTTTCGGTTTTTAGTATTAAACATAAGAATGCAAATCAGAATGATCTGCTTAAAATGTGTAACGTATTATTAGTATCTAAGAGACTTAGGTATTATTCACTAATTTTTGTGCTAAAATATTGGATTAAAGATCTTATATTGTTTATGTTAAAAAAATGTTTATGTTAAAAACTTTGGTGAGGCAAACCCGATCAGCTGATAAATTTTTGCGTGATTGTTTGGGGTTTAACACAAAAACTCAGAAACTCGCCTCTTTTTTTACTAATGAGTGTAATAATATTCCTGATGACATTAAGAGCTGTTTTCCTTGAACATGTATGTATCTTCAGGGTCTTGAATACTGTTATTATAACAGCACCAAGTTAGCGCAGGCCATTACTGACCCATTGCTATCCCTACTTAAGACTTAACTTAATAATTAATGTAGCCTTTGTCGAATCGACCTGTAGGAATTAAATATGCTAACACGTCTTTTCTAGAGGCTTCTGTGATTATTTCATGTGAGTCCTTGCTGGGACTAAAGAACCAGTTTAAGCTTTGCATGCGATGATACATATGAATACGACACCTCACCAGATAATGTAGTACCGTTTCGTTTTCCTCATCACACTCTTGGCATAGCGGGGAATTGACAACGCCCATACAGTGGAGGTGCTTTTGTAGCGGGCAGTGTCCTGAGTAAATGAACGTCAGTAACTGCATTGCCCGCCTCGATAGTGACACAGGTGAGATTGAGCCGGTTAGTTCCTTGAACATAGTGAATTTTAATTGTATAATATTGTTTATTTTTGAAATAAGTTAATTGAATACATAGTAGCAAGCAGAGCAGTTTATATTCATAGCCCATATAGTGCTTGCAATATTGCTTCAAGCTTTCTATATTTTTTACTAATTTTACTTGGCATAGATTGGATATGATGTGTGCGTATTATTCATATTGTGTTTTAATTTTTGCTTTGTGCTAGTAATAATATATTAGTATCCGTGATTTAATAACAGTGTATGTATACTGAATTGTCTGACACTTCAATAAAAATTCACTCAAACTCAAACTCATCTACTACTTCATCTGTATTTTTAGTTCTTAATGGCCCCAATCATATTTACAAAATGTATCAAAATTTAATTTAATAATTCTTTAACTGTTATTATCATTAGTCCATTCAATTTGCCATATTGAATCTTTTTCTGGTAGATAATTATCTTTTACGTTTAAATATAATTGTACCTAGATGTTTAGTTCATGTCTTGTGTAGCTAGATATTCTTTTACTATTTCAGGTCTTATTCCTAAGGAAAATTATTTTTAGTAAGAACTGTTTCAATTTCTCTATTTGGCGTTTTATTCTTGCATTCCAGATTGTATTTATATAGCATTTCAAGTAGCGGGTTTAGAAACGGCATAATATTTAGTACCTAAAATCACAAATTATAACTAAAATGCTTTAATTTAAGTTTTTGTGGTTATAAGATGATGAGCAAGCATCTATTGGTCTGGTGTTTGCTGTCTGTCTGTCTGTCACAATGGCTGTTGGTCGCACGCTACAGGTCGCATTTTTAAAGATTTTAAATTGAAACCATCTTTAATCGCCCAGAAAACCGAGGGAGAAGTGCTGTATAGTTTTTGGTTATTATTAAAGTTATAGTTTCTTCGTAATTAGCAGTTAAACCGACCAAGAATTAAATCAATGTTTCAAGATGCAAAAATCCGGCGCTTCGCGCCGGATTTGTCGACCGGGGGGGGGGGGGGCGAAGTAGATGCTGAGCTTCAAC
Organism: Dicyrtomina minuta; assembly: GCA_949802685.1. Taxonomy (NCBI): domain Eukaryota; kingdom Metazoa; phylum Arthropoda; class Collembola; order Symphypleona; family Dicyrtomidae; genus Dicyrtomina; species Dicyrtomina minuta. The sequence continues at coordinate 72,467,216 of OX461808.1, read as the reverse complement.
AAAGGCTCAAGATAATTCATGTAGCGCTAAAAGACTGTATAAGATTTATGGAAGCTCCCCTAGCATGAATGAACCATATAAAAATGTAAATTGTTGATTGGATTGTGCATGAAGAAGTGACTGATGGTGCTTCAAAAAGGGTTGACATCATCGGCTGGCGAAAAGATCTATTGTCAGGGTATATTCTGGATCCTACAATACAGAAAGAGTAGTCATGTCGTCAAGCGGAAGAAGTTAATATAGAAAAGCAGGCGCATTATAACCCTTGCATTCCTTACTTTTTACTATGAACTGGTACTTTAAACTATAAAATGTGAAAGACGTCATTAGGGACGAGCCGTCACTATATATAGCTCATTTACTAAAGCATGTCCGTGATCTGCAGTAATTAATAAAAATTCGAAAAATGGTGAGGAAGATGAATTCCGAATGCCTGAGCTAGTGTTCGAAGTGGGGACCCCCGTCATGAGAACGCATATTTTCAGGTGCCTGAAACTATGATATTTGTGGGACGTCATGATTAGCGATCCCTGAATACCTTTAAACTATATAGATGTATTTGTGACATATGGATACAATAGTTTGGAACAAAATTTAAAGTTGGCATTAGGGGTACCTAAAACTATATTTGTGGGACGTCATTATAGAAGATCCCTCAATACGTATAAACTATATAGATATATTTGTGACATGTAGTTACAATAGTTGAAAAAAAATGTAAAAGTTACCAAAAAACTATGATATTTGTGGGACGTCATTATGGACGACCCCTGAATACCTATTAACTATATAGATATAATGGCGACATGCAGTCAAAAAAGGTGTGAAATAATTTTAAAGTTGGCGATGGGAGTACCTAAAACTGTAAACTGTGAGGGACGTCATTTATGGACGATCCGTCACCATCTATAGCCCATTTACTTGAGCATATCCTTGATCTGTAGTAATGAATAGGAATCCGTAAAATGGTGAGGAAAAGGAATTCTGATTGCCTGAGCCGGTGTTCGAACCGTGGACCCCCGCCATGAGTCACAAGAACTCATATTTTCCAATTTCAACATTGCAGTCTACTATACCAGGCGTACATACCAACGTATATATGTCAGCAGTGCATTTACTTTTAATTGATATTGGTGAAAATTTTCCATGTGTATTTTCAATGGCGAAACTTGAGAAGCTCTTAGTTCCGTATGCATCTTCCATGTATTTTTATCCCTTTTTTTTATCTTGAAACATGGATTTTATTCTTTGTCCGTTTAACTAACTGTTAATTGCGAACAAACTATAACTTTAATAATAACCAAAAACTATAAAGCACTTGTGGCTCGCTTTTCTGGGCAATTATAATTGGTTTCAATTTAATCGCTTAAAAAATGCGACCTGTAGCGTGCGACCAACACCCTTGGGACAGACAGACAGACAGACAGCAAACACCAGACCAATAGATGCTTGCTCAGCATCTAAAAACACCAGACCAATAGATGCTTGCTCAGCATCTAAAAAAGGGCTGATAATACATGGAAGGCACATATGGAGCTGAGAGCTTGTCAAGTTTTGCCGTTAGAAATACACATGGAAAATTTTCACCAATATCCAATACAAGTAAATGTACTGCTGAAATATGTACGTTCACAGGGCAGACTGGTATAGTGGTTGTTGTTTTGACACTGCAATGTAAAATTGGAAAATATGCGTTCTCATGACGGGGGTCCACTCTTCGAATACCAGCTAAGGCATTCGGAATTCTCCTTTCTCATCATTTTACAGACGTTAACAATGCAGCCTGGCATAATAGTCATGAGCCTGGCACTGCAATGTTAAACAAACATATCTATCTAGTATATAGATAGGGCTTGTCCATAATGACGTCCCGGAAATATCATAGTTTTAGGTATCCCTTTGAAATTCAATTTTTTTAACCTATACTAACAACATGTCACAAACATATCTATATAGATTAAAGATATTCAGGGTTCGTCCATAATAACGTCCCAAAAATATCATAGTTTTAGGCACAAAAAATTGCCAACTTTTGAACTTTTTTCCAAACAATTTTACCTACATGTCCCAATTATATCTATACAAATTATATATATTTAGGGATCGTACCTAATGACGTCCCACAAATATCATAGTTTTAGGTACGCTTAAATTGAAATTAAATTTTTTTTCAACCTATTTTAACATGTCACGAACATATCTTTATGGATTATAGATATTCAAGGTTTGTCCATAATGACGTCCGACAAATATCACGGTTTTTAGTACCACCATTGCCAACTTTTGAATTTTTTTCCAAACCATTTTACCAACTTGTCACGAGCCTATCTATATAGAATATAGATGTTTTAACTTTAAAATTTTTTTCAACCTTTGTTTTTAACTGCTTGCCGCGTACATTTGGATATGGCCTATTGATTGTAAGGGAGGTTCCATAAATGACGTCATTTGTGAATCATGCAATTTTCGAAAATATTAAAGCTTTTTATAACTAAATGCCACGTACAACCATATATGGCTTATTGATGGTAGAGGAGCTTCCATAAATGACAGCATTTGTGAATGGTGAAATTTATAAGAGTTTGGAAGCTACATTAAACTACATTGCTACGCACATTTGTATATGGCTCATTCATGGTAGGGGAGCTTTAATAAATTTTAAGTCATCTTATAGCGTAACATAAATTATCTTGTGACTTTGTTGCAGCTCAGCATCTACTTCCGGCCCGCTCCCGTCCGACAAATAGCTTCGCGCCGGATTTTTTTAAAAATATGTTGACCCTGTTTAAAAAACCGATCCAGAGTGACCTATATACTACTATATCTTTATGTGCATTTCATGCAGTTTAAAACTTTTTAAGCTGTTCCATTCAATATTATTGGTTGCTTTTTATGTTGTACTTAAACGAATAAAACTTATGTGATCGTTCATGAATTACAAAGTAGTCTCACAGATATGTGGCACAAAACCTAAAAAGCCTATTGTTAATCAAATCGAACTAACTAATAACCATAATAATAAGCAACAAACATTAAACTCAATCAATGATTACTTCAGTAACATAAATAGAACGTATCAACCCATAGGTAAAAATCCTCTTTTTATTTGATGCTAATTTTAGTTTTTAAGACTTAATGATATCTATGTACTCAAAAAATTAGATAAGCTAAACAAGTCTAAATTCAATGTGCTGTAATGTATACCTTCTAAATTAATTCAAGAATTTGGTTTTTTCGCTGGCTACTGCTTTAAAACTTATGTATAATTTATTGTTTTCAAAATTTATTATTCCAGATGCATGGAAAATAGGCTATATTACTCCTATTTCAAAAGACAAAAATGATATGAGTATTTGTAACCTAAGACCATTATCCCAAGGTAATGTATTGTGATGGCTTTATTGTCAAATCAAACAGCGGCCAAAACTGAATTCCATAGACAGACACTTAAGGCTACATATTAACTTGAATAATAAATAATAGTAATAAAATTAATTAATCAGATAAATAATATATATATCTTTGGTTTATATACAATATTGGAGTAGTACTCATACTCGTAGTATTCATTTTCAGTAGTTTATACAGTAACATGTTAAACAATAACTCATACGTTAATGTAGTTTATCGAATTATTAACAGGCATATCAGTATGAAAGTCAGCATAATATAATTCAACAAAATGTCAACACACATCATCAAAATCAGAATATTACACCATGAGGTGATACGTATAACTAATAGTAATCTTAGTGCTAGGGTTTTATATATGTAGGTTAGTGTGGTAGTGTCGCTTGCTCACCAACCATTTATTTAATTCATACTGAAAATCTTTTATATTACTACTGGTATGTACGTATAGTGGTATAGAGTTCTATAATTTAGCTGCTCGATATTGGTATGAATTTTAGTAAAAGGATGAGCGCCGCAGGATTTGCAAATAATGTTAAGTATTTGTAAGTTAATGTATTTGGCAAAATTCAAAAGGGATTTATGTTCCAAAAATCCGGCGCTTCGCGCCGGATTTGTCGACCGTGGGCGGGCCCAAAGTAGATGCCGAGCTTCAACAAAGGCGCAAGACAATTTATGTTACGCTTGAAGGTGGTATAAGATTTATGGAAGCTCCCCTACAATCAATAAGCCATATACGAATGTGCGTAGCATGTAGTTAAATATAGCTGAATAATGTTGACAAATTGCACTATTCACAAATGACGTCATTTATAGAGGCTCTTCTACCATCAATAAGCCATATATGGAAGTACGTAGCATGTAGTTAAATATATCTGAAAGTTTTTTATAAATTACACCATTCACAAATGACGTCATTTATGAAGGCTTCCTTAGCATCAATAAGCCATATAGTAGTACGTGGCATGTAGTTAAAAAACGCTGGAATATTTTTGAGAATTGCATGATTAACAAATGACGTCATTTATGGATCCTCCCCTATAATCAATAAAATATATACGAATGCACGTGGCAAGCAGTTAAAAATAAGTAGGAAAATATTTTGATGTTAACAGTGGGGGTCCTAAAAACTATAATATTTGAATGACGTCATTATGGGCAATCCCTGAATATCGATAGCACATATAGTTACGTCAGTGACATGTTGTTGAATTAGGATGGAAACAAGTGTAAAGTTGGGACTGGGGATACTAGAAACTATGGTATTAGGACGATGTCATTATGGACGATTCCTGACTATCTATAACTCATGTAGGTAAGTCCGTGACATGTAGTCAATATAGGATGGAAAAACATTTAAAATTGGTACTGGAGGTTCTAAAAACTATTAAATTTAAAGTACGTCATTATGTACGATCCCTCGATATCTATAACACTGAAGGACGTCATTATGTGCTTAGCATCTACAAATGGTTAAATAATTAAAAGGGAGGGGGAAGGGGGCACCTACAATTATGATATTTTTGAAAGACGTCATTAACGGACGTTCCCTCACAATGTATAAGGAAAAATTTCAGAGTTGCTCAATGCAAATACTAATTGTGGAAAAACGATTAGTGTGATCTGAATTAAAAAATATCTATAACTTATATAAGTTAGTTTAATACATGTATGATAAAATAGGCTGGAAAAAATATTAATGGTGGAGGACGTCGTTTATGGACGATCCGTCACTATCTACACCCCATTTTTACAACTGGTGATATCATTCAAATGGGTACGTGCATATGAAAATTCCCCGTTTGCATTATGTTTAACATCAGTGGAAATGGGTGGGTAGGTCAGAAAATTAAGATATCATCATTTGTGAACGCTCCTTAACATTCAATTTCGTATGGTATTTATACACACGGAATGGAATGCTAAGAGTGAGGCCGATCGCACCTGGGTACGTTTGTTCAGTGGTAGGTATGTATAGTAGCGACAACCGAAAGAGAAGGCTGGCAAGGATAAATTTTACATGCAAACAATGGCAGCTTTATCTTTGCCAGCCGCCTCTTTAAGTTGCCTCAGCTATTTGGTTCAGCCGTTTTTAGTCTCTCCAATTTACAAATTTCTGACAATTTATTGTGGATAACTGGTTAGACTTATTACAACTAAAAAACAATACAGACCTGCCCAGTCGCATTTCTGGTCGTATACTATTTTTTTATGAAAATCGGTTGTAACCTGTGACCTGTAGTGTACGGCCAACGGACGGACGGACGGACATGACCATTACAATAGATGCTTAAGCTCAGCATCTAAAAACCATACAACCAAATAAGTAGTGTGGAAATGTATGTTCTGGCACACCTACGACCTACGACCTCATTTTTGAAAAGTAGCATAAAATCATATTAAATCATAAAAAACACCACATATCCACCTCGGACACAACTACGACCACGACTACAACTACAACTACAACTCCATGTTTTGTTTTAAAAAGAGTAAAAAACCATTGATTTCAGTGTTTCGTAATAGCAAAAGCAGTGGTTTTAACACTTTTTGTTGTATGTGATAAATATTTAGTATAGATCTATTATGTATGTATGTATGTATATATGTATGTATGTATTAATTTATTGCATATACGGGCATTAGCCCACACACAAATCTGATTAATATTTTGGTTACATTAGTTTTGTTTAAGCAAATTATGTGTTAAACCATCGTAGCTCATATAATATTTGTTCTTAAAATTAACCATGTTTGATGTGATGCATTATTATAATAATATTTTTGATTCACTTATCTTTATATTACCTTCCGTATTTAACAGTTTATATCTAGTTTAATACTCATCATTAGCAGTTGTATCTTCTGATTTTTTTTTATTAATTGAACACAGTCTGCATAAAGCTGTACTTTAGAATTAAACACTAACAATTCCCTCCAAGATCAAATTTTCACAGTTTGTTGCACTCTTTTTTCACTCACGATCTTGGATGAAAAGCTGGCTTTATTTGAACATGCTTTAAGAAACTATTTAGCGTATTTTTAATAATATTGTGACCTTCTGCCGACAACAGCTCGTTTATCACTCGCAGATTAAAGTACATTTACTAATTTTTATAAATTGTATAGGTTTATTATTTTTACTTAATAATTGTTTTCTTATAAAATGGGGAACAATAAAATAAAATGTAGTATTTGTAAGGTAGGGAAACAGTTGAATGAATTTAGAAAAGATCATGCAACTAAAACAGGTCTAAGATCTGAATGTAAAGTCTGTTCTAAAGAAAAAGAAAGTGCACCTGTGATATGTGAATGTGGATGTATAGGAAGACGTAATAAAATTGCAAGACATAAAGAATCAAATATACATAAAAAATATATGTTAATAAATGCCTGAAAATATATTCTGCGTGAAGTGCAAAGTAAAAACACCTAATAAGGAAATCGAGTATATTGTTACTAAAAATAACAAAAATATAATGAAAGCAAAATGTGCTAACTGTAATACTACAAAATGTCAATTTATAAAAGCCAAAGAATCTACAAAAAAAAGCGGGTCAAAGCCCCCTGAACCCAAGGCGCCCAAAAGGGGCTTCAAAACAGTGGTAGGTGGTGATATAGTTAATAAAATTGGGAAATATATAAGAGAAGTACACTACCCAGGTCGTAATTATTTAGGACCAGGAACTAAATTTCAAGAACGAATAGCAAAAGGAGATAAGCCAGTAGATCGAATGGATGAAGCAGCAATGCATCACAATTAATCATATAATATATACAAAGATAAAGATGATAGACATAAAGCAGATAACAAATTACTAAAAGACAATAATAAAATTGAAAATTCTACATGTAGTGAAAACGTAAAACTTGTTGTAACAAAAAGTGTGATAAAACCAAAATTATATCTAGGTTTAGGATATAAGCCCTTGCATAATAATAAATTATGACTAGACAAAGAAAAATCAAATAAAATACTAGATTCCGTATATAAAACCATTTTAACAGGATATGTAGGAATAAATAAATTAGCTAGAAAAACAAAAATAAAACCTAAAATAGTGAAAGAATATCTAGCTACACAGGATACATATACTAAACATTTAGGTAAAATAACAAAATTTAAACGTCGAAGATATTATACACCGGGTATAGATTCAATATGGCAAGCTGATTAAGTGTTTATGCCTTAGAAATGGGTTAAAGATAATGATGGTTATAGATATAATAATTTAATAATTGATACATTTTCTAAATATGAATGGGCTATAACTTTAAAACTAAAAATGCAGATAAAATAGTTGATAGTTTCGAATAAGTATTAAAATCTCCTCGGACGCCTAAAAAACTACATTCAGATAAAGGAACTAAATACAGTGGTAGAAAAACTAATACGCTTTTTAAAAAATATAATATTAGTTAGTATACAAGAAAAAATGAAACAAAAGCAATGATTGTTGAAAGATTTGCAAGTACCATTAAACAAAATATGTATAAATATATGACTGAAAAAACAAGGGCTAAAGCCCTTGTTTTATGGCAGCCTTAACAGAAAAATTAGGCATTTTAAATTTGCCGCCAAATTTTAATTTTAATTTACGTGTTTTAAATTAGAAGGAGCAATTAAGCCGCACACTGCGTATTTGGTTATCTTATTTACAATCAATATCTGTAATACATTAAAAATTCAAAATTCCAATTTTTAAATTTCCCGCTAAAACATTAACTATTGTGTTAACTCAAGATTTCGACTGGTTACTCAATACATTTACACTAAAATGATATATCATTGGAATGGTGACAATTAGGCAAAGCTAATGAACATGGTGTGGAAGCACGATCGGTATTAATTTTAAAATGGTTTTTAAATAACATAATTGCAAATTTAAAAAGGTTATTGGATTTTGTCGAGTGATATATCATTTGAAAGCTCTTTAAAAATTAGTGGACACCATTTTTTTTGTTTTTTGATTGTGACCCATACAACACATTTTTGGCGGCATTTAAAAATTAAATGACCGTTAGTTTGAAAACGTTTTGTTATAATGGAGGCTCGTTCCTTTATTTGAATTCTACTGGTGATTAGCTTTCCAATGATATATGGCTCGATGAAATTGGTCCAGTATTGAAAGATTTTCAAAATTCCCGTAAATTATGTAGATAGGTAGGAACAACAAACAACTAGATGGGTTGATGTTTTACAAGATCTTATTACAAATTATAATAATTCAAAGCATAGTAGTATTAAAATGACACCTTTTGAAGCAAGTGAACCAGAAAATAAATTAAAAGTATATTCAAATCTTTATGGCTCAAAATCTAGGTTAGGAGAGTTAAATAATAATAAAAGTAAAAATAATAATTACCAGGGAGGGCTACGCCCAAAACCAGGTCGACCAAAGGTCTCGGAAGGGCTTCACCCTGGTCAAAGAGTAAAACACATTTATTTGGAACTAAATTTTATAGAGGTTATAAACCACAATTTGCTGAAGAAATACTATATATCAAGGAAGTTTTACCAACAAGGCCTATAACCTTTAAACTAGTAGACTACCATAATAAAAAAATTAAAGGAACCTTTTATTCCAATAAAATAACACCATATAACAAAGAAAAAGAAGATTTCGAATATGAATATATTATAAAAACAAAGAAAACAAAAGATCCTAAACTTATAAGAGCTTTAGTAAAATAGAAAGGATGTCCTAATAATTTTAATAGTTGGGTTGATTTACCACCAAAACAAATAAAAAACTCCGAATATAGAAAACAAAAACCTAAAATTAACAAAAATATAATAAAAGCACGTGTTAAAAGGCATGTGGCTACGCAGGCCTAAAGGAAAAATAATTCATAAAATAAACATATATAAATGAATGAAGCAGAACAAATTAAACGTTTAATAAGACTAATAAAAAAAGAAAATGAAAACAATAGAAATTTGAGAAAACAATTTAGTATTGAGAAAACAGGATATGATGCTTTTACATTAGAACAACAGAAAAAAAAGCACCAATTATTAGAGCAACACAAAATATAACTGATACAGTCAAAAATAAAGCAACATCAGCTAAAAAGAATTAGCTATTTTTCAAAAAGATGTCAATTCTAAACATGCACATTTAAAAAATATTGCACATCATCAATACACTAAATTAAAGAAATTTAAAGCTGGTAATGATCAATTTAAAGAAAATCTAGCTTTAGCAAATCAATCTGTACAAGAAGAAAGAGAGGTAAAATTAGCAATTGAAAACGTACTAAAACTTATTTATCAAAAATATAAAGGGGGTCCTATATCTTTTAAATATTTAGGTAACTTATCTAACGATGCTTTATGTATTAAACTTCGAGTAAACGATGATAGGTGCACCGATGGTTATTATATTTGAACTGAAAAAATACAGGATTAAGGGGATGATTTTATACATATATTAGGAAAGAAACATAAATTGTCAATTGGTGTATAGAAATTATTAACTAGAATGCATTCAAATAAAACCAAATATGATATGTATGATGCTGATTTATATGCGTGGCTTATGGTTGAAACTAAAGCTTGTTATACACCTGAAGGTAAATTAAGAAGTTCTAAAGGCGAAAAATGGGGCATTATTTCTGCTTATCTTAAAAAACAAGGTGTAATCACTAATAAATGATCACAGAGCAATAATACATTAGATGACGCAAGTTCCACAGCAAGTTTTAAAACAGCAATAGGACAAGGACTTAAAAGTAATGTACGATTTATTATAGATGAACCAGATATTCCTGCATCAAAATTAGAAACTACAGTAGCTAATATACAAGCAGGACATACAAATATTGATAAAAGTGATATAGAATTAGCTACTGTAATACCAGATAAATTTAAATCACATTTTTCACATAAAACTTTTACAAATATATATTTTATACTTATAAATAAATTACATACTAAATGAATAATGAAAATATTATAAAAGTCTTGAACAATATTCTACAAGAAATCAAAATATTGAGTAATGAGAGCAAAATATTCAATAATAAACAAGAAACAGATATATTGTTGCATACAAAAGAAAACAATATTACAGTTTATTATAAAGTACCAATTCCTATCAAAAATGGAGCCCAAATAGCCTTAAAAAAGATATCTGCTTACTATTTAAAACCTAATATAGATGAAAGAAATAACAATTTTAGATATAAAAAAGATGATAATGATTTTATTGATATTACTTTAGAAACAGGAAGTTATGAAATTGAAAGTATCGCTAATGAAATTCAAGATAAAATGCGTTTAGATGTTAATAATAATGTCATATCAAAAGAAGATAAAGACAATTTCCTAAATAATGTTATACAAATCAAGCCAAATACTTCTATTGCCAAATGTGTAATCGAAATTCCAGCTGATTATGTGGTAGATTTTACTCCAAGTAATTCAATTGGTAAAACATTAGGATTTACGCGTAAACTACTTACATCTGGTAAATATTTTTCAGATACAACTGTCGATATTAATCCTGTTAACTCAGTACTTGTACATTGTGATTTAGTAACAGGATGTTTTATAAATGCTAGACTATCTAGGTGTATCTATTCATTTACAACAAAAGTACCACCAGGTTATAAAATTATAGAAGAAGCTACACAACCAGTATTTAATAATGTAGATCAGGAATATATTAATAAAATAAAGGTATGGTTGACTGATGAAGAACTTAATCCAATTAATTTTAAAGGCGAGGAAATACCAATTACTTTATCTTTAAAATATTATTAAATGAATACAAATACTGAATATATCAAATATGATAAAACGTCAACAAGACAAGATATTCATGAAAATAATAACAAAACAGAGCATAAAGCCTGTTCCGATGCTTTAAATACACAAACTAAACCTTCTCGGGCTTCGCCATTTAGGTCCTTCTGGCCACCTTGGAAAATCATAAAAGAGCGATTAAATGAATACTATTCTAAATATAAAAATTAATTACAAATTTTTCTTTTAATAAATGAATGCACAAAAAGTGATTAAAAAATACTTGGATATTCAACATCCAATAACTACTAGTGATGCTATAACATTTTGTAAATTTAAAGATTATTTACAACAAGAAAAGTTACATTTGAATGAATCAGTAGCAACTACAATTAGCATTGATAGATATACTGGTACAGAGTTAATTACATTAGTTAATAATGGACCCATGTTTCTTATTAGTAAAGTAATCCTAACATTTGACGATACAACTGTTAAACAGTATAACAGACCAGGACATGTAAGTTTAATTCAAGGATTATTAAAATTTAATGATGGTTTTAGTTCAAATAGAGGACATGGTCAATGCTGGTCTTTAGACGATAATAAATATTCTACAATAACGGATAAAAACCCAGGATTTGCAAATAGACATGATTTATTATTCAAATTTAATGCAAATGCAGGAGATAAAGGTAAAGGTTGTTTTATAATTCCATTCTCACATATCTTTGGATTTAGAGGTAAAATAGTATCAGAAGTAAGAGTTTCTGTCGATTTTGTTAGATTACTTAATGATGATGCTATATTTAAATCTAGTGCTCAAGCAACAGCAGGTACAGATGATGAAGTTGATGGATTAATCAATATTACATCTTTGAAATGGAGAATGCCTTATATTGAACGAAATGCAGAAATTTCAAGTGAAATATCTGAATATCTTACAACTCAACCAAATATTCCGTATAAATTTATAATAAACCAACTAGAAACATTTCCAGTTTCACCAGCAATGACTTTAGATTGTAATTTAACTACTATCTCAGGACCTGCAAAGATTCTAGGTTTTGTTGTTGGATTTTAAACTAATCGTTTAAATAGTCAAAAATCAAATATTTCAGTATTTGATCATTGTAATGTTCGAGATGCTTCTATATCTTTAAATAATGTAAATTATTTAGGTACTAAATTGAATGGTGGTAATGGTCTGGCTTGTATAGAAAACTATGATCAATATTCAAAATTTAGAGATTTATTTACAAATTTAGAACCAGAAATTGCACCATATGGATTTCAAACAGCTTATCCTTTGTATTGTTTTGATAAAACGTTTCAAGAAGATCGTATTAGAGGCAATACATCAGGTATTACAATTCAATTCAAATTTAGTGACAATGTACCAGCAAATACAACTGCTTATGTTATTATATTTAGAAACGGGTACTTTCTATGACTACAACAGGTGGTAAAAAAATGCAAGCTGAATAAATGAGTACTTATTAGTACTTCGTAAAAATTATTGAAGTTTTTTTTATATACATGATTATTATATTATTCACAGAAAGTCAATATACAGCTATTGAAAATGCCTTTACAAATAAAAAAGGTGTAACATTACATCTAAATAAAGCTCAATTCAATAAAGATGATGGATATCCAATTAATTTAACACAAACTTAAATCAAACAATTAAATAGTGTAAAAGGGAATAATTTCAATTAAAAACTATCAACTTTACAATGTAAAAAGATTATTACAGACTTATCAAAACATATAAAAAAAGAAGGTGCTTTACCTCTTTTAGCTCTAATTCCATTAATTACTAAAGCAGCTGCTATTATAGGTGGTGTAGGCGCTGCTGCTGAAGGTGTAAGCAACGTCGTTAATGCAGTGAATAACAAAAAATCTCAAGATAAAAATTTAGCTGAAACAAAGAGACATAATTTAGAAATGGAGTCAAAGACAAAGTCTGGACGTGGTTTTTTTTAAACCTTATCCATGAAAGCACTAACAAATATAAAAATGGATAAATATGCTAGACAAATATGCGTTTTAAAGCCTGGTTTATTTAGAGGTGTATATATGAGAGATTATTTACATTTAAAACTAAGAATATAGAAATTGGAATATTAAATCTTAATAGCAATAATAATCAAGGAACTCACTGGACTTTATGGTATAAAAACAAAACCAAACACTACTATTTTGATTCTTTTGGTCATGGACCACCTATAGAACTATGTGATTATTTAAGATCGAATATAGTTTATTCTACGTTTAAATTGCAAGAAATTGGAACAAATGCATGTGGATCTTTATGCCTACAGTTAATAAATTATATTGTTAATAATAGAAAAGATTTTATAAAGGCGTGCGTGGCACTTATGCATGTAATGAAATAAAATTTGTATAATAAATGATTTCAAAATTTGGATATATTAAAAAAACGACTAATGAATTAACATCAAATACTTTAAATATATTGAACACAATACAAGGTAATGATGTTGAAATAAGAAAATTAACTAATGAGACAAATGAATTAAAAGATAGTTTAGCTAATAAAAACAGTGAAATACAGAATCTTATTGTATTGTATTTGAAGGGATCTTGCATAGTATAATACTATGCAAAATGCCGCTCAGGCCACTAATAGGCCCATTGCAGACTACCCTTATACTATAGCTTTAATTTAGGCATTACGCAAAACGACCTGTTGCCATAGAATTGGACAACAAGTCTCTTGGTGTAGCCAGTAGTAGTTGATCAGTTGTCAAGATGCATGCACCTAGATAAATATTCCTGACCATGATATATCTCGGACACTCAGCTAGAAAGTGACGTGCTGTTTCCTGCTCTAGTCCACAATGTGAACACAGAGGTGAATTGGCTAGTCTCATCCTGTGCATGTGTGCCTGGAATCTTCCATGACCAGTGAGTATTTCCACCAGCCATTTTAAGTGCGTGCGCGAGAATCTTGTGAGCGAGTGATTTCCATACCAAGGTTTGTCAATCCATCGCTTTGACTGCGCGCAGGTAGATGTTTTATTCCACCTCTCTGTGTGTGCTTTCCTTCCTCTAGAGCGGATAGCCATGTTAACCACGGATGTTGCAATAGGAATAGAATGCATTGCCTCCTGTGCGGAAGCAATGTTCTCATACGATGCTTTGGCAAGGCGATCTGCCTCTTCATTGCCTCGGTAGCCAGTGTGACTTGGAATCCATGAAAGTCTAACTACGTTGCATGTGGCCAGACGGTTCAAACTTTCGTGACACGCAAGCACTAGCGTAGACACGGTGGTATCTTTTACCAGCGCATTTAGTGAACTTAGACTGTCGCTAAAGATGTGTATTGTTTGACCTTCACAGCTCATCCCCAACAGCCAATTTGCCGTTTGTAGGATTGCAAAGATCTCACACTGAAATACAGTAGCGTACTTGCCTAGGTAGATGGATTCTGAATGCAGTGTTTCTCGGGTGTTGGATTGACACAGCTCAATGAGGACACCGCTTCCTGAGAGAGGCCCATTTCTGGATCCGTCTGTGAAGCAAACATACCCATGTGCTAGCTCCGATAGATCACTGTCCCAGGCATTTCTGGGTTGATTTTCTACTAAGTAGTAGATACTATCCTTTGGAGTAAGGATGCTACAGTCAGTGCCGATTTGGAGGATGGGTTCATTGTTAACCCATTCATCCCAAAGGCGTGTGTGACTGCGATGGTCAAGTACTTGTGGGTTGCCATGCCACAGACCCCTAGCTCTCAATCTATGCATTGTACGAACTGCTATTCCAGTTAGATGTATATCCAAAGGAGTCAGTCCGACCAAGCATTCGATTGCGGACGTGGGTGTGGTCTGCATTGCCTCTGTTATCAAAAGACAAGCGTGTCTTTGAACTTTTGTGAGAACTTTAACAGCTTTTTGAGTACGAATAGCGGGATGCCAAACAGCAACTGCGTAGTCTAGGACTGGACGAACCATTGCTGTGTACATCCAACTTACGACTCTAGGCTGAAGTCCCCATGATTTCCCAACCATCCGCTTGCATCTTGCAAGGGTGGTCGATGCTTTTTTCCCAATAGATTCACAATGTGGAATCCATGTGAGCCTCTTATCCAGGATCACACCAAGGTATTTAACCGTGTCTGATTTGGGTAAGAGGATACCCTGATAGTATACAGGTCTCCCTTTAAAACGGGGGTTTCTAGTAAAATCCATTATATAGGTCTTGTCAGGCTTCAACCTAAGTCCATTATTAGAGCACCAGGCATCCGTCAGGCGTAAACCCGCTTGGATCCTGCTCACAATGGCGTTGAAGTCTCGACCGCTTTGTACCATGGCTGCATCGTCTGCAAAACCTTGGGATAGCATTGATGGTACTTTGGCCTTCAGAGTGGCAAGTAACTCATCCATTACTAGGTTCCAAAGAAGTGGTGAAAGAACACCCCCCTGTGGGCATCCTCTCTCTACACTCCTTGTCCTAGTTTCTTGTTGCAGTTTAGAGTGTACTTGGCGATTGCAGAGCATGCGAAATATCCACCTTCTGAGGAAGGGAGATATTTCCAGACGCTCCATTGCTCGCTGTACAGCACTGAATAATAGATTGCTAAATGCTCCTTCAATGTCGGCAAAGACAGCAAGGACTAGCTCTTTCCTTTGCAAAGCTTTTTCTACATGTGTGACTAGCCTATGTAGAGCAGCTTCGGTAGATACTCCTTTTAGGTAAGCAAATTGGTTATTGGAGCGCAACAAGGCTTCTAATTTAGGAGTCCTTATGTGCCTATCCGTTAACCTCTCAAGTGTTTTTAACAGGAAGTTAGATAGTGAGATCGGACGCCACGATGTGGGTTCGCTATAATCTTTCTTTCCTGGTTTAGGTAAGAATACGACCTTTGCATTACGCCAAATTGTCGGTGTGTAGCCCAATGTTAGGCATCCTTTAAATAGAAATTGCAGATGTTCAGTGAGTACAGGTAAGCTGTGCTGTAGTACAGCCGGAGCTATACCGTCAGGGCCTGGTGCCTTATACGGCATAAAGCTGTTCACTGCCCATTTCAGCTTTTCTGGAGTTATAATAATATCCAGCTCCGGCACGTTCATAGGAGTAAAATCCATAGCTGGAATAACCAGCTGTGGATCACTAGGAAAGTGGTGAGCTAGAAGAATATCTAGAATTTCAGCCTTGTCCTGGGTGAGATTATCCGTACCAGGTATCTTAAGGCTAGTAGGAACCTTGCGTTTTTCATTTCCAAGTGCTTTGCTAACCCGTGCAGCTACTGGTAGACTCTCAATCTCTGAACAGTAGTTGCTCCATGCTATACGCTGGGCTTTTCGCAAAACATTTTTGTAGTTGTTTCTTGATATTAAGTATTCCTTCCATTTGGCAGGGTCTCTTTCTGATTTAGAGCCGGCCTGCCGAAAGAGATCCCTAGTTCTCTTGCGAAGAATTGTTAGTTCAGGTGACCACCACGGAGCTGCTTTGCTTCTCCAGGTGACATATGTTTCTGGACAGGCTTTCTGAAAACTCTCCTGTAAAAACAAGGTAATGCAGTTAGCTTGATCCTCCAGACCAAAAGGTGTGAGGTCACAGCTGCTATCTACATCCTTTAACTTGCCCCTCAGTGTGTTTTGAAAGATTGCCCAGTTTGTTTTCCTTACATTTCGCACTTTAATTGGCGGTGGTTTAGCGCTTGTGACTTTAAATCTTATGTACCGGTGGTCTGAATTTGACTCTTCGTCAGAAACATGCCATAGCCGAATAAGATTTTGTGCATAGCTGTTTGTTATAGTTATATCAAGAACTTCTTTCCGATTTTTTACTATAAATGTAGGTTTGATGCCCTGATTTTCCACATCCAGGTTACTGGCTAGTAGAAACTCAAGCAGTTTATCACCCCTCTCATTTATGTTCGTGCTGCCCCACACTGAATGATGTGCGTTTGCATCAGCACCAATCACCAGTGGTAGCTTATGCGTGTCACAGTAGGATACTAGTTTTCTCATATGTTCAGACGGAACATCCAGTGTGTCACCAGGCATATAGACCGATGCAAACACTATAGTTCGCTTCCCCCAATGAGTTAGTATTGCTACTGTATCTTTATCACAGAATTGCAGCAATACCGTTGCTTTGACATTTCTGGATGCTAATATACATGACCGCGGTATGTCATTTGTGTCAGCCACAAATAGCTGGTCTTTGTTCCCGAGCCCTCGTATCACACTATGAATGTGGTAAGGCTCTTGGATTAGAAATATAAAGGAGTGGGAGTGGGGTGGGGTGTGAGCACCAGTGGGGTGCGTTAGACAGAATCTTATAGGGGTAATAGAAGAAATAAAAGGTGATATTACTAACTAAACAACTGTTGTTGATAAAAAATGTAAAATTATTAGTACTGCAGTAAAAACAAACCTTAATCTAATTAACAATCTTATTCAAGAAGATAGTAATATCAATAATAGGATACATACAGAAATAACTGAAAGTGAAAGAAAACTAAAAGAAGAAAATATTAGAATTATTGATTTAATAGAAAGTAATAAACAGGCTAAATTGCATCAAAAGATTCATTATTTACAGATTTAGACCGTCGAATCAATACAGAAGTAATAAAAATAAATGAAAATATTAGACTTCTAGAAAACAAACCAGTAGTATTACCGGAAGCTATACGCATACAACAATATGAAGAATATGTTATTGGAGGTCTAAAATTAACCAAATTAAATAATGAAATAGCATTTTTAACTGGTTTTATCTGTATTAATACACTCTCTTTCAAAACAACTAGTTTTAGTCAAAAAGTTTGTAATATACCTTTTAAAGATTTTGCTAATACATGTATTAATTATGAAACTAAAAAAGCTGCAATATTTCGAATTTCTAATACAAGCTAACAAATTGAAGTAACTGATTATATACCTGGTACAATATATTAGTTCAACAGTATTCTTCAATAATATACACCTATTTTTTCATTTTGTCAAACACAATTCATCGTTATCGTTCGTTATTGTTCGTTATCGTTCATAAGCGTTCGTTATCGTTCGTTAGCGTTAGCGTTCGTTATCGTTCGTTATCGTTTATTAGCGTTTATTAGAGTTGTAATGTTTATAAATATTATTTTATTTCAAATTTATTTTAATATAAATGGGTTCATGTATTACACATTTATGCCTTAACAGTAGATGTACTGTTGTTTTAGAAGATATTAGTACTAAATTAACAAATATTGAAAATGTAAATGCTTTACAAGATGAAAAATTCAAAATCTTGGAAAATCAACTAAATAGGTTAGAATCACGACTTGATTTGCTTTTAATGAAAAATAAAGATGATAAAAAATGAATAATGAAACAATAT
The DNA here is from genome assembly GCA_949802685.1 of Dicyrtomina minuta. NCBI lineage: Eukaryota > Metazoa > Arthropoda > Collembola > Symphypleona > Dicyrtomidae > Dicyrtomina > Dicyrtomina minuta. The sequence goes on along the minus strand of OX461808.1, from coordinate 72,448,690 downwards.
TCGTTTGGAATAAAAATCCAAAATTTAAACATAATAATCTATTTTCTAATATATTTAGGTCTTTAGTAATTGGTAAAAGTAATTGTGGGAAGAGCTGTTTAGTTATCAAACTTTTGTTACAAGAAGGAATATTAGACTATAGTTATCTAATTTTAGTAGGAGACAGCCTCCAACAGGATACGTATCAAATATTAATTAAAGAATTTGAAAATAATCTTGCAAAAAACCATGTATTTGCGTTATTTGAGAAAAAAAAACAAATACAAAACATGGTATTTGTGAATTAAAACTAATAGAAAAAGTATGTAAAGGATTAAAAACAAATCATGAAAATAATATAAATATAACAATACATAACACTGAAGATGCTATACCAGACCCTTAAGGGATTGATTCGAAATTAAAAACTATTATAGTTTTTGATGATGTAATGAATCGTAAAAATCAAGATATAATTAAAAGTTATTTCACAAGAGGAAGACATAATAATATTTGTGTATTTTATCTAAGTCAATCGTATTTTGAATTAGATCGAAGGTCTATTTGTATGAATTCTAACTTTTTAATTTTATTTCGTTTATCTTATAAGGATATACAAAACTTGAATAGTGATAGAATTGTTGTAGATACGGATTTAAAAGAATTTATGTTATTTTGTCAACAAGGCTGAAAAAAAGACTATTCCTTTATAACTATTGATTTTACAGCAAATGCCAGTAAAAAGCGATACAGACATAACCTGGATAAGTTTTATATTCCTAGTAAATATCTTACACACAATTAATCGGTTAATTTCCCCTAAAATTATCCAGACATACTACACCCTAAATTTTTAATTTTACTTCCAAATTTATTTCTTATAACATGTGCGTTGGTTTGGTTTTTCTTTACGGTTTGTTCCTGTAAGAGAACATGGTATAAAAATAATAAATAATAATACAGTGATAATAGCATAAGTGTATTTCGTTTATATTACATTGTCATAATTTGTTTTGTAGAAATTAATAATATTCTTAGTAGTTAATATTGAAATAAATGCATGTGATGTCATATAATGCAAAGGTAGTAGTATTGTACTAGGTTTATTTGTAGAGTTGGGGGATTTATCAGGGGGTGTAGGTCGGTTTATACTTATTCAGTGCATTTGTAGTAGAAATTCCGAATTTTAATAGCTTCACAGTATTAAAAAAAGAAGAATATTCACATTTTAGTGATTTTAGGTTTAACAGCCTGTGTAATTATTACTATATTGTTAGTAAATTGTTAATTCAAAATCGTAACTTGAAGTAGGTCTTTCGATATCAGCCAATATCAGGACCACTGACTATTTTTTTCTACTTTCAAGTTCATGATTAATTGACAATTTTTCACTCACTCAGTGTCATTTGCTTGCTATGTTTTTCGTGATTGCAGCCATGCTCATTCGCTAAAAAATCGCCTACGACAACAAAAGTTCAAATTTAATAAACAAAACAAGCTAGCAAAATTATTAGCTTCTAAAAGCTAGTGTTATTACTCATCTTAGATCCTGTCTAATTTGTGTCATTTGTATCTACCCGCCTAGTTATTTCTTGAAATAATATTCCATCTGGTTTACATATAAAGACCTTGTTAAGAAAATAAAAAGTGAAAACCAAATACCGTTGTATTAAATATGATTCTAATGGTAACAGTGTTGTACGGCTCATAGATTTTGACCGGTGTATCAAATTGACCGTTGTAAAAGTGGCCGTTGTAAGACTATGCTTTAACATTACACAGCATAGGGTTGTTGCCGGGACTGCTGAATTTGACCGGTGTATCAAGATGACCGTTGTAACCCAGGCCGGTGTAACCCGACTGCGCTGTATTTCGTAATAGTAAAGTGTGTCATTTTTGTATTAACGCTTTCATACATGATGAGTTGAATTATAAAGTTAGATCATTGTCATATTACTGGGGAATTTAGAGGTGCAGCTCATAATTCATGTAATTTAAATGTTAGAACTTCGTTAGATATACCAGTTTTCTTTCATAAAGGTATGAATTATGATTTCAAATTTTTTGTAAGGCAACTTCATAAGATGATAAATAAAAACAAAACAGTATGTAGTGAATTAGAAATTGTACTTCAAACCAAAGAAAAATATTATTCTATAACTGTTTGTATACCTGATACCAAAATTACATTTACATTTAAAGATTCATTAAAATTTTTACCTGCATCATTGGATGGGCTAGCATCTAACTTGAAAAAGGGTGATATCAAGAATTTTAAGAATTTGCTAGATTATTTCAAAGATGAACCAGTTGAAATTCAAGAGTTATTAACACAAAAAGGAGTGTTTCCTTATTCATATTTGGACTCTTTTAATAAACTTCAAGACAATAAAAATCCTAGTTATGAGGAGTTTTATGATGACTTAATAGATAGAAATATTTCAGACAAGGAATATAAAAGAGGTGAACAGCTATGGAATTAATTCAGAAATGAAGCTAATAATGAATAAATATTCAAAGAGGGGACGGGCGCTAGCGTTCAAAGGGACAAAAAGTACTTTCCAAAGCTAAAACACTTGCAATCATTAAAAGCCAAATTTCTTGAAAACAAACAAAAGTTACAATACAATAAGAATCAGTAGCTTATAGCAAAAATTATTCTCTATAAGCATCAAATCAAAGTTTAAAGTGTCAACAATTATTTTGTGAAATTCGGCTAAAAAACGACAACGTGTAATTTCTCATTCCCTACCTCGTGCTGAAATAAGCACACCCAACAAAACCTGTAATACACAGTCGCCCCTCCACTTCAACCACTTTAACCAAACTACAAATGCCACTGAAAGTTCTTACAACCAGTATCTTTTGCGCAGGTTATAACTTTTGTCAACAGTGAAGCCAAAACCTGACAGGCTGTACGTTTTGTTAAAAACTTTTCCCTATTACAATCACCTGAAGTCACAACTTCAAAAATCCGGCGCTTCGCGCCGGATTTGCCTACCGTGGGCCCGAAGTAGATGCTGAGCTTACAGCGAATATTGACTTCAGTCAATCGATGCATCTTTTCACATTATTTACATAAAATACACTCTATACCCTCTAAAGTGCAATATTTTAGTGACGACATTGTTGGACGAACCTAATATGTACAATAATAATATTCCATTACTGACCCATTGCTGCTTACGGGACTCTAGGTGTCGCGTGCTCCATTCCAACCTTGGCTTTGAGCCTTCAAATTTTTAGAACATATTTTACGATTAACCCTGAATTGCCCCCCCCCCTCCCCTAACCTAATAAGGCTGATTTGTTGAGTAGGGGAGCATTAGTTTGCGGTTGGTAAAGCATTAGGCATAAGAAATATTTATATTTTTAAGATTCTGACTTGTTTCAATTCTTAAAACCTAGCCCCCCCTTCAAGAGATAATTCGTGGGGTTGGGGGTGCAAGTATTTAAAGTTTTTTATTCGTTTTAGCAAAGAAATTAAGATTTTTACGACGTCATTTGTGGGTGACCCTATGTACACCCCTTCTCCTTAAGGGGATACTTGGTGGGTGGGAGGTGCAAGTATATAAAGTTTTTTATTGGTTTGCGCAAAAATAGTTGAGATTTTAGGGACGTCATTTCTGGGTGACCCCAAGTTTACCCCTTCTTCTTAGGCGATACTTTGTGGGTAGGGTGTGCAAGTATTTAAAGTTTTATATTGGTTTTAGCAAGAAAATTAAGATTTTTGGGACGTCATTTGTGAGTGAACCCAAGTACACTCCTCCCCTGAGGGGATACATAGTGGGTGGGGGGTGCAAGTATTTAAAGTTTTTAATTGTTTTAGCAAGATAATTAAGATTTTAGGGACGTCATTTGTGAGTGACCCCAAGTACACTCCTCCCCTGAGGGGATACATAGTGGGTGGGGGGTGCAAGTATTTAAAGTTTTTAATTGTTTTAGCAAGAAAATTAAGATTTTTGGGACGTCATTTGTGGGTGACCCCAAGTACACCCCCTCCCCTTAGGGGATACTTTGTGGGTAGAAGGTGCAAGTATTTATAGTTTTTTAATGGTTTTAGGAAGAAAATTAAGATTTTCGGGACATCATTTGTGAGTGACCCCAAGTACACCCCCTCCCCTTAGGGGATACTTTGTGGGTAGAAGGTGCAAGTATTTATAGTTTTTTAATGGTTTTAGGAAGAAAATTAAGATTTTCGGGACATCATTTGTGAGTGACCCCAAGTACACCCCCTCCCCTTAGGGGATACTCTAAGGGTGGGGGTGCAAGTATTTAAAGTTTTTTAATGGTTTTAGCAAAAAAAAATAAGATTTTAGGGACGTCATTTGTGGGTGAACCCAAGTACACCCCCTGCCCTCAGGGGATACTTAATGGGTGGGGGGTGCAAGTATTTAAAGTTTTTTTATGGTTTTAGCAAAAATAGTTAGGATAGTTGGGACGTCTTTGTGGGTGACCCCAAGTGCACCTCCCCCCTTAGGGTTACTTTGTGGGTGCGGGTAACTTCTGCTTGTAGCTGGTGCCGATGACTGGTGCATATTGCTGGTGCATTGACTAGCGCATGTAACGAAACCATTTAGCTGGTGCATTTGGCTGGTGCAAAGGGGCAAATTGAAATTTCGACTGGTGCGTATCTGGTCCATTTAGCTGGTGCATTTGGCTGATGCAAAGCGGCAAATCACCCGTTTTTCTCCAATGCTTTTAGATGGCTAAAAAAGTTGGTCCATTTAACCATTAATTGTGGAAAACTGGTTATCCCAATCCACTCCAAAAACAATAGGGCACTTCTCATTCGCATTTGTGGCCATTTGAAAAATATTTAACGAATATGGCTTGAAAACTGTGACCTGTAGCGCATAAAGAACAGACAGACGGACAGACAGACAGACAGACGGACGGACATAGCCATTCCTATAGATGCTTAAGCTCAGCATCTAAAAACCATGGGAAAAGAATTCAACGAAATAAAACAAATCCTAATAAACTTCACCGAAACCATGAAAATTAACCACTCAGATTTGATCAAAGAATATCAAATTATTAAACAAGAATTAAGATTGGTCAAAGAAAAGGTTGAAAAGGTTATAACTCAAAAACCAAAAGCTAAAAAATCCGAAAGAATAAAACCAGAAGTTATAAAACCAGCCAGGAATTCTTTGACAAAAAAAGGAGGCTGCCAAAAAGACAAAACTCCATGGACAAAAAGCTGAACCCAGCCATCAAAGTTCTACTACAATTTTAAAATGTCGAAGGTCACCATTAACAAAAACCCTACAAAAAAATAAAATAAAAGCAAAGAAAGAAACGTTAACGGTGATCACACAATTATGTGAAGACAGAAAATCAGCCGAGATAAAAGATAACACAAACGGGAACGCTGGGATGTTTATGATGCTGGGCAAAAACTGTAAATATAAATACAAATACATCAAAAACAGATCTTTACCACATAACTGAAACTATCAAGTCGATAGGAACAAATAAATCCATGGAAATATCATCAATCTCATTAAAAGCCATTCAGACCGGAATAAAACAATCAAGAAATAAACAAAAAACCTACAACTAAGAATAAACTAATGCAAAACCAGAAAGTTAAGCAACACAACCAACTAAATCAACTAAACTATTTGGTTGGCAAGTCCAGTCTAGAGTCCAAAGTCCTGAAAAATTGAGCAGCACTTCAGTAAGAAACTATTAACCTCTTTTAAAAAAATAAGAACAAACCATGGACAGTAGGACCTAATTACAACAGTAAATACTTCCACTATAACAATTACTATAATATACAACGTCTAACATTAAATAACTAATGTGGCAACTAATGTAAAACCTAAATTGAACCAAACTAGTTAAATTAATTATGAGAATTAATTAGACATACACAACTAGATTGTATCAGCTATAAATATAATAAATCTAAATATCAATATTTTAATATTTTAATCCATTAAAACCCGGCTCAGTGGTCTGACAAGCTACGGCATGGCTTACTACTGAGTCGGGGAGCTGGTGGCACTCTGAATGGAGAGTTGGATGGGTGACCGGGCTTGGTAGATCAGTGGGGAGCTGAGTGGGGTGCTGTGAGGGCTTAAGGAGTTTGGGTGCTGTCTGCATATATCCGTGGTAGTTTTCTGCCTGAGACGGAGATGCAGATGGCTTAATGATAGGTATCTATCTGCCCTTCTCTGTGTGATTTCACATAAGTCCAAGAACGGTACAGGCTCTTCCTCCTACTGACTACTACAAGCATCACCGCCGTCTCTCTGTTGAAATGAGCGGCCACTAGTGGGGTCGGCGGTGGAGCGTATCCAAGGTGCGGCGGCCGTGAGACAGCTGTCGCTACTTGGTCTACTCTGTCGCTTCTCCTCCCTAACGGGGAAAAACAATGACAGGTACTGTCTGGAGTAGTCCAGAAAAATATACTCTCGCAATCAGTACAGCGGTAAGAAAGCTTAAATCCTGATATCCTTGAATGTAACAGAGGCAGATTCAAACTGAACCATCTCATCTCATGAGTGGCTCAATGGATCATACCTCTCACAGTAATGCAGTGTATTATACCTAATGGGTCGAAAATACAATACTGCCATATACATACATATATACATACATATATTTTAATCCATTAACGTAAAATTATTCATTTTATATCAAATTATATTACCTTATATCAACTTATATCAATTATATAACTCCAAATTATATTCTGTTAACTTTGTGTGATGGGTGTTACGACTTCAGGCACAATAAAGTAAATTAATCAATCAATCAATATATATTTAAAGGTTATATGGAAATGTATTTAACATGTGATGTTTTAATATTAGCTGATTGCTTTGAATCATTCAGAGATTTATCTTTACATCATTATGAATTAGATCTTGCGCATTATATTACAACTCCTGGATTTTCTTGGAGTGCTAAGTTAAAAATGATTGGAGTGGAAATAGAACTTTTAACAGATCTCGATATGTATAAATTCCACCAATGGCTTCGGCCCTTGATAAATACCAGTACTATGGTCTGATTTAATTGTCAATTCTGAGCAACTCATTCGCATAGTCATAGTCACTAAATAGATATACGCTTAGAGGTGTAATTAAAAGTTTGGTGCGAAAGTTTCTCGTTCTTGCTCACGCGTACTTTATATTGAGTAAACATAGCAACTTTCATAAATAAAGACATGTTCATAGTAAAAAGGATCGTTCTGCAATGGGCCTATTTTTTATTGGCCTGAGCGGCATTTTAGTAATTTTATGTTGCTGGATCTCCTTCAAATACAATACAATCTAGATATGCTTATAATGTTTCAAGAAGGAATAAGAGGTGGGTTATCAGGTATAATAAATAGAAATGTAAGAGCTAATAATAAAGATATGAGTAATTATGATCCTACTAAAGAATCATCATATCTGGCCCCTGTTGATGCTAATAACTTATATGGTGATGCTATGTCATTTTAGGTACCGATTAATGGGTTTAAATGGTGTATGGAAGATGAAATTAATAATTTATATAACAATAAAACATTAGATATTGATAGTGATATTGGATATACACTTCAAGTGGATTTAGAATATCCTAAAAAATTGCATGATTCACATAATGATTATCCATTTTTCCCTATGCATAAAACAGTACAAGATACTGAATTATCTGAGTATCAACATAGATTGAAAGAAAGTAAAAAGTATAAAGGATCTAAAAAATTATTAGCTAGTTTAGAAGATAAAAAAGGATTGGTATGTGCTTATGGAACTTTACAACAAGCTTTACAACATGGATTAGTACTAACAAAAATTCATAGTGCGATTAAATATAATCAAAGTGCCTGGTTAGAACCATATATTGATGAAAATACAAAATTAGGGCAAAAAGCTACATCTGATTTTGAAAAAGATTTCTTTAAGCTCATAAATAATTCAGTATTTGGTAAAACAATAGAAAATATTCAAAAACGACAAGATATCAAATTTTGTACTAGTAAGGAAAAAGCTTTAAAATATGTTAGTAAGATTAATTTTAATCGTGAAACAATATTTAGTAAAGATTTAGTAGCTCTACATATGAATAAAATGAGTATATTATTCAATAAACCAATATTTGTAGGATTCTGTTTTAGAAATGTCAAAATACAGGATGTATAAATATGTGTATGAGCATTTAAAACCTAAGTGAGGTGATAGCGTAGAAATAATTCAAACCGATACTGATAGACTTATGCTTCATATAAAAACTAATAATTTTTATGAAGATATAAGGAATGATATTGAATTATGGTATGATACTAGTGATTTGGAAGTAAATAATATTTTCAGCTTACCTATTATGAACAAGAAGAAATTAGGTTGTTTCGAAATAGAAACTAATGAAAACATTGTTACTGAGTTTGTTAGATTAAGATATAAAATGTTTTCATATTCAATCGAATGTGATGATAAATCAGTAACTAAGAAACGAGGTAAAGGTATACCTAAGCATATCGTTAATAAATAGGAGATTGAAACGTATAGAAGAATATTAAATGAAGAAATTAAAGCTAAAGTAAATTTTAATCAAATTAGATCAGATAAATTAGATAGGTTTACTTTTAATCAATCAAAGGTTGGATTAGCTAATTTTGATGATAAAAGGTATATTTTAGATGATGCAAAAACTACGTTAGCACATTGGAATTATAGAATTCAATAGATCAAAATCATTAAAATACATCACTTACGTTAGTTATATTTATAAAATCAAAGTTGTAGTCGTAGTCATAGTCGTGGTCGTAGTTGTATCCGAGGTGGATATGTGGTGTTTTTTTTAAATTCCTGAAATTTCTGAAAATAGTCTTGTTTTTTATGAAAAATAGAGATAAATCAATGATTTAATATGATTTTATGCTACTTTTCAAAAGTGAGGTCGTAGGTCGTAGGTGTGCCAGAACATACATTTCCACACTACTTAAATAATTTCTAAAATTAGTTAAAATCAATACGGATCATTAAAACGTGTTACAACTACCCACTATTTAATTAAACTGTTCGATTTCATTTTTTAATGTTAAGATGACAGCAAAACATTTGTAATTGTTGTAATGCTTGATTTGAATAAAGCGTTTGACTTAGTCGATTATAATATTCTGATTAGTGAACTTTTGGAAATAGGCGTTGTATTGTATTGTATTGTTTGTATTTATTCAATTGTCTGAGGTGTACATCGAACTTAACCAATGGTTTAAAATCCCGGACAACAAGCTACAGAGTAGAGACATTAAGTTGCGATAATTCTTTTTTCGAAGAAAAGTAAAATAATTAATAACTACAGTAACATTAAAATAAAATATCGATATAAAATAAAGAATAAGTATAAATGCTTATAAGACGCGCATAGATGAAAAAATATGTATATATATAAAGCAAATTAGGAAACAGAAATAATGCAGATATTAATGTTCTTGTTTGTTTAAAATCCACTTAACTAGTTTATCACGGTAGTTCAGGATGTCAAAATCTCGAAGACTGTTTGGTAGTGAGTTCCACATAGTTAAAAATCTATAGGTAATACTACGTTTAAAAGTTTTAGAATTGTGTATTGGTGTTTTTAAAGTATTTAAATGGGAACCTCGAAGGGACTTGTACTCATACTTAAAAATAGATGCATAATATTTTATATTTGAGTTTAGATTCCACACGAAGTTTCTATAGATATTTACATTACACTGGTATAGGATTCGTTCTTTTACAGAAAGTGTATTGTATTTTTCTAACAAAAATTTTGCCTTTCACATTCCGTCTATGTAATATTTTCTTGTCTCTTGTATTTTGTTTATAGAAGTAGGCGTACATTAAACGAGCTATTTTTGCCTGTAAATTATCATACTTTATATGGGGATTGCATGCCTAAGTGGTTAAGCAGTAGTCAATAAGGGAGTACAGAAATGCGTGGATGCATAGTTTTAACATTTCGAAAGATACATATGGTTTCATTTTATATAACGATACGAGACAGCGGTTTAGTTTTTTATATGTATGGTCATAATGTACCTTAAATAACAAACTAGCATCTAAATAAATCCCAAGATATTTGTAGACAAATACTCGCTCTATCACTTTACCATTACAAGAACGATTTTGCTCCACATTTCCTGATTTGTCATTACTTTTGTAAAACAACATGAATTTGTTTTTGTCGTAGTTTATATGCAGCTGGTTTTCCAAGCACTATTCATTTACACCTTCAAGAGCTTGTTGTAATTTTGTTATAGCTACCTTAGAATCAGTACCGTCACAGCACATGATTTTATCGTCGGCATAAAATACACACATCATTAATAGCATTGCCGGAATGCTAGCTAAGCTATTTATATACAAGGTAAATAATAATGGTCCTAAAATTGAGCCCTGTGGGACTTCCCAATTCAGTGCGTACTCCGTAGATATAAAACTGTCTAACTTAATTTTGAATGTCCTGTTAGTAAAATATTGACATAGAACCTTTAAGATACTTTCATGTTAATTAAATTTTGTCTTTAGTTTGAGTAATGATTCATGGGATATAGAGTCAAAAGCCTTTCTAAAATCAATAAAAGTTGCAGCTACACAGCCATTTCTTTTGTCTATTTTGTTGTATATATCTTGTGTCACTATCTGAACGCAGTATCACATGACCTATTTTTTCTGAAACCGTGTTGATTGTCACACATTAATGGTGCCACAGTATCTAGAATATCGCTGGTACGAGTGTTGATAACAGGAGTGGGTGGGGTACGAGTTAGCTTAGCTACATTAGCACATGTACAAGTTGATAGGTAAGAGTGGTTCCTAACCAGGTTGTAACAGTAGGAGCAATTCCAGTACGATTGGACTGTTTAAGTTTAGCGCAGGCATGAGTTGCGCTGGTACGAAATTTGATGATCGTTGTTGGCCTGTGTGGCAGTAGTAAAGGATCAAGATTTACTGATTCTTGTGGGTCTAGTAACAGTTGCCCAGGTAAAAGATAGCTAGGCGCGCTATAGCGGCGCAGCGCAGTTACGAGAAGTGCCGGTACAAAAACGATTTGTGGTTGAATTTTACTATGTATATATCATGCCATTACAACTCGTTTTAATTAATAATTGTATAACGTGCATAAACGTCAATATTGGGCAAGTATTAACATTTTTATTAAAAGTTGCAGTTACAATTAAAATTAATTAGTAAAAATAATTTTTTGTTTTAAATAAATTTTATATTGTTTAGTTTAAAAGAATTGTAAAATGTTATATTGCTTGCCAAATTTCGTTAAGAAATATCAACAGCAGTTAAGTTACCGTATATTCAATAAAAATGCACGGGTATGTAATAGTTGGGAAGATAGGAAAAAAGCGAAACGGTATGTATACTATGTAGGTGAATTGGCAGGAACAAGGTATTATTAGAAATTTAAATTTCCTCCCTTTGAAATATCACATTTTTGCTGATAACTCTCTTCAACTAAAAACAAGTGATGAAAATGACTGCAATTACGACAAATAGCTATTACCATTGACGTGCATATATTAAAAGCGTTAATTAGAAATTGCATGGTTAAAGTTTGATCTCATTAAAAAATAGTAAATAAAATAATTTTCGGTTTTGAATAAATAAATATTTTTAATTTTGAAAGAGGTTTACAGTGATATATTACACGTCAAATTCGGTTGTAAAATGCGAAAGTAGAGTCAATATCATGTAGATGGTAGGTAGGAATAAAATAGATATAATATTTAAAATGCAATAACTCCCGCCACCTTTAATCAATCTTGGTAAGTTTGTGCGTTCTAACGGATAACTTACAAATAATTTACAAGACATCATTTGTGTTCAACCCCTAAGCCGTTTATCCAATGTTAGTGTGACGACAGGTGGGTTCAAAAGGATAATCCTAGATTTAATTTTTAAAATATGGAACCTTTTTAAATGATGTTATTATTTAAACGGGTTCGTAGATGTGAAAATTTCTCATTTGCATTATGTTTAACATCAGTGGGACTGAGTGGGTGGGTCAGAAAATTGATCAAATGCGATTACATCATTTCTAAACGCTCCTTAATATTCAATTTCGTATGTTATTTATACCCAGGCAACCCAGGTAAGGGAATGCTAGTGTAAGCGTACGGTGAACGCACGGCGAACGTACCTAGGTACAGTGGCAGGAGCCATTTGGTTCACCCGTTTTTATCTTCTTCAGTTTAGAAATTTCTGACATGGGTCCAATAATCGGTTTATTGTGGACAACTGCTTAGCCTAATTATAACTAAAAAACAATACTGACCTGCCCAGTCGCATTTGTAGTCGTTTAATATTTTTTCGAAGGAAATCGGTTCAAAACTGTGACCTGTAGGTAGTGTACGGCCAACAGACGGACGGACAGACGGACATGACCATTACAATAGATGCTTAAGCTCAGCATCTAAAAAGTGTCTAGGTATTATACTTTACACATATGTTAGCGAAAGTAATTGTACACTTTGTAAAAGAATAAAGCTTGAAATGATAGAGTATAGGGTTAATACATTACATTTTTTTGGAAAAAAAAAGTAGTCAAGCAGATATAGCTACTGGTTTAAGCCCTATGAAAAGTACCACCAAAGGCCATATAGACTAAAGAATAAAAATAACATAATTAAGTTTAAAACTGAAAGGTACAGAAGTTCTACTATCCCCTCCTTAATTAAATCTCTTCTGAATAAATAAGAAATAGATATCAAATAAGTTACTACTCTTTCTCACTGCGCTTGATTTTCGCGTGAACCTCTTCCTTTTTTCCATTAACTTTTTAAAATAAAATAAGTAGAGATAAATAAGTCCTATCAAAATTGTTATTGGCCATATACTATCCTAAATTGATATTACACTATTTTCGGTGTGGTTTATACAAACTCTGTGATCATTCCGCGTTATGTGTAATTAAATGTGAATGAATGAATAAAACCCAGTAATAATAAAAAAAAAAATAATAATAATTTATAATAATGACTTATTGGTCGGGTTAAAGGGAATGCTTGGAGACTAGTATTAACCAATTTTAACGAAATCAGTTTAAGAAATGGTCATCCTAATAAATGAGATGTACATAAAATTAAGATACTTATTTAAAGAGCGTCATTTATGGACGTTCCCTCACAATCTATAAGCCATGCTGCAGGTATCTACAATAATCTACATGATATTGAGCTAAAAAAACTAATTTTTCAAGGTGCTCCATTCAATACCATTGGTGGAGAGACAGAGACAAGGATTAAAAATTGACATGGTAGTTCTTTATTTTAGTTTCATTTGATTACACGGAAATGTTTTGGGATTACTTTATTGTCGTGGCATAATTGAGCCTGGACGTTAATCATTGTCGAAAAATGCGTATCGTAGGTACTGTTATAAGTAACCTCAAGTTCTGCCGCGCAAACACAATGCTGCTCAATGCTATATACGATAAAGCTAACGATAAGTAGTCGTTCAATTCAATGTGGAGAATTGTTTTTTGAAGAATTATTTTTTAAACTCCAGTCGCAGTTCGCAGTCGCACAGATAAGGAGCACGAGACATTACTGCCACATGAACTCGGTACTGCTTGTAAATAAGTGGGAATGCTTGCATGTGTAAAAAGTAGTGTGTAGGAAAGCATAAATCCGAAAGTGCCATGATCTAACTAGAAAGTAAGCTAAACATTTTCAAGCTAAGTGAATTTCAAACACCTTACCTTATTCAAGAAAAGCAGAAGCTATCTTCGACGAGCTCGTTGTTTAGTTTGAAAATGTAGAAAATGGCTTTTCAGGAACGTGTATTCTCAAGCAATAACAATAGTCAAAAACATGTTAATTACCAGAGAACACCACATTACTAATTAGCACCCATGAGTACTTACGATCCCAAATAATTGTATATGACCAATAATATCTTCTTTAGCAGCTGATTTCATTGCGTAGCCTCCTCTTAGTATTTTGCCCATTTAATTATTTCCTTAGTTTTGGTTTAGACTGTAAGTGATACCTTTTCAGCTGAGTATTTGCATTATCTAGGAAGCCTCAAAAGAACAGTGAAACAAAGGTGTTACTCCCCAACATACATTAAAATGGCGAGATAATTAGTTTTAACCTATTTAACCAAATTTTAAAAAATGTTGCTTTATGGTGACATTTATCTCATTAATCAAATATTGGTCCAATGTTGTTTCGTTCCTGTAGCCGCACGCAGTGGATCGCAATTTGAGTCCGACTTGGCTTTTAACACTTAAAATCTCACAAATGGAAGAGCCCTGTTGTTTTCGGATTCAATCGCAGCAACAACCACTTTCAACTTTTTCAAAATTCACAAATGAATTGGCAAAGTAAGCATCGCTCGGTCAGAAATCTACGTCCTGAAATGACGATGATTTCACGTCCGGAAATCTATGTTCTGAAATCACAGCCCTGGAATCTACGTCCTCAAATCACCGTCCTTATTTATTTTTAATTACCAAGGATCTTTTGATCAATTTTGTATCTAACCACTTCGTAAAAACTTAACACTGGGCTGACGCCAAATCGACTCAATGAATAAATTATTATTATTATTAAATGAATTCACATGGGTCCAGAAATTTTTCATACACGCACAAAAAACAACCTTCAGCATTTACATGCTAAACCCAGTAATAAACGTTGAATTCAAAATCACCTACAAATACTTACAAAGGGAGCTACATAAATTATGAAAATGAAATACGACTTTGTTGTAATTTTGAAGGTATTTGTATATGTAGGTATAACTTAATATACACAACACTAAAACAGGAGCCGTATAAAAAGACAACTCAGGGACGGGTCGTCAGGGATGAGCGTTAGAAGTAAGGAATTGTGATAATTTGAATGGAATTATGTGTGTGCTAGTTTTAAGGTTTGCTTTTAAATTATATCGTAAGTATTAGTGTCCGTCCGTGTCCGTTATTGTAAAGCAGTACAATTGTATTGAATTAATTCGACACTGAATAAAGTTTACTCGAACTCAAACTCCACCTTAAAGAATTCCTCCCTGGGAATTTTAAATTATGCTTGGTGATTTGATTGGTCATAAAAGCTCTATTCTAACGATAAGAACCGCGTATTGCATTCTGGGGGTTTTACGCTAAAATCGTATATCTACATGGTATTTACCTTGAAAATTACCAAGTCAGTACTTTAATCCTAATTAGAGATCAGTGATGATGTTCCAAAAGTACGAATTGTATATTGTAATTGTATTGTAATTTACAATTCGCCGGTGAAGAAGCATTTTTGCCTAAGTCGCTAAAATCATTATTGCCCAAGTCCATCCTAAGTTTAAAAGCATTTTTGCCCAAGTCCATCCAAATATATCTTGTTCAAACCAGCATCTGCTGCAGTTTGGATTTGCATTGATTTGGGCAAAAATGTATTTAAGAAACGTAAGGACTTGGGCAATAATGCTTTTAGCGTTGGACTGGACTTATGCAAAAATGCTTCTTCACCGGCAAATTACAACTTCATAATAGGGGGAAACCCGATGAATTGTAAATGCCGTTGTAAAGTTGTAAAATAGCAAAATTGTGACGGTTACCATGGAAATATTTACATTTCAAAAGCACAATATTTTTCTTACAATAATTTTACATTATTACGTAACTATTACGGAGACAAGTACGAGAAGTTACGACAGTCAATAATTCTCGGTGGCAGTTGGAATGTGGTCAATATTGCTATCCTAAACGCATACGTTATAAACTTCATCTTTTCCACCTTATTTTATGTCACGACTGCATTTTAGTTATAAATAATGATTATTTTCTCGGATTTTGTTTGAGACTGAGGACAAGGACGAGTTTTAGGGGTTTCATAATGAAAATGATAAGGTAAAAAGCTGTTGTTTACTACGAGATATATTTTTTTTTATTTTTTATTATTATTTTATATTATATTTACACAAATTAAACTGATGGAAATAAGATATTAAAAAGCATACACTGGAAATCAAAAAGAGTTCGGTCCATGTAAAAAACGTTTAGAAATCCAAACCGACAAGATGTGCAAATAATCATGATGTTACACGCTTAGAAAAGATCTTAACAAGAATCTTGTACGATGGGGCTAACAGGATTAGACGTTAACTTCAACAGGTTTACTAGTCAATTTTAAAATATATGAGTGGGGAAATAGTTAGTCACGTGTAACAATGCTGCTGGTAATTATAACAGCTCTGGTGTTACAAAACCCAACAGCAAATCTGTTGAAATCCATTGTAAGCCTGTTAAAGCATTTATGTCACTGCGTATATGTATGCTAAACTAGTGGTCCATTACTAAATGCGTTGCATTAGCCCAGTGGTTAAGGCTGGAAGGTACCTATGACGAAGGTTGCGAGTTCGAATCCAACTTTTGGTGTTATTTTTTAACCAATAAAATCATTTAACAAGATTAGCTGTTGGGTGATCTAACAGTGAAATCGGTTAGCCTAATATAACAGGATTATCGGTAAATCACTAACCATATAGTCCTGTTGACCGCGGTTAACATGATTCACTGTGGATCTCGGAGTACCGTATATCCTACAATAGTACGCGTACTATCCAAATTTGGACTTCTCATACCCGCGTAGTATTACAGACCCGCGTACTGCCGTTTAAGAGCGTGTTAAATTGACCTGCGTACTATCCAAACGGAGACCTCTCAGACCCGCGTACTATTACAGACCCGCGTAGTGTTACAGACCCCCGTTAGGATATACGGTAACAGTGAAAGCAGTTACAAATTAACAGTAAAGTAGTAAATTCACCCATATTCTTCTAAGCGTGTACTAGAACCGTGTCTGAACTAGTGTTGTAACTTGTTCACAAAGAGTTGTTTCTTCACAGTCACAAACACAAACTGGCTAAATTCGATTGTGCACAATCACAAAACGTTTCACAATCTGGCAGGAACAAACACGAACTAGCCTGGTTTTCCAGTCGTCGCAAACGAACGTTTTGTGAACAGTCACAAACGTTCACAATCACAATCTCCGATTAATAAAATGCATTGTGCACAACTCAGTTTGTGCACAATCTCGTAACCAGAAATCACAATATTCACAAACAATTGTGAATAATTTACAACACTAGTTTGAACAAACTGCTGCATCGTTGGCAACTAAGTCGGAGTCAAGCCAAGTTATTTGGAAGGTTGACAATGCCTTGGAAGCAGAAAATATTTAAATCAGCAGCATCAAAGTTAAGGTTGCTTCGAAAGCAAAAGCTAGGGATTTCAAAAACACGATGTGGTGAAAAATACGGACATTTTCCTCCTGGACATTATCCCCCCAGGACATTTCCCTCTCAGGACATTATCCCGCCAGGACATTTTCCACCCAAATCGTACCGAGGACATTTTCCTCCCAGCATCAAAAACACAACCAAAATGAGCGAGTATTCCTTTACGGGAAATTTGTATAATATCCATAGATTTTCTCCATAATATGCAATAATAATAATAGCTTAAGATTTTTGAATATTATGGAGAAAATCTACGGATAATATACAAATTTCCCGTAAAGGAATACTCGCTCATTTTGGTTGTGTTTTTGATGCTGGGAGGAAAATGTCCTCGGTACGATTTGGGAGGAAAATGTCCTGGCGGGATAATGTCCTGAGAGGGAAATATCCTGGAGGGATAATGCCCAGGAGGAAAACGTCCTACAACCGGTGAAAAACGTGTGGAAAAACTATCGAGGTATTACGCTGAACTGCAACATAATTAGATTCCGGTAGTCTTCCCCGTCCAAGTGGTGTCCAAACTCATGGAGTGGAGGATGGAACACAAAACTCAAAGCTGCGCTCCACTGACTAGTCCACTCCGCTTCACTGAAAAGTGGAGTGTAGCAAGAGCTCCAAGTTGCCCTTGTGGTCCGAGTTCGAGTTCCAAAAAATATTAAAGACCAATGTCGCAGGACATTTACTACCCAACAATGTTTTTTGTTGTAACATGCAAACACAGTATGGCATCTTGGGTGCAGTTGGAGAATTGGCAGGACGTGCACACATGTTATGCTGTAAGATATTATTTATTTGCTCATTAGCAGGGAAGGGATATTTAATATTATCTTGTCATAAAAATCTTCGTGATATTTTTGAAATCCCCCAGCAATCTCAATCATTATTATTGTGTGGACCGAAGGTTTAAATGTGCTGTGCCTACATCATGAGAAACTAAAGAAACTTGGTTGTCCCAAATTAGCGACCATACACCAATGACGAAACTCAACTTTAGCAAGCTTTGGGACCCCACCCACCCCCTGCGTGACCTCTTGACGCTTAAATAACTGTTTAACATGTAGCGTTTTTTTCAATTCGACGTACCCTAAACATTAATGTCATCATTTGTGTTCGGTCCCACAAAGACAACAGTGGTAGGAGACAATTTGAAATTCCTGCAAAAATCTTGTCGAAACCGAAAATTCGGTTTTTAGACCGGTGACTCACTGAGTATGGGTTAAAATAATACGTTATTCGAGCAATGATTTCATAAATAGAACTGCGTTCGAGTTCAGGGAGATATTTGAACAGTTTCTGTATTGTTGTTTTGGTTGCTTTTGGGAATTTTAAATTTCACTCACTTTAAGCTAACCCACCCAACTTGTAACGCAGTTACAACTGGCAGACATGGTTCTAATAGTTTTACATAGATTAACTTGCACTGCAGTGCCGCGCGAATTTAAAGTTTCGTTAGAACTGTATGTAAATGCGGATACCTATACAACGCACGCATTTGGGGTCGTAGGCCCCAAATAGAGCCACCCACGTTCAGGGTAGGTGACTTTGAAAAAGGTGACACGACAGGTTAACGATATAGCCATGTACGCAGCTCTGAAATGGTTGACAAGTTAGGTAGGTGGGCAAAAAACATTGGTAAATTTTGCTGACGCCATTTGTGAACGCCCCTTCACTGGTTTTTCTTTCCATTCACCAAAGTGCTTTTTGACATGGGTCCATTCAACCGTTAATTGTGAGGAAAAGGTCAGTTCAAGTAAATTAAAAAATCAATATAGACCTGCCTGCTCGCTTTTGTGGTTGCTTAAAATAAGTTTCAACAAAATCGAGTAGACGGTTTGACCTGTAGCGACTGGCCAATAGGCAGACAGACAGACAGACAGACGGACATGACCACTACAATAGATGCTTAAGCTCAGCATGTAAAAACCAAGTTTATTATTCGAATATGACGAGCAATATACCAAAATAAAGACAATTTCGGGAAGATTTGTTTGACACATCATTCATTAAAATCGGTTAAGATTAAGTTACAAAAAGGCCTAACTAACAAAAATCAGTTTTTAGATTTTATGGTCAATCCTAAAATTATTTTTTAACAACGTTGATTTAACATTAAAGCGTAAAACAACGCAGATTAGAAACAACAAGCTAATCATCCATTTAGGACTTAAAAATAATGCTCCTCTAATGATTTCCATTTTCTTCGATGCACATTCAAGCGCGGGTTAATATGTTTTCAATTGGGAAAAAGTTCAAGCGGAATATTGCTTGTTTCGTCTTGAATTTTCAAATGAACCTCTTCCAAATTAGCTGGTCGGTCTTTATAAACTTTGGACTTCAAATACCCCTACAAAAATATCTGGCGCTGTCAAATCTGGACTTCTTGGTGGCCAGTGTACGGCGCTGCGTTTTAAGATAATGCGGCCAGGAAAAGCGTCAATAGCTGGAGAAAGGTGAAGTCGTAAGGGCAAACCAAAGTACTGGAGGACACTGGAGGGACAAAGGGAGCAATAACCTTTGCTTTGATGTGCAGATTGCTTCATTTGGTCCTTTAATTTTTCGCCGTATGCTCAATTGTATAGTGCTACTTTTTAAAATCAGAAATTATTTCACTTTATACAAATTTATCTGAAAAAGGGTGGTTTTTAATCTCTAAGGCCATTTTGTTTTTAGTCCAGTTTCAACCGATATTAATGAATGAGGTGTCAAACAAATTTTCTTAATTTTGGTATATTGTTTATTTAAATCGAATGATAAACTTAGAATTTATGGCATATTAGAATCTTCCGAAATAAATAGCCCACCCTGTTCATAGAAAGACCAAACCCAGTCGTGCTTGCACAAATAGCCCTCAGCCCATTCACACCGACACAACGTACGACCCGTGCGACTCGTAATCGTAACATAAGTACCCTTGGTACTCGTACCCGTACCCTTTGTACCTGTACCACTCGTATCTATACCACCGGTATCCAGCCCAATCGTAACAAGCATGGTTGTACCAAAATCTCTCGTACCTGCATCACCCGTTCGAAGCCCACAGTTTCAGAGCCTAATCGTACCCTCACCACTCACACTCAAATCACATGTATTAGCAACACTCCTGCTAAAATAATAAAGCTGCGACACATTTAGTAACACATTTAAAAGGAGAAAAAGTAGGATAAATAAAAGGTGGGTTAGGCGCTGATCCAGTTTAAAAGTTGCCTCAATAGGGTTCTACTCCTTTATTAATGACATACTTGCTGTAAGCTCAGCATCTTTTTTGGACACAGGATGATCCTTAGGACATCGTCACGATGTCCACTCAACCTTTTGGGGTGTCCTCCCAATACTGGCATATTCTTTTTGGCAGTTTAAAAGGAGTTTCTGGCAGTAGGTGTTCTGGCAGTTGTGCTAATTATTGCTCCGTTTGGGTGTTTTGGCAGTTTGATAGGTTAGGTTAATAGGTTACTGATACTTGTCATTTGTTGTTTTTGCATATTTTTGATGTTAATATTCATGTATTACGTATTCATATACCTTTCTAATGGTATATCGCACGTTGAAATTGGACGAATATTTCAAGTGTGAAAATTCCGGTTGATTATGTAGATAGGTAGGAACAAGATTTAGGTAAGCGGACATTTAGGTAAACGGACATTTAGGTAAACGCACATTTAGGTAAACGGACATTTGCTACCCGGACAATTGCTACCCGGACATTTGCTACCCTAAACCAAACCTATTGTCGGGATACAAATTAGTGATACTTGGGAAGGTGGGCCCACCTTCCCAAGTATCACTAATTTGTATCCCGACAATAGGACATTTGCTACCCTAAACCAAACCTAGGACATTTGTTACCCTTAACCCAAGACATTTGCTACCCATGGCTAATGTAGAAATTAAATGTATGGACAATATTTATGAGTGTGTAATAATATTATATAATTTTAAAACCAGAAACTGTCCTTTCACCATAATTACGTCATAACAAAACAAAACTTATTGTCTGGATACAAAGTCGAGATAGTGGAACTATTAATCCCGTCGATTAATAGTTCCCACCCATCGCATCCAAATTGTACTTGGTAAGCTCCGCCCACCAATGGTAAGGACCACCTTTCCCACTATCTCGACTTTGTATCCAGACAATACATTTAGACTCATCAGGAGTTTAATTTATTTTATTATATTTAAGAATACGTTATAATAAAAATAGTTTATTGTCAGGAAAGCATACATGAAACAAACACCAAGTATTACATATAACAGAGTTAGGAGTAATGAGTAAGAATGTCTCAAAGATAGCAGACAAAGTAGTACATAAGGCACAGTAAAATTAATTAATATTAACAGTAATGACAAATTTGCGCCGTATTCTAATAGTTTATAAAGCAAAACAACAAGGTTAAATTAGAGATTTGTTGGATAGTTTTAGTATTTCTTCTGTTTTTAGCTTATTTAATTGAGCGATTATAGACGGGACTAGGGATTGGTGGACCGCGTCCTAGTTTATGATTTAGGTTGAAAATAGAGGATGTGTTTGAAACTTGAATCTATAATTTTATTGCTACCGTTTTTATTAGATGCTGAGCAAGCATCTATTGGTCTGGTGTTTGCTGTCTGTCTGTCTGTCTGTCTGTCTGTCTGTCTGTCTGTCTGTCTGTCTGTCACAATGTCCGTTGGTCGCACGCTACAGGTCGCATTTTTGAAGATTTTATATTGAAACCTTTTTTAATCGCCCAGAAAAGCGAGGGAGAAGTGCTGTATAGTTTTTGGTTATTATTCAATTTATAGTTTCTTCGCAATTAGCAGTTTAACCGACCAAGAATTAAATCAATGTTTCAAGATAAAAAAAAAGGGCTGATAATACATTGAAGGTACATATGGAGCTGAGAGCTTGTCAAGTTTCGCCGTTAGAAATACACATGGAAAGTTTTCACTAATATCCATTACAAGTAAATGTACTGCTGACATATGTACGTTCACAGGCCAGACTGGTATAGTGGTCGTTGGTTTGACACTGCAATGTAAAATTGGAAAATATGCGTTCTCATGACGGGGGTCCACTCTTCGAATACCAGCTCAGGAATTCGGAATTCTCCTTCCTCATCATTTTACAGACGTTAACAATGCAGCCTAGGGATCGTGCATAAATGACGTCATACAAATTTTACTATTTTAGGGATCCCCACTGTCATAATTATAAAAATTCGGTTGACATAATTATATCCTTAACATAGCATTTTACAAGTATGCATGCAGGGGTCTTCCATAAATGACGTCATATAAATTTTTACTATTTTAGGGATCCCCACTGTCACAAGTTTAGAAATTCGGTTGACATAATATATCCTTAACATAGGATTTTACTAGTATGCATGCGGGGATCGTCCATGAATGACGTCATAAAAATTTATACTATTTTAGGGATCGCCACTGTCATAAGTTTAGAAATTCGGTTGACATATATCCTTAACATAGGATTTTACTAGTATGCATGCAGGGATCGTCCATAAATGACGTTATACAAATTTTACTATTTTTGGGATCCTTACTGTCAACAGTTCAGAAATTCGGTAGACATATACCCTTAACATAGGATTTTACTAGTATGCATGCAGGGATCGTCCAAAAATGACGTCATGCAAAGTTTACTCTTTTAGGGATCCCCACTGTCATAAGTTTAGAAATTAGGTTGACATATATCCTTAGCATAAGATTTTACTAGTATGCATGCAGGGTTTGTCTATAAAGGGCGTCATACAAATTTTACCGTTTTAGAAATTCACATGCCTTTAGTTCTAAAATTAAGTTAACTTATATACATTGAATTTTCAAGCTTACATACGGGGATCGTCCGTAAATGACGTCATTCAAATTTTACTATTTTAGAGATCCCCACTGTAATTAGTTCAGAAATTAGGTGAACGTATGACCTCAACATATGATTTTTTTAGTATTCATACGGAAATCGTTCATAGATGGCGTTGTTTAATTATTATTTCAAGTATCCCGCCTGTCTTTAGTTTTAAAATGAGGTAAACGGGTACCCATATTATGGAATGCCTCCAGTATTCATACTGGGATCTTCCATAAATGACGTCATCTAAATATCACTATTTTAGGGTTCCGCTCTGCATTTGTTTAAAAATTAGGCAAACAGATACTTTGAACGCAGGGGTGTTACAAGAATACATACACATATCGTTTATAAATACCTTTATCCAAGTATTATTATTTATTTAACTGCTTGCAACGTACATTCTTAAATGGCTTATTCGTGGTAGAGGAGGCTCTATAAATGACGTTATTTGTGAATTAGGCAATTCTTACAAATTTTCCAGCTATATTTAACTACATGCCACGTACTTCCATATATGGCTTATTGATGGTAGAAGAGCCTCTATAAATGACGTCATTTGTGAATAGTGCAATTTGTCAACATTATTCAGCTATATTTAACTACATGCTACGCACATTCGTATATGGCTTATTGATGGTAGGGGAGCTTCCATAAATCTAATATCATCTTTTAGCGTAACATAAATTGTGTTGCGCATTTGTTGAAGTTTAGCATCTACTTCGGGCCCGCCCCCGGTCGACAAATCCGGCGCGAAGCGCCGGATTTTTATCTTGTAGTTTATTGTAGCGTGTCTACCGTGGCTTGTCATGTTGTCTGGTTCTAACATTTTTACACTAATCTTTTAATCTTATTAAATCGTCTTAATATGGAGGGTATATTAATTAGAAAAATGAATTGTAAAGACAATATATATAAACAACTTTTTAATATCATTTTTGAACGATCATCTACATTTAAACCATCTTCCATCAGTAACAATAATAGCATTAATAAACTATTTTAACGATGCCATGTTATCACAGTACACTCATAAATATTTTCCATGCATTTTATTTCTACTTTAGCCATGGGTAGCAAATGTCCTAGGTTAAAGGTAACAAATGTCCTAGGTTTGGTTTAGGGTAGCAAATGTCCTATTGTCGGGATACAAATTAGTGATACTTGGGATTGGGAAGGTGGGCCCATACATTTATTGTACCCGCCCATCCCATATGGTTATTAGATACTGAGCAGTTTTAGCTGCATGTCATACTACATACCTCTAAGGCTCATAGATGGTGAGGGATTGTCCATAAATGACGTCCTTCAAATATCGCTATTTTAAGTACCCCCCTTTCATTGGTTTTACCATTTCTTAAACTGACTTCGTTAACATGGGATGTTACTAGTCTCCGGTAGACCCCTTGTCTCGACCGATGAAGTCATTGATGGACAATCCCCAAAGTGTTTCTCGTTTAAATACAACATGGAAAGTCCCCAATAATATTCAATAAAAATGTTTTCAACCCACTTTAACCCACTTTAACGACATATCATGCGCATGCATATAGTAGTAGTAGTAGTAGTAGTAGTAGTAGTAGTAGTAGTGTGTGTATTTATACAGCCAGACATGCACCCATCGGGTATGACTGACTGTGTCTTCATACAACTTTACTATCAGATGGTTGGAGTAACGTAAGCAAATACAATATCTGCTACAGTACTTCTTATCTGTTTATGTAAATTACCTACACTTGTAGTATTTGGTTTTCGTTGCTATCTTTATGCAGACCTGTTTCTTCAAGAATTGTTATATTAAGTGCCCCCTTTCATAAGTGTAACCATATCTTATACTGATTTCGTTAACATGGGATGTTACCTGTCTGCAGACAGACCCAATGAACCGACGTCAATAATAGACGATCCCGAAAGTATTTATTTAAACACAACATTGAAATTTACCAATGATGTTCAGCGGATATATTCTCTAAATTTCTCAAACCTGTTTTAACTACATGTCATGTGCCTAAGTATGTGGAGTATTGATGGTGAGGTGTCGTCCATAATGGCTTCATTCAAATGACACCATTTTGAGTATACATCTGCCATTAGTTTAACCATTTCATACACAGATATCGTTACCATGGGGTGTTACTAGTTTCCAGTTCTTATACCGGCACTTCTCGTACCCATACCATTCGTATTGATGCCACTTGTACCGGTACCACTCTTACCTACTCCTGCCGGCACCTCTTGCAGCGAAACCACTCATGCCAAATATGCTCGTACCTAGTGCGACGACATATTTAATAAAACGAGAAATTCAAGTCGAAGTGGTTGAAGTAGTGTTATGCGCTGTCGCCATTTTAGCGTTGTCACAGCCGGGTTCTACCCTTTTGTTGAAGCCCATTTTTGGTGTAAGCTCAGCATCTACTTCGGGCCCTCGGTCGGTATTAGAATCTGACCCTATCTATTGAAATGGTGCAAGTCTGTCTGTCTGTCCGTCTCCTTGTCGCACGCTACAGGTTGCATTTTTGAACAGATTAAATTCAAACAACTTTTAATGCCTCACAAATACGAAAGAGAAGTGCTGAATAGTTTTTCAGCCAGGTCGGAATTACAGCTTGTCCGCAATCACCAGTTGAATGGACCAAGAATCAAAATCTTTGTCTGCATATACAAAGGGACGACTTTACATTTCATGCACATACCTACCTGAGAGCTTGCCAAGTTTTGCCAATTAAAATACGCATGGAAAGCTTTCACGAATTTACATTAGTAGTATAGCCTGGTATAGTGGACTTGGGTTTGGGACTGCAGTGTGGAATTGGAAAATATTCATGCTCATGACGGGTGTCCACGCTTCGAGCACCAGCTCAGCATTTCGCTCCTTCACCATTTTACAGATTCATATTCATTACTACATGTCACGGACATACGTAAGTAAATGGGTTATAGATGGTGACGGATCGTCCGTAAACGGCGTCCTTCAAATATTATAGTTTTAAGTACCCCCAGTTACAGCTATAAATGTTTTTTAAAAATATTTTAGCTACATGTCATGATCATACCTATACAGGTGATAGATATTGAGGGATCGTCTATAAATGACGTCTTTCAAATATCATAGTTTTAAGTACCCCCATTTCCCAATTTAAAAATTTTTCCAACCTACAAACTACATGTCATTAACATACCCACATAGGTTAAGCATAGTAAGGGATCGCGAATAAATGATGTCATTCAAATATAGTTTTAAGTAACCCCTTTACTACTTTAAAATTCTTTCCAACATAATTAGCTTTATGTCATACACATACGCATATGAGTTATAGATATTATTACTTTTACTATGTAGGTTTTTTTTATGTTCATAGATCATATTGATTACACTGATTACATTCACGGAACACAAATAACGC
This sequence comes from Dicyrtomina minuta, assembly GCA_949802685.1. Taxonomy (NCBI): domain Eukaryota; kingdom Metazoa; phylum Arthropoda; class Collembola; order Symphypleona; family Dicyrtomidae; genus Dicyrtomina; species Dicyrtomina minuta. The sequence goes on along the minus strand of OX461808.1, from coordinate 72,422,219 downwards.
TAAATCATTCCCGAAAAAGTAGAATGTAGGTAAAAATAGTACATGCAAGGATAGAGTATTTTGCATAATTTACTTAAAAACTATTACTGTAACATACAGACAAAATTTCATAAAGAAAAATCAAAAAGTCCAGACAGCATATTGTTGGAATGAGCGATTATACATTAGCTCAGGATCAGTCCGATTCTATGTAGATTTGTAGGTAAGTACTTTTAAGTAGGTTAAAAAGTAAAAGTATAAAAATGTAAATTGATGACGATATGAATTTATCATGCCATGAAATTATGAAAGAATTATTAGAATAGAATTATTCTATAAGAATCAGAGTTGAAGTTGAAATAATTGTTAAAGTAAGCATTAATTATTTGGACCAATGAATAATTGTAAATTATGAAGCCAATGTACTTTGGAACTGCGACGCAGTTGCTCTAGAATTATTAATAATTATGCTGGCACAATTATAAATGAATTTTGTAGACGGCGTGGTACCGAGGTATAATTTGGAGTAATCCGAATAGAGAAACTTTACTCTTCAGCCAGCTTCCTAAGCATTCGGTTTTATCAAATATTATTATCTTCCTTTAAAATCAAAAGTCTATTAAATATCTATACACTCTGTTGTTCAGTACCAAACTCTCACATCTCAACCATTTATTAGTAAAACACATCAACATACATAGTAGCCACAGAAACACCAAGAGGAAGTTCACCAAATCCAATAATATAACATACGCAGTGGAAAAAAGAGTTTACAAATGAAAACCTATCTAATGCTAAGTATTTTCTTAACTAGAGCGATTCATCATTTATACTTCATAATATTCTACCATAAAATCATAGTAATACATAAGCTAAATTAATTAATGTGCCTCATTTCTAATTATTGTTGGAATTGTTGATTTTCTGTATCTTTCAGTATTACATTTATTTTCGATAGTGATCGTCCATAAACGACGTGCTTCAAATATCATTGTTAGGGATTTGCCCATAACTGACGTTCTTCGAATAGTGTCCGCTGTGATACTAAACCTTACAAAAAAATGCGTCCCTTCATTCCTACATACATACAGAACTTTCCCGAATGTTTGTATCTTAACACACAACGACATAAATACTTAAATAGGACGTACACACTTTACATTTACACATGGCTTTGTATCAAATCTTTTTACGACTTAAATTATTTGAAAACGTTTCCAGCAAATCAAATCGAAAATCAAATACATACCACATTTACCACCTACACGCAGATTAAGATAGGTAGGTACTAAAGTAATAAATGCCATAAAATTCATACACAAAATAAAGTAAATAATTCAAAATTTAGCATAAATATGACCTTCAGTCGGCACTATCCGACTCTGCATCTGATTGCTCAGCCACAGAGCAACTCTCAAAAATTGTCCAGCCTATTTTAACTACATATAATGTACACATATGGCCTATTGATAGTGAGGGATCGTCCATAAATGTAGTCCTTCAAATATAATTATTTTAAATACCCCCCTTTCATTAGTGTAACCATTTCTTAAACCGATGATATTAACATGGGATGTTACTTGTCTTCAGGCAGACCCCTTTATCTGACCGATGAAGTCATATGACTATATTAATATTAATGAACGATCCCGAGAAAGCTACTAGTTTAAACGCAACATGGAAAATCAACAATGATATTGAATAAAACAGCTTTAAGTTATTTCCAACCTATTATAACTACATGTCATTCACATACGTATATGGGGTATGGATGGTGACTGATCGTCCTCAAAAGACACCTGTGTCATTCAAATAGCGTAAATTTAAGTACCCCTTTTTATAAAATCAAATTTGTAAAATTATTCTATTAACATATTATTTTAAGTAATATTTAGTTTTCCTTAATCTATTTCATTTTAGTGACTTTATATTAGAGACCATGACTTTATTAGATGAATAATGGTACCGCCAACATGAAAAATTCTGTTTCTACTGCTTGTGACCGTAGAAGTCAACATTTTGTGCTAGATATGATTGGAGAGGAAGAGGCACTAAACTTCTATGTGCGCTATAAAATGACGACTACAATTTAAAAATACTACTGTCAATATAAGTAGTCAAATTTTACGGTGCTGTAGCTTGCATTTTCCATTTTTTGTATTTTACATACTGGACCTTAGCTGTATCTAATAAAATGGTGCATTCCTACATATTACATTATTTATGGACGACCCCTAAATACATTTAGTACAATACAATACTTTCATGAATTCCTTCGAGGGAAAGTTCGAAGTAGTAAAATGTGACTTTAGATAATGTAAGCATTTAATTAGGTCGTAAACAAGGCATCGAGTGCATATGACATATAGGGATCGCCCAAAAATGACGTAATTGAAATATTACTCTTGTGAAATAAGAAGGGTAAATATCTCGACAATTTTGAAAGCCAATAATATGCAAATACTATGTAGTACAAGGCAAGGGTGCTGCTCTTGTCTACAGTTAGCGAGTCTCCACTGAGAATTCACGCTTAATAGGATTTACTTACCTATTTTTATTTTTTAAAAAAAGCTACTAAAAATAAAGGAAGACTACCGGGAATCGAACCACGGTTATTGTGATTGCCGGTCACAAACGAAGCCCACTCAGCCAGCCCGTCTCCCAATGAAGGGAGACAAATGGATTCCCAATTCATCAGTGTAAACATTACATACAGATGGTGAGTATGTAGGCATGTATAGTAGTATTGTACAAACAGGCCAAGGCCTACGCACACTATGTTACAATTTACTATTACAGTTACTCACGAGATACACTATTTGGAATAGTCCTAGTACACTCGGTTCAGATCACTGATTATACTAGCTACTAGTGGTTATGGCTCGCTTCGCTCGCCTGTGTCCGTGTAAGGTTAAAGGTTACAGGATAAAGCATGAACAAAATGTAAATAGGTAGAAATTATGATCATTAATAGGAATACCCTCGAAGGTCCTATTCCGTACATACATGAGGGACCCCTTTAGCAAAGTTAAGGGAGGGGACCCTCCCTGTCTGGCCCAAGGCCTAACGGAGTTAGAAAAAGAGGCATTAATACTCAAACGGGTAGGGTACGGATACCCTATCCATGCCAGGCCGAGGGCCTGGCACGGGGATAGTAATTTTGGGCTAAAAGGCAATCAGCGGTCTCATAAATCAAATTGGCGGTACGATTTTAATAATAGGCTGTTAATTATTTATAAATTAATTGGCGGTAAGGGCAAATATGCCCAATACCCAAGCAGTATACCGTGCTTGACATCATGAGAGTCGTACTTGTAACAGATGGGGAGGGTGTCGGTGCCCTACCCATCCGGCGCATACACCTTGCCCAGGTTGTAAAGGGAGTGTAGAAGAGAATGTATAGCCATACGGGTAGGATGCGGGCACCATCTCTGTGCCACGCCTTTATTCTGGTGGGTACCCGCACCCTACCCGTGAGGCTACACATCTTCTACGCTCCCTTTTCAACCTGGGCAAGATGTATGCGCCGGACGGGTAGGGCACCGACACCCTCCCCATCTGTTACAAGTACGACTCTCATGATGTCAAGCACGGTATACTGCTTGGGTATGGACCGCAGGCCCGTTTCCACTATTTTTTTCCTGTTTTGTCCTTATATTTTAATTTTGTGTTTCGGTTTATTTCTTCAAAATAAATTTTTTTTCTTCAAAATAAATTTTTTTTCTTCAAAATAAATTTTATTTCTGCAAAATAATTTTTATTTCAATTCTACAAAAAATGTAATAACATTATAAAGCGACTTGGACTTGACGTATTTTTTTGTTGAGGGGGGAGGGTTGAATTTGATAGGGGGGACCCATTGTAATTTTTGAGGCTGTATATGGGGAGTTTTAGGTTATTATATCAGTAAAAATGGTAGCGAAAACAAAAATTACAATTTTTGCTGATATAATCACAACATTTGTGGTGACCCTTCAAAAACAAAATTTTAGTTTTTTCAAAATTATCGTAAGCCCACGTGAAAGAGCGTCCTTTTTACTACATTGTAGATATCGCTTTTTGAAATTTCATTAAAAATTGGCGTAGTACTTTTTAAATGCAAATGACATGTTGAACCGTCTACGCAATGTTAAATTATTTCGTTCAAGAAATGATTGGCGGCTAACGGGCAACATAAAATTTAAAATATTCCAACAATAACATCATCATGCACTAACAACTCGTAAAAAAAATTTGTTTCATATCTGGTCTCAAGTTGATATTTTCAGAGGGACCACCTAAAAATCCCCATATATATACTGCCTCAAAAATTACAGTGGGACCCCCCTTGTTGCCCCTGAGGTTCGGGGGTAATAGGACATCAGCCACTGCAAAGTGTTTCCAGGGTAAACCAACGTGGATCGTGGAGGTCTCCCACATGTCACCCCTTGAGTTTTTTGGGGTTTACCTCCTCCCCCTCCTATTTAAACATTTTGGTAAACATACATATAGTATACACATATTCTACAGACATTATTGAATTTTAAAGTCTCTGTTTAAAACACGAAGACATACGGTGCGGACTGTTTTATAGTAGTTACATAATGTTCTTTCCCTGTACTTACAGTACTTCTTTGTATACAATACTGAAGACCATATTGCTATGGGAGACCCGGAATAGGAACTTTTCCCTCTCTCATGCACTCATTTTAATCTGTTTGTTACTTTTTTACATTAAAAGTTTTATTGTAATGACAAGTAAATTTTATTATTATTTTTAATGTTTACTGTTGTCATAGCTTTTAGTTATAACTAAGTCAACATGAACGGGGATAGGACTATATCAGTATAGAGCTACCGTAGCAGCAACGGATTCCTACTTGTTTTATTTGTATGGTTTTTTGGTATCCATGACAAATGGCGGACATACATACAACTTGCCTTTTAATAGTATAGATTACTTGGGAAGCCTAACCAAACAATACAGGCTTTTGAATTCGCCGCACTCTTTAGGACGCAATATTTAAGCTCCTAGCTAAGGAGTCAGGAGTTTCTGTTTATTTTACAAGGCCGTGGTAAAGCAGGGTAGATTTGATCTCTATGAAGTGTCAAGTCATAGCCAGGGAAACACTATGTAACCATACATCTTCCTACATTATGGAAAGAACTATCCTATTTCCTATAGGACGACTTTCGATACTTGCTATATCAAGTTGGGGCATCAGGATATAGTAATCAGATCGGTTCTGCTGACGCATCAGATATTGAGCAGGCATTTTATCTTTACCATGAAGAGTCAGCTCAGCCGCTGAGTGGCGTTATTGCCCATCATAGGGGCCACCCTACTAACTGATTTCCGTACTCACTCAGTCTGTAGCTGCTTTTACTGGCCGTATCTACCCCACACTATTCCTTTCCTATCAGCGTATTCCAAAAGACAGCAGGAAATTTAACTCGTGGGTACAAATTGATGAGAAATCTCATGGATTTTGTGGAAAATAATGAGCTACTTTCTGATAAAAAGTTTGGTTTTCGACGAGGTAGGTCATGCCTGCATGCACTTATTGAAATGACGCATAACATTTATTCTGCCCTTGAAAACAAACAGTTATGCGCTGTATTATTTATTGACCTTCGTAAAGCGTTCGATACAGTTAAATATGTAAAGCTTATTTGAAAGCTTTATGACAAATACAATTTATCTACGTACTTAATTAGAATACTATGCAGTTATTTGACTGGCCAAGAGTTTTCTATAAAGCTAGGGGGTTTTATTTCTAAATCGTACTAAATAAATGGTCGAGTTCCTCAAGGAAGCGTTCTTTTTATACTATATTTTGACGATATATCACGGGTACTAAAAGATTCCGCTCTTTATGCTGATGATATTGAATCAGTGTGTGAAGTTGATACATTTTAACAACTGAAAGTTGAATTAGAGAATGTTCTAAGAAATGTACATAAGTGGTGTTTGACTAATGATATGCAAATACATTTTATTAAAACTAAGTCTAAGGTGTTTTATAAATCTAAATCTAAGCAAAAATTTAATTTTAAAAACATTATGTGTGGTTCTAACAGAGTTAAAAAAGTTGACAGTTTTAAATATTTGACGATTTATTTTGACAACTTTCTAAAGTTTAATATGCACTGCAATCATGTTATTCGTAAAATTTCATTTAAATGCTCACAGCTTGTTAAGTGTAAGCGATTTATAAAAGATAACCTACTACAAATTGTATTCAAATATTTAATATTCTTTCAACTTGACTTTGGGCTTACCGAGAAGGTGCAGTCTCTAATAACCTCTTACAAAAATGTCAAAAAATTATTGATACTTGCTCAAATGCATTTATTTGAAAGGCTACCACTTTAATTTGAATTCAAAACATGTACTTAAAATTCTTCAGAAAAGGTATACTAAAAGGAAACAAATAGATATCTATAAGTTGTATAAATCTTTTTCAATATTAACTGTCTTCGAAAGGTTGGCTTATATGACTGCTTCTATGACACGTGTTTTTTTCCCCAATCATTTCAACTAGCCTGTTTGCAAGAAATCAAGCGAAAAGACAATGGTCGTTCTTCACGTCACACTCATTTTCTTAAAATAAAGAAATGTTCCTCTTTCTACCATAACTCCTATCAATATCGTACTACCAAACTATGTAATTCAATTCCATTGTCAGTTCATTCATGTAAAAATATTATTTTCAATTTAATTTAAACAAATGGTTAATTGGGTTAAGATAAATTTAAGTATTAATGTTTAATTCATTAAAGTATTGTTATTTTTAATAATACTAATTTTTGTAATTTAGTTAGTATTTATTATGAATGTTTGTTTATGGAAATCAGCGCATGTCGCTGTTATGTTTGACAATAAAGCAATTACATTACATTACATGCATATACTAACATATGCTTTTCGCTCATTCATTATCTCGTACCTCAGCATGCTCCGTGCACCACGAGCCCAGATGTACCCCTTATAGATCGTGAGCAAATGAAGTCAACCCAATTATTTCCTATTTGTTACCGCCAAATCCCATCGTATCACGTTAACTCAGAGATTGTCTATACACAATGCCACCTAAATTATTGCCTATTTAGTACAGCACTACTACATTCATCATTTTAACTCAGAGATAATTCGTAGATGATGTTAACCAAATTATCATTTATTTAGCATCGCCTGACTCGTGTCATCACTTTAACTTAAGGAAAGTTCATAAATAATTATTTTTCAGTACCGCCTACTCCATTTCCATTCCAAAGGAAGCATTTTAGGCCCTCTACTTTTTATACTATTCATAAATGACATTATTGAAGGTATATGTTTACATAATCTGTATGTATTGTATGCAGATGATCTTATTATTTATATTGTGAATAGTAATATAGAGAATCTAGTTAACACAATGCAACTAGCTCTAAATAATATATGTAAATGGTTTAGCACTAATCTCTTAAATATAAATGTATCAAAGACTAAGTTAATGCTATTTCATAAGGCTAATGATGTTGTAAAATTTAATAATTTGTTAATTTTATGTGATGACACAGAGGTGGAAGTTGTTACTAGCTTTAAGTATTTAGGTATAATCTTAGACTCTCATTTAAATTTTAAAGAACATTATTTATGAGTCAAAAATCGGAAGTTTTTTTTTTAGTTTTAAATAATATTGAGAGATATTTGACTTTTAAAGTATTCTGCATAAAGCTCAATGCATGTTTCCTGACTATATATGATTACTGTGCTCATAGCTGGGCAGTACAACATGAGTGCGACCTTGCTAAAATTCAAAGAATGGTAAATACTTATTGTTAATTTTTCAGATTATTCTTCATTGAGTCGTAAGTCTCTTAAAAATAAAATAGGAATAAATGAGCCTACTGTCCTCGAATTAGCTAATGTGTCATCTGTACAAGAAAGGACTAAAAATATTATAAATATTTTTGTTTTTAAATTGTTAAAGTTTGGCTCTGATATAGAATACTTGCAGGACTTCGTCATAGTAAAAACCTCACACAGAATAACGAGATTTTCGGATGGAATCTTGTAATTTTGTTAAGTGTTCATCGACATTTACTCGGTAATTCTTATATCAAGTAGTTAAGGTCTGGAATGATTTGCCTGTTGAGCTGAGGTGAACTGATCTAAATGTAGCAAGTTTTAAACTCAGAATTGGTGAGCTTGCAACTGTTAATCGCAAGTCAAGGTGTTTCACAGTTTATAATCCGCCTTAAGAAATTTGTATTTATTGTTAATTTGTTTACGAGTAGCTTACTCTAACCTGACATGTATACTTCATTGCTGGATATCTGTAATTGGTTCTCTGATGTATGTGTCTTTTACTGAAAAACAGTATGTGTATGTGTGTACCTTTGCTGAGATATTGTGACACTTGAATAAAGCATAAAACAAACACAACAAAACAAACAAACAAACAATTGTGTTTTTGTATTTTCATTGAATTCATACTTTAATTAGTATCTGTTCCAGTATTGCGCAGGCGCAGCAGATACAATTTAAAAGCAATCAAAATTATCGTGAGGCCTTACTGCATAGTAGATATCACGTTTTGAAATTTCAATGATAACTGGCGTAGTACTTTTTCAATGCAAATGGCATTAAGTTTACTCAACGTGTTAAACTATTTCATTCAACACATTATTGGCGGGAAACGCGCATAGTAAAATCAAAAATATTCCACCAGCAACATCTACATACTCCGAAAACTTGCTAAAAAAGTGTTTTATGTATTGTCCAAAGTTGCAATTTTAGGAGGCACCCTGTAAAATTCCCCATTTCCTGGCTTATAAAACACTGCTACAGTTCGCACTAGTAAACTGATTTTGTTCAAAATAGGAAGTTCAAGGAACAAATGTAAAGAGAATTTAACTTTAGGAATAACCTTTGCGGTTTTGATGAAATAAATGTACTTCATAGATCATCTTTTTGCGTTACTACACTAAACTAAACTTATATTGCGCCTTTGTGAAAGCCAATGTTAGTGGAAGCTCAGCATCTACTTCGGGCCCCTGTTGACAAATCAGGCGCGAAGGCGCCGGATTTTTTTTATTGAATAAACGCAAAAAATTTTTTAAATACGTGTGTACATCCCCTAATGGTAACTTTAACATCGACCGATCGTGATTACATGATTTAGTTTTTTCCAACAAGCTTGCGTTTTAAAAATTCTTTTTCCATCCCTTTTCAAAATCTTAATTTTACCCAAAAACGGTCTTAGGAACTAGGGACGAGCAACACTTTTTATTGAGACTCGTTGATATAATTACGGAAGCAATAGAAAGCGGAAATCAGCTTGAAGCGCCATTCTTTGTCAATCCATAAATTCATATTCCCGAATCGGGGGAGGGGGGATTTTGGAATCTAAAATTTTCCCCAATGAGCTTCACTTATGGTAGTCTAGCAATAAGATACAAAAAATATGAATTTGAATTGCATTACTATGAAGAAATAGGTAATCGAACTTTCCTACCCATGCCCAAACGTGGGACTTTTACAACTGACCCAATAATCACAATATTTTTTCATTTATTTATTTATATATTATCTTTTACTATTGACCATGACTAATTTAAAATTAAAATGCAACTATTTATGAGTGTACAATGATAACGCAGAAGCTTTAAAGCAGTTAATTAAATCATTGCTGGTCATACTTAGTTAAGAATACTTTTTATGAATGATGGTGGAGATTGTTTTTAATTATATATCCAAATTCTCATAAACTATCCTAAACGTTGCAACGGAAAATGAAAGTGACATGCAACTATAAAAGTCATTACATATAAAAAAACCTAAAATAGCAAAAACTAAAACAAAATAAAAGACAATAATAATACATTAGGGGTATTCATAATCTCGCTATAACTATTTTTGGCACTATAAGACTTTCGCACTATAGCGTCACAAAACAAGCAGGATAAAGCGCGATATAGCGACTTTCAATTGTCGCCATGGAGACGGCATCTTGACTACATTCAATGTTGCGTGTTTTGCTACAAAAATAATAAGAATAGATGTTTGTTTATAATGTTAGTTGAATAATTCGTTACCTATGGCAACAATAACAACACGAACGTTATAACATATTACAGGATGGGGCGTTCAATATTCTAGACGACTTTGGCGTTATAGTGCGAAACTATTTAGCGCGAAAAATAGTTATAGCGAGATTATGAATACCCCTATTAAGAACAAAGTATTCTTAGTCTTAGTATGTCCTATGTTTGGTCGTGGGTATGAAAAGCCCTAGGTATGGTCGTGGCTAGGAAACGTCCGGGTAGGAAGAATCTGGGTAGGAAAAATCCGAGTGGAAAAGTCTGGGTAGGAAAAGACCTACAATCGAAGAAATGAGGTTTTCCATTAATAGGAGTCTAATAAATAAATTATCTTACGTGCTCTGCAATATTTATGAGTTAGAGTTGAAGCCAAAGTAGGAATTTTAAGCGCTGTAATACTGGCTTAGTAATATTAATTAAAATCTTCCTAATCGTTTAAGTATTTGTTTTTATTGATTTAAATAAGCAATGCGACTATATCCAAATTCCAAATAATGTATTAGTAATTTTACGGTAAAATCAGTAGCTAGGCAGCAATTTTAATGCCGAGTAATTTTTTACATTGGACAATTGGACTGTTTCTTCGTCGCTTAGTAACAGAAAGCTTTCTTATTTTGTTTAAATAAATTATTAGGCTTTATTAGGTCTATTGGTTGTACATTTTTTGTGTGATTTTTAGCTCCAATAATATAAAAAGTTTGCGATAAGTTTTAGAGACGCTCTACTTGAGATTTTGTTGTGCACACTTATTTTATGAGCAATTGTGTGAACAGCGAACTCCTTGTTGATCAGAAAGTATGTGCCCAGTTATCGCAATCGATTTTCAGCAGCATTGGTTTTAATTACCAACATAATAATATAGAAACAGTCCCTTAGAACTTGTTTATCATAATTTTAAAGATAAGTCTGAAATTATAACTGATGCTCTTACATAATAAGTAGCATAAATTTTTTGAAAAACGATATCGTTTGATACCTATATTTATCATGCCTATATTTCATAGCTTACGAATGTCTGTATAGTAGCAACGATATAAGTCACAACACATAATTAAATAAACTAGACAGGTTACATAGAAATAACGAATAACCCTTAATGCGTTGTGCTAAATGTAAATCAGGAATTAATTGGCTAAAATTATTTAAAATATATAAACGTTACAGTAAAAATGGTACTAGAAGGAAATAATATTGCAAACAATATTTTTACCAAACAGCGTTTTGCTTTTTCTTGTATTTGTGCATGAAGAGCTGCCCTGACGATAACATATTGTGCACCCACAATTATTGTATATGGTATTAGCATACACGCCTAAAATACGCACATATGTTACAAAATTGCTAAAAGTCCAATATGGGGGGAAATGGACTTAGATTAGATAATTAAAATACTCTGCTGAAAAAAACTCTTTGACCAGATAAATTGTGGTAGATATGTAAAATCTCAATCTCAAATGTAAAAAAAACGTTACAGCTCAGTTTCATGATGTGATAGACGCTATGGGTAAAATAATCTTCTTACCAGTATCAACCAAAAAGAATAGGGTTTAAGATCCAGACGAAGTTAGTCCAGCGTTGAGTTCCCCATTCTAAATCGAACTGACTGGAATGAGTTTCACCGGAGATGTTCTACCCGTGCAGAAAGTTGAGAAATTACACGGAGGCAGAGAAACAGACAAGAAGGCAGGCCGCTGTAGCTCCTCTAGCCCTGTCTCCCATCACCTTATGCTCATGTACAGTTCCCAAAAATTCATTGCGTATGAACTCTTCTTACTATATGTACCCAAATAATTATATATGTACATATATACTTTCTCCAGAATTATTTCCAGCACAAAACTTCCCGGCAATCAAATGGAGCTATACGTCGTATTCATATTGGGAACGTAAAGCCTTTTCAGAATTCCACTTTTTCTGTTTCGTTTCCCTCTATCAGTCTAACTACTCTAACTAGTAAAAAGATGTTGATACTTGTGAGGCAAGCAGCATGAGTGGTGGGAGCTAAATACATATAAGGGCAATACGCATCAAAGGATACCTCTTTATACTTCCTAAGTGCACCTACCATATTTTCTGTTTTCTATTTCCTCCAGTATGGAACCTGTACACGTAACCTCGCACCAGGAGTTCTTAGCCGAGCATATTTCATTGCTTTTAAAGCTATGTATATTAGTGAAAGAGACTCGCTGATTTTGTAAGCTTTCTTTTCTTGCCTTTCTCTAGTTTTTTCTTGCATCGGACATTGCTAGTTGCTACCTTGTAAGGTTCATTAACTGTGGATTATGGCTAATGGCATCACAGACTATTGATACGGTAGTGCAGCAGAATTAGGAGAATATCGTCTAAATTCATAAGCCAAAAGTTAAAAAAAATAAACGTAAAATATAAACGAGTTGGTTATTTACTTATGTTTGTAAATTGTGTTATTTGGTTTCAATAATTACAATCAAACGACAATTATTATCATTATGGATTATTGTAATTAGTATAATAATCCACGCAATAAAGCAATTGATGAAACGTATTGATAATTTGTATTTTTTGCTGGAGGTATTGAGCACTGATATTGAATTTAATATGCTAAAATATAAACTTCAGCAAAATGCATATCGAATAATTAAGTATATTTAACGGAATTCCCAATATTAAACTAGGTCGATTACACAAAGAAAATATTCCTAATCTATTAAAATGTCTGTTTACATTTGAAATTAATAACTAAACGAATTGGACAAGTAATAAGAACAAAAATAAATGCATTGTCATTATGGTGTGGACGACTAGCAAATGGATTAATTTCTCTGCAGTCATTGAATGTTTTAATGCATTATATTACTTTCAAATACATCAGATTTTGTAAATCTCCTATGATTGTAAAGCAAAGAAGGGTTTTAAAACGTACTTTTATATAAACAAAGGACGTGTTGAAAAATATTGTAAGAAGTTCTTCATTCGAATCTGCTGGTTGGTTAGTTTCTGAAGAATCGTGTAAGTGCAGATGTGATTGCACTACATAATTGTGTGCTCGGCTGGAATGTCCATATGGACTGGTATTATCGAGAAGACAAGGGGAGAATTACGATACCAGGATTCGGCGCATTCAAGGATGGTTACCCGGCCATATCTCTGGGAAGTGGTTGTTCCCCTGTTGCTTGGATCCTGCAAGTTGCTCTCTCTCTCTCTCCTCTCTCTCTCCCCCTTTGCACGCTGTTGCTCTGCTGACTGTTGCTTCACTCGACGTGAATCTTGTTTGAACGTCCTCCTTTAGCTTTCCTGTTGCTCTGACTACCGTTTCACCTTATATCACAATTTGAAGCAGCTTTATAACTATAACCAGCCGCTGTGTACTAGAAATGTTTGGTGCGATATCCCCTCCATTACGTAGTGTAGTGACAGCACTACAAACGACACTACTGTCAAATCATAAGTCATTGACAGTTCTACCAAGTCGATGCGATCCATTCCCTATAATGGGAATGGATATTGAATTTTGCGGTTTTTGAGAAGCCAGGATGATCTTATTTTTATAATTTTCAACCCTGGCATGGAAAAATCTTACGTGAATATTAGCTTTTTGAGCTAGTATAATGAATTGTAATTACAGTAAAAAATGCATCAAATACATTAAGTGCAAGGAAATAGCAACCGTGTATTTACAGAAGTACACGCTCATTACCAATGAATTATTAAATATTAAGTTATTATATTTAACATTCCATTATAAAATAAATAACTTTTAAAAGCATAGTAACTAAAACTCTGTCAGTTGTCAATGTGCACAATTCACAGAATAAACAGGTAAAGGGATTGGATACATGGGGTTGTAAATTATTGCGTAAGTTACTTTGCTGCTGAAAAGACTAGCTTACTCTTTTGATTTTGACATTAATAATATGCGATACAGGGGTGGCAAACTTGGTTACTTGAGATACTTGCAAGCAGTAGAGAACAGACAGAAAATTTTTATTTTTAAAAGCAGACTCCTCCGATTAGGATAACCCAACTTAAAAATATGAAACTGTACACTATTTATATCTCCTTAATTATAATTTTAATTTATACATATTATGAAAAACTGTTTCATAAAGGAGTGTATAAGTTGCAGTCTTGTATGCCCAGTTGGACCCACACACGAAAAAGTTGCATCTCGGTTAACTAAGGCTGTAGGCATACAATTACTACAGAAGAGAATATTGCAGGGCTTGCTCCCTCGTATCGTCTCGAAACCACGATTTCTTTCAAAACAAACTCTGCGTAGTCAAAGTGAATATATTATAGCAACTGAGTTTACGACATTTTTATTCCTTTATGAGACCACCAAATCGTTCAATACGGCTTACGATGATAGTAGTCCCATCTACTGTTTCAACAACGAAAGTCGTCAAAGCAAAACCTCATCTCATTTTCCAAGTTTCCTCATGTCGAACAAACCTTGTAACTCATTTCCATCTGTGCATGAAACCACATGACTTTTCAAATTATATAATTTAGACTGAAATTGAGGTTGTGGGAAAAATGGTTGTAATTTGCTATGTAATACGCCATAGTAAAATAGATTAATGTAGGTTGAGAGTGGATAATGGTGGCCGGTGCCATAGTGGTAGCTATCAACTGTGTATTTGAAACGAGTTGATTATAACAAGAATGTATTTTTGTTTGCGAAGTTCGACTTCCAATCTACTGATTCTGCAACTTTGAATGTAAATAGTTTTCAACTATTCCGGATGTAATCAGCGCGCAGAACACAAGCAACCATTACCCACTTTCCCATACACAGTGAAATCCGGTTATATAAGGGACCTGGATTAAAGGGAAATCGGGATTAAAGGGACAAATTTAAAATATTTGGTTGGCCAACTATGTTTTCTGTGTTAAAAATATCCGGATTTAAGGGAACCGATATAAAGGATAATCCGGTTAAAAGTGGTAAATTTTAGACTGTTTTCCCAGCAAACCACGTTAGGCAAATAATAGTCGGATAATGGTTGGACCACTGGTCACGATTTGAGAAAGCAGACAGTTGGAAGTGTCGCCGCGAGCACTGGTGGCCGGACTATCATGCAATACCTGCGGCCCAAGGGTGGAACGGTCAAAAAAAAGGTCAAAGGATCTTTATTTGTAAGGGGTTTGGTGTTTCTAATCAATTGATCAGATCTTTCAACACGAACCCCCGTGTGGCTAGCTTACCCCGTACTAACACAGAGCCAAGTAAGCCTTTAATGACATAGGTCACCACACATGTGGAGAGCCCGGCGTTTAAGATCAACTTTCTCACGAAAAAGATCCGAGGCAAGTGGGAATGGAACCCGCGCCGCGCCTTGTCGACAGTGATGGAGAGCCTTAGACGCTATGTCTCGCCCGGCACCACTGGACCACCAGGGCTCTCTTGGTTTATAACGCCAATGGGCCGCTCATTAAATCTACACCGTTTGACGTGTTTGCCGACAATTATCTGCTATATATTCGACCACTACCCATCCAATAGGCACCCTACATCAGATTCATCCACTCAAAAACATATTTTTACCGGCCTAGTATCCACCCATTTTTCCTATTCCCCTTTCACCCTTCCTAAATGCCATGAAAAATCATAAATTCATCCATTCACATCAAGCACTATTTCGAAACTTTTGCATAGACATTTTTTAGTGTTTACTACAAAACTAAATTATCAGTCTACCACAAAATTCGGCAAGCATGGTAAATGGCGCACAAAAATATTGTTTTGAGGCTGAATTACCTACATTATTTGTAATTTACTTAACCGGTGCCACAAACAGAATAAAGCATTGCAAGTTCCTTTCTAAGCCTAAGAAAAATCTTCATTACAATTCACTTTAGGTGGGGTTTGGACGATTAAAATGTGAACGCTTCCCCTAACTTTGATAGTTTGATGTTAGAATAAAATATACACCAATTCCGGACACCCTGACTTTTGAAAGTGTAGTGTTGTATTCTGTGCAGGGTTTATTTTGTTCGATGCTTTGGTATTTACCACTGATGACTGAATTATGTGGTCCACAACTATTACGAACTTCACAATTTGACTTCTGATTTTTCTAGAACGTTAAATGCCATTAGAAAAAGAACAGGATATGCACAGAACACGACATTGCACTAAATGAAAATACGGATAACTACAAGTATTTAGTTATTTTTCCTGATTTAATAATCGATAAGTCGTGAAAAATTACACTAATCACACTAATAGCTGTAATATAAACAAAGTAAAACTCAGGTTTGTAGTTAAGTATAACTATTATTGTCACCAATATTCACAAACTAACTTGCAGAATTCATGCTGTTGGTTACGGTTTCCAATGCGTTGTGTTGTAACTTGTGAGATATTAATTCTACTCTGCAACTAAACTGAAAGCCGCGCTACTTCCTCTGTAAGCAGTGAGTCGTGATATTGGCAAATCTACCGTCGGTCCATCCGCGGCCAACCAACTAAAATCGGCTCGTTATTCCCCTACTAAAAAACACTAGTGGTTTATTGGCAGATTTATAGTGGAAATTGTCGCCTTTTAACGGACATTAAATGGACTATGGACCAACATAAGAGACCATCCTAGGACCAACTAACGGTTTATAAAGTCGACCCTCTAATATTTTGGCTTAAAAGCCAGACTTTTATCCGTGGCCAACTGTTTTCCGACCAGCCACTCATAATCGGACCAAAATCGTACTTTTATTTGCCTTCCCTGGTTTGCTGGCTTTAGTATTTTAGACCACTTATAAGGAAATCTTCAAGAAATATGATAAAAATAGTGAATAAGACAGTCGAACAAGTGGAGCACTGCTATATTGTACGTGACAACTACACTAAACTTATCATACCGTTCATTCGTTTGTGTGTATTTATACAGCCAGATATCCACCCAATCGGGTATGACTGCCTGTGTTCATACTTTAATCTCAGATGGTTGGAGCACCGCAAGAAAATATAGTATCTGCTACTCCTCATCTTTATGTTAATTGCCTACACTTATATTTGGTTTTTGTTGCTATCTTTATGCAGACCAATTAGCGATAACTTATTTTAATTCCTTATTTAGGAACGCACATGCGTTTCCGACCTAGATTACTCTTGGTCGAGAAAGTGCAGTTGGGTAGAGTCAAGTAGGCAGAGGTAATCACTCCCTGACTCAATGAAATACGCCCGCTCGCGCACCCCGCCAGTTAGCCCTCCAATTATCCACGAGCGAAAGTAGCAGCAGCTACTTACAGTGGTTTGGAAAGATATGTTGAATTGACTTATTACGTTCATGCTTACGCTCGGAAGCGAGCAGACTTTTGTCGTCTTTTCATTGCTATCGCCTCTGTCGCGATCAGTATTAAACTGATACAGGTAAACGACAACAAACTCAACTACTTTGAACATTCATCCAATTCTCAAAATCTCCTCGCCAAGCCAAGTTTTACCACTGTACCATTCTCGTGCGAGAGGGTCTAAGTTGGCTCCCCGGCTAGGGTTCCCTCTACAGATCCAAAAAAGAATCCGCCGAGAATTATTTACGACAGAGCAAGCTCCCCTAAGCCACAAAGCCGAGTCTTTATGTATTGGTTGTATGTTGTTAACTTCGGATATAAATCTATTTATATGTAAATGGTAACTCTTCAGAGGCCACCATTGATGATTGTATTGCACAGGGTGATGTTAGATTGTTGAAGTCGAATGAGTTCAAATTTCTACATCTAAATATTAATACGTTAAATAATGCCAAATTTGAGTGTGAAGGTCTTGACACAAAATTATAAGTTAGATGTGGTTTGTATCTCTGAATCTAAACTTACTGTTAGCATGGCAAACGGTCCAATTCTTATCGATGGCTACAATGTTTTTAGGCAGAATAGGAGTACTGGCTTTGGTGGTGGCAGAGTTGTTTATATTAAATCGTGTTGTAGCTATGTGCCTTTGTCAACTGATGAGATTAGTGTCTTAGCTGTACCTCTTGGTTTGGAAATAGTAACTCTTAAGTTATTTCCTTCCTATTGTAAGCCAATTATACTATCAGTTGTTTTCAAGCTACCAGTTATGAACAAAACTTTATTTTTGCAGTACTTTGCTACGTACCTTTTTGGTTTAAATAATTTGGGTTGTGAAATACTGTGTACAGGCGATTTTAATTTTGACTTGAATGTGAAAGAATCAAAACGCAATGAGCTGTTAAATTTATGTAGAAGCTATAGCCTGAAACAGCTTATTGATACCCCAACTAGGTCAACGGTACACACACTCCGTTTTTGACCATATTTATGTATCTAACCCAAGTTCCGATCATTATGCTGATTATACAGTGCGAAAAGCTACAAAAATTAAATATAAGCCTAGGGTTGTGAGTTTACGTAAATTTAAGAATTTAAATTAAGAAACAATGTGTACTGACTTAAGTCAAATTCCATGGTCTACAATGTGTATGTTTGACGACTGTGATGATATTTTTAATTTCTTTGAGCTATCCATAAATAGTGTTATTGACTTGCATGCACCTATTGTCAAAATGCGAGTGTGCTCTAAACCTTTACAATGGTTGACAACTGACTTGAGAAAGCAAATGTACACTCGACATAGTCTTAAGTTAAAAAGCATAAGGAATTTTGATAATGCTTTATGGAATAAGTACAAGTCATTACGCAATGAAATAAATAATGAGATTAGATTTGCGAAATATAATTATTTTAAGAACGAATTTTCTGAAACTCCAACATTAACAAATGTTTGGAGTGTGTACAATAAGCTTGTAGGGAAATCGAAGTCAGCAGTTGTTATAACTAAATTAAATTTTAATGGGGATGTAACCAATGATACTGATGTTATATCTAATGAGTTAGCTAAAGCTTTTACATTGCAGCCGGCATGTTGTAATGACTTAGATGATTTTATTCATAGTGTTGTTTGTAATGGACCTCCTGTGCCCTTTACTGAGGATAAAGTTCGGTCTGCTTTTTCTCGTGTAAAACAGAAACATTACAATTTTCATGAAGTTCCTTACATTGTATTGAACAACGGCATGAATACTTTAGCTTTACCTCTTGCACTAATGTTCACACAATTTTTATTTCCATGTAAATATCATCTAATTTTAAGACTGCTATTGTAACTCCACTTTATAAAGGCAAAGGTTACAAGAATGATCGCTTTTTATATCGCTCTTTTTCGTGTTTACCAATTCTGAATCAATTATTTGAGCAATCGCTGCATGCTCGCATTATGTCAAACATTCAATTATAAGAACCATTAGCACGGTTTAGGAAAAATCGAGCATGCCAATCAGCAACTTTACAATTTATACAGGATTCTTTTAGGTATTTAGATGTGAAATGTGGCAGAGTAATTGCAATTTTTATTGATTTACAGAAAGCATTTGACTCTGTAAACCATAGGAAACTGTAATTTAAATTGAGAAATGATTTTGGCACATACCCACATTTACTTAAACCTATGGCTGATTTTTTAATAATTGTCAATTTAAAATAAAAATTGATGACTTCATTTTGGAAAGTTAATGATCTGAATATGGGAGTTCCTCAAGGTTCAGTATTAGGGCCATTATTGTTCATTATGTATATGGATAAAATTAGTAATGCCATATCTGGTGGCGTAAAATTTAAACTGTACGCAGACGAATTGGTAATGTACTTCTCGCACTCGAGGTTTGAAGTTATGATAAACTCAGTTCAGATATGTTTGGATTCTCTAACTGTTTGGTACAATATGAATGATTTGTACATTAATATAAGTAAGACGAAATTTATGCTACTTTACAAGTCTGGTGACTCAAATATTCCTGAACCTGACAGGGTCGTATTTTATCGTAATGGTCAGGATATAAAACGGGTGTATACATTTAACTACATTGGTGTAATTGTTGACTGTATCTTGAATTTTAATGAACATTTTTCGTATGTAAAACGTGTTAATGCGGCAATAGGGGCTATTTTAAATATTAAACGGTATTTAGACTTTGGTACTTTTGTTGTGATGCTTAACGCTTATGTTATATCAGTTGTTGACTACTGTGTGATAGCTTCTAGGGGTTCTAGATCTAATGCTAAGCTTCAATCGTTACAAAATAAACTAAATCAAGCTATTATTGCTTTCTTTAATATTAGGCATGTAAATGTAAATCAGAGTGATTTGTTGAAAATGTGTAATGCGTTGTCAGTGTGTGAGAGAATTAAGTACTACTCACTAATCATTGTGTTAAGAACTTTAAAGTACGGTTCGAATATTATTTATTTTAAGAACATCTTTATGCTAAAGACGTCAGCAAGGCAAACGCGATCGACCAATAAATGCTTGCTTGATTGTTTAAGGTTCAACTCAGAAAGTTATAGAAACTCGCCATTTTATAGATTTACTGATGAATGAAATAATATTCCTGAGGATATTAAGAGGTGTGTGTCACTTGAAAGTGGGGAATTTGAATTGTATGATATTGGCCCTTTCCGGAGTGAGTTGATAGAGTATTTAGTAGGAAGCAGGAACGTTTATATGTATAGCCCTTATATTCCGCCGTAGTCTATGTACTGTTGCCTTCCTGCTTTTTTGGTTATCAACAAATATTTCTTTGGCTTTGATTTATCTGATGTGTATGTATTAATTTATATTGTGTCTGTATGAACCTATATTGTGTGTATTAATTTATATTTGTCCTAGTATTTATTTAGTGTCCGTAATTTAATAACAGTATATGTATACTGAACTGCCTGACATTTTAATAAAATTAAACTCAAACTCAATTAAAACATTTTAGACCTTAATCCTACAAAATCCGCAACAACGCTTTCATTAGTTTATATTTTAAAAGTAGTATCTTTTTATTACTAAGTAATAATCCAAATATATTATTAATTCCTAAATTACTAGTATCATACAAAATTTCTACATCACCTTTAATATCTTCATTAAAATTACTAGTTTTTACATATAACGTTATGCTATTAGTATCGGTTTGAATAAATTTTACACAATTACACTATTTAGGTTTCAAATGTTTATACACATTAACACATTATATTTTTAGATTTTTATTTTTTTATCCTGCCTTTTTAGAATATTTTTTTGTTTCAGTTTAAAAAGTCCTTTTCAAAATTTGATTTTGCATGCGTAATTTGGTATTTCTATCAATATATGGTTTCATCCAAGCACTTTGATTATAGTTAATTGCATAATGAATTTTATATAGTACTAATCCATATTGTAGAGCTTTTTCTAAAAATCTGTAATCACATACTTACTCTTTTTTATATTCTAAACTTGCTAATAAGTTTTTAAAGTATTTAAATTTTTATGTTCTAAACTAGCTTTTGAATTTTTCGAACCTTGACGTTCTTTATTATTGAATTATTTATATTAGTACTAAGATAATTTTTCAGCTTCTACTATTTTATTCATAGGGAAAAATGGATAATCAATATGATTGTCTTAGGATTATGGATGTCATTGTAATTTCTTAAGATATTGTAAATCCAATTTAAGTGTATACCCAACATCGCTATCAATATCTAGTTTCATTATTTTACTATCTCGTGATAAATTATTAATTTTTTCTTCAGTGCACCATTCAAATCCATAAAGAGGTAATTTTTCTGACGTAGCACAACCATATAAATTAACAGCATCAAGGTGCTAGGTATGATGATTTCTTGGGGGATCATAATTACATATATTTAACATAAGTTCTAACATCCCTATACATTATTCTCAATAATCCACCTCTTATTTCCTCCATTAATCTTAAAAGCATATCTGGATCTGTTAAAAGTTCTTTTTAAAATTCAGTCATTTTCAACATAGTATCCAAAGAAAATCCAGAGGTTGGTATATTCTGTGCAGGATCTAATTCATAAAATTTTTAAGATAAATCTCTAAATGATTTAAAGCTATCAGCTAATATATTAATAATAATTTATTAATTGGCACGATTTAACCAAAGTTCATACAACCAGACTCAACCAGTCACTGTGGGTGAGGAAATAGGAGGCTACCGCGTCAGATCATCTTGGTCTTTGTACCCTTTTACCTATCCTCTTCCCCTCCTTCACAGTAAAGGAGTCCCATTCCCTAGGCCCCTACAGTAAGTAGTGGTCACTAAGGAGCACTGAAGGAGATTAGGTTTCAATCAACCATCCAGTGACGTTTACCGTACAACACCGAGCCGTAAAAGATTAGCAGTGGCCGAGGATCAAAGGTAGGTCTGAGACTGTAAAGTTCGTTACAGTCTGCAGTCCTAACCGCTCACCCAAGCACGCCTGCTTCTATCAGCCAATATCAAAACATCACATGTGAAATATATTTCCATAATCTTTAAATATATATTTTTTACCATTTTTATTAGCTTTAGTCTTGAAATAATTTCATACTTTTTTACCTGTTATAATCTTTGAAATTTTTTTATTTTTATGGTTATCATAAAAATCCTTATAACTAGAATATCTATTATATTAAAGTTTTTTTAAAGAATTCAACCAGAATACGCCAACACTCCTTTTTAGATGCTGAGCAGGCATCTATTCAATTGGTTTTGTCTCTCTGTCTGTCCGTCTGTTGGCCATACTCTACAGGTCACAGTTTTTAAGTGATTTCTTTAAAACTGCTTTCAAACGCTCACAAATGCGCGCAAGACACCAGTTATCCACAGTTAACAGTTAAATGGACTCATGTCAAAATTTTGTATTGTGTTGTCCACTTGACACGGGGAAATCAAATCCTGTCCCGTACCGTCCCGAACGCTTAACGTAATCCACTATAAATAGCTTACCATTCCCAAGTACTACCTAAGGATTCATGAATACATTATTCTAATATTTTGGTTTGTCTGATAAAAGAAGTATTTACTCCATAAAATAGCTGTAAATATATGGTTGCAGGAAAAAGTATTCAAATATCACTGAATGAAAATAAATATATCACTGCAAAAACAAATAAGGGCGCCATTTAAGAAACGCAAAAATTTCACTGAAGCGCTAAATTACCACCCTAAGGTGGTATTAATAATGGTTTTACTGGTTTTAATAATCGACGAAAGCACAATAATTTGCATTTAATAATTATTTATTATTGTAAACGACAATCTCACATTATGTAATGAACATTACACTATAATTTACATTGTAAACAATCAATCTACCAAAGCTACAATAATTAGTTACTTAATGAACTTCATGTACTCTAGATAATTTTTAAAACTGGCCATAGATTTTTACGAGCTCTTAATGTTTACTTTTTTATACTGCGCGGGTATTTTGCAATTAATTTTATTTATAATTGAATTTAAATGTTGGCAAGGCAGACCAACGTTGCACCAATTTGTTCTGCACGAAATACAGTAACTTACTGTTCAACTTGGATGACTTCATTTGTGCCTGGCAAAAAAGTTGAAAGCTGCTCCATTTAAATTCTTACAGCAAAAAAACTATTAGTGCAATCTTGATCAATAACTACACAGCACTGCGCAGGAGTTTTATGAGAGTTTAAGCTGAGGCGCTGAGCTTAAGCTCAGCATTTACAAACGCTAAAAAATAGGTCCGTACTTATCAGGGGTCACATTGGTACTAAGGAATAAACTACTCACAAATGAGTGTTTGGACGGGGGTAGAATTTAGCCCACAGGAGACTGCCCACAAATATCGTTATAGCTGGGTCTTCGTTCTGAACTCGACGAGGGTAGTCGTGTACTTCTCTCTGTCCTGAGTACTATCAGAAGGCCTTTTATTTCGATTTTGGATCTTTTGGGCTTGAATTCCTCTGTTCACGAAGCACCTAGTGGTTGCGGGTTTAGCGTGTCGGAATTTAGTTGTCGATTTTCTCCTATCTTCACCTTGGACAACTTTCGATATTTGAGATAGCGTATGTCTACATATCAAAGCTGTTTTGCATATTGTAAAACTAACAAGTAGGAAGATATGTAGCTTCGGTGGAGAGGCAGTGCTTGCCACATTGCTGCTCTACTGAAGTTATTTTGGAGTTGTCACAACGTATTTTCGGGCACGTTGACCCTAGCCAATAGCACTACCGGCAATCGCTAGAATATCTCTCGTATTTTTGTGAATAGTTTTGATTAGCTTCGCTTAATTACATGCAAGTTTATACTATATGCTGGTAATTCGGGAATTTGCATTCCACCAACGACTTCTGCCGTTGATAAATACCAGTACTATGGTCTGATTTAATTGTCAATTCTGAGCAACTCATAGGCATAGTCATAGTCACATAATAGGTATACGCTTAGAGATTAAATTGAAAGTTTAGTGCGAAAGTTTCTCGTTCTTGCTCACGCATACTTTATAACGAGTAATTAAAGCAACTTTCATAAATAAAGACATGTTTATAGTAAAAAGGATCGTTCTGCAATGGGCCTATAAGTGGCCTGAGCGGCATTCCAGTAGCTTCATGTTACTGGATCTCCTTATATAAAAACTTTATTAATCACTGTTGCACAATTGCAATAGCTGTACAGCTCAGTATACAATACAATACAATCGTTATAGCTGGCGGTTGGTATAGTGACAACAGTACTATACACAAAAAAAGATATATTTTTGGATGGGGTCACACTTAATGACAGCAATAGTATCAATATAATAATTATTTCCCGGGTAGAATCGAAAACGATTTGAGACTTACTGTTATTAGTCTCTTGGCGTCCCGGTTGTCACAAAGTAAAATTCACTTTTCACACAGAGCTTAGCAATGGAGTATCTACAATTGACACAACTATGACCAAGGGTCGGGGGTTTCGACGTATTTTAGGCATGAAATTGAGTTTTTGGAATATACTTTGCTGTTTTGACGAAAATCTTAAACTGCCTTAGCCATTTCTTAAGCCATATGTGTTCGCGTTACTACGGCAGGGTTCTAGTGGTTCTACTCTTTTGTTGAAGCAAAAATATTTACTGAAAGCATGAAATCCAGCATGAAATTCGCGAAGGGCAGGATTTTTTTCTCGAGGGTTACCGTAAATAGTTCCGCTACAAGTCATTTAACCCACTTAATCTACTGATGACATCATTTATGAATTATCTCTTGGTTGCTGCTAAAATCTTAAGCATAGAAGTTGCTTAGTGAGTACTTAAAATTATCTATGACTAAAGCCCGCTAGGTTTGAAGCTAGCCGATCTTTACGGTGTCCTTTCTCAGTGAGAGTGAGAGAGGAGAGAGTCGATCCTTCTACTACTACGTTACACGCCAAAGGCTGCCTTGGTTGTTTTGCTCTATCCTTTACAGTAGAAAAGTCGTGAGTTTGCAAGTGTAGCAGTAGTCCGAAGAAGGTTGAAGTTGAAGGTGCAACGATCGCAAGTTGTTCATAAGATTTTAATTACCAAGCACATTTATTTTATTTAGTACTCATGTTGTAGTTTTATTTAGCATGAGTTATAAATTGCAAATCCTTGGTACCTTCAGAAGAATTATTTTGTCATCAGCCGAAATATTATAAACATGATATAGTGCCGCAGTGCGATTACGATATTCAGTTGAAATTGTGAGTTATCAAACTGCAGTTTGAACGGTGCCGTAGTATCTATTATACTGCAGTCACAAATTACAAAATACTACCTGTTGAGTATTGTTATCCGATTTCGTTGAACTCGGTTTGGGTAGACCGTTAATTCAGTAATAAACCAACATGTCAAAAAGTAATCAAAGCAGTGTGAAGGTAAATCTTATGCAATAATTTCATTCAACTTATTTAATGCGTACTTTCTCGACTTTCTGGTTGTAGGACAGTCGTCTTTGGTCTTTTCCCCGAGGGACATTTTCCCCCCGGAGTCCGGACACTTTCCCCCGATAAATAACAGCGGACATATTCCCCCCAAACTTTTATTAAGGTCACTGAAGTGGAAGTGAACATTCTTGTAAGATACTTACTGTTGTTTAGTGCCTTGAATTCTTAGTTCAAGTTCTTATTAGTTCTCGCCGCCCTGGTCCGGGGTTACTTCGGAAACTCATGCCCAACTTCAATAACTCATGCCCCAATTTAAAAAGCTTTAAAATAATCGATATTTAACCGAATTAACACTGAATCAGGCTCCTAAAGCTGCCTGAAAACGGATAGGTTATATATTTTCCCCTCCCGCCTCCGGCGGCTGAGGGAACAAATATAACCTAACCGTTTCCAGTCAGTTTTTCCTACCCCCCCCCCCCCAAAAAACCTAACCTAACCTCAATGATAACATACTTCGAGGGGTAGGCAATACTGACAAAATAACAAAAGCACGGAAATATGGCTCAAAATTATATTATTTATTGTGTGTATTTATTGTTATATTTATTTATTTACGAATTTATTGTGGGGCATGAGTTATCGAAGTTGGGCATGAGATAGCATGTTGGGGCATGAGTTTCCGAAGAACACCCCCTGGTCCTAGTGAGTTTTAGTTCCAAAACCCAAAAAAATTCTCAGTTCTAGTTAGTTCTAGTTCTAAAATCCAAAAAATGTCTTAGTTCTAGTTATTTCTAGTTTTAACTTCACTTTTAATTGTTGATAGTTAGTTCTAGTTAGTACCAAGTTCTTAGTTCCATCCAACTTCTTGTTAGCTCTTAGTATCCAACTTAGTAGTTAGTTCTATTTCGCGATTTGCTTTTAAAATGTTCTAGTTCTCAAAAGCCTAGTTCTACGTAGTTCGAAAATTTGAAATTGGAGCCAAAATTTCAGAGGAGTGGCCTATGTAAGGCTCCAAAATTCAAATTTTGTAGTTCTAGTTCTTAGTTTTCACACTTTTCACAAAGTCCTTGTTCTTGTTAGTTCTAGTTCCTAAAACTTAAATAAATCTTGGTTCTAGTTAGTTCTAGTTCCTAAAACTTAAATAAATCTTGGTTCTAGTTAGTTCTAGTTCCTAAAACTTAAATAAATCTTGGTTCTAGTTAGTTCTAGTTCCTAAAACTTAAATAAATCTTGGTTCTAGTTAGTTCTAGTTCCTAAAACTTAAATAAATCTTGGTTCTAGTTAGTTCTAGTTTCATGAAATTTTAAATATTTTAGTTCTAGTTATAGTAAAATTTTATTCACAACTAGCGCATTATTACGGTATAAGGACATAATACGCCCGGACCTTTTCCCCCCGGACCTTATTCATCCGGACCATTTTCCCCCGGACCTATATTTTAGTAATTAGAGTTAAGTAATGGCATGGAAGTGAGGATATAATAAATAAGCCATAATTTTGTAGACATCATTTATGGAACCTCCCCCCTCGAGTTGAAGTGATGGCAGAGAATTAGATAATATATATTCAATGAGTTATAATCTTGTTTACATCATTTAGTGACCACCCCGGATTTAAAGTGGTAGCTTGGGAGCGGGAATGTAATAAATAAGTAAAACGTTTGGTCACGTCCTTTATGGACCACCTTTAAGGAGTTAAAGTAATAGCATGGGATTTCGTATATAATAAATAAGTAAAATATTTATTGGCATCATTAGTGGACCACCCCAGAGTTGCACTAAATGATGTCAAAGGTAGTGGTAGTGGTGGTCCCAGGAAAAACCGATTAGTGGTTGTATCTCGGGAAATATCTGGGAGGTCCGGCCGTCCGGCGCAGTTGAATCAAGGCACTATTTGCAAAAATGATTAATCCCCGGCTTACAATTTTTATGCAAAAAAAAAGCAAACACAAGGGGCCTGTACCTCTCCATACTAATTTTACGGAATTGGCCCGATGCACTCAGGGCTTAGCCTGGAAAAGGTGTTTACCAAAGTACGGCAGAGCATCAAAATTTAACTCTGGCCGTATTAGGGTAATACATATGTGAGAAACATCTCGGCAGAATACTTGATTCCCAGCTCCGGTCCAACGCCGGCATTTGTCAGAGATGACGATTAGAGAAATTATGAGCGACATTGTTGAGTTTGAGTTTGGCTTTATTCACGTGTCAGATCATTCAGTACACAATGTATTGATATCAATTGACGGACACCTTATAACTACAAAACTAAATATTAATACTATACTTAAAATAAAACAAAATTAAAAAATTTAGTTGAAAGAAATGCCGGGTTGTATACAAACACATTAAATCAAATTACAAATCAGTCAAGTGTCAGTCTTTCTCGTCATCTCGATCCTGCCTGACTTACATTTCAATGTCAGAAGAAATAATCAAACCACGAAGTTAGTGAAATTGTGAAAAGTTACCAACTATCATTCACGCATTTACTAAAAGTTTTAATAAATTGGAGCATTTTCTAATCATTGTATTACTATTTGCTACCCAACAATTACCTACAGAATAGAATAAATCTATATTTAAAAACTTGGTCAGTGGTACATTACTGAAATAACACTGAAGTTGTTACTTCCCAGATTAGCAACATATCTTTCGTGACATAATATTACTGGTTATCTTCGATGAAGGATCAAATTCATGTCCTTCCATTTCTTGCTGAAAGTAAATTAATATGCTTTCAATTTTATCGAAAAGCAAAACTGTTTTCTTCCATCCACAATAAAGAAAACGGACGAAAACGGTTTTGTTTATCAGTAAAACTGGAAGGACACGGATACGCTTTGGTTACGCCCCTGTTCGTAGTGGCTGCATTCGTAGTGTGTTGTTTCGTCGAAATTTTTTCGTAGTTGACAGCATTCGTTGTCAAGCTGTGTTCGTAGTTGACATTATTCGTTGTATGAATTTTTTGCTCTTTGGAGACAGTGATGGCTCTTAGAAGGGCCGTTGGTTAATGAGGTTTAACGTACGAATTCAAGAATCATGATTAAATATTTGTAAAAACAGTACAGATAAAAATAATGTAAAGTATTTAAAAAATTAAAATATTATTATTCCACCTATAAAAGGTGTTTTCTCTTAATTCGGTCAAATATTTAGTCTTTGTGTGCTCAACACATGACGGTATGTGTCCCATATGGTCGTTAGTCACAGTGACAGTCTTATTAGTGTGAAGTATAAGTCGCCCGGGATAAGCACGACCATTAATCTGGCGGCACCATAGTACCAGCTTCCATTTTCTGATTCTCTTTCTTTATATTCAAAACCATTAAACGTACCAACCTTATGACCCCACGTTTCGTTTTTCCAATAATTTCGAATTTAATTCCGTCAACACTTACATTGTCT
The DNA here is from genome assembly GCA_949802685.1 of Dicyrtomina minuta. Classification (NCBI taxonomy): domain Eukaryota; kingdom Metazoa; phylum Arthropoda; class Collembola; order Symphypleona; family Dicyrtomidae; genus Dicyrtomina; species Dicyrtomina minuta. Next base: position 72,393,091 of record OX461808.1, on the reverse strand, counting down.
TCACAATAACCCGATTTTTCGAACTCAAAATCACTGGTTTCAAGAGAGGATTCCATTTTACCAACAATATTTTACCACAACGTGTAAAAAGAGAGATATCAGAGCAGAAAAAAATTGTTACAACGAATAATGTCAACTACAAATACAGCTTGACAACGAATGCTGGCAACTACGAAAAAAGTTCGACGAAACAACACACTACGAATGCAGCCACTACGAACTATGGTCGATCCATATGCTTTTAGTAATGAATAGAAGGATACGAATAATATCCTTCACTATGAAGTTATTTAACCATGTATTTCAAAATTCTGAAAAACATCGTTACATAGTTGCTTGTGTTTTCTAGTTTCATTAACTAACTATGCAATTTTTCCCGTTCTAGATGCTGCTTATATGTTATGAAAATGCCCGTCACATTTATGGCTTGTTTTAATACCAAGCGTTATTACAGATATTGCGTCTATTTATTGGCAAACGGCCTGCATTATGCCAGGAAAACGCCGTAATTCACATGAAGCGGGTGAAGGCTGGCATAATTATTATAAGAATGCATACGAGCAGAGATATGCCGTGGTTGCAGTGAAGTGACCGGCAAGTGGGTGAAGGCTGGCATTAGTTACTACAAGCATACGTACAACCAGAGAAACGCCAGGTTACGGCCTTTGTTCGTTTTTTCCACGGTGGAACTCAGACTCAGCACTGGCAGTCACAACTGAAACCATGAATTGGGTCAGAAGATTTCAGTTGGACAAAGTAGTTGGATAGCCATTCCATATATTTTATAATGGGCGAGTGTTAGCCCACTGTTCGAGGTTTTCCCTGTTGTTGCACTAGTTAAGTATTGTTGACATTGTATGTTAATATTAGTCGTTTACGTAGTGTTAAAGTTTTGACATTGGAGTGGAGCAGTCGGAAAATTGTGATAATTTGTGGGACATCACCTACAGACCATCCCTGAGGACGTACATAGCTAAGTACCTATGCTAAACCCTGGCTTGGCAGTTCAGTGTTCTAAGCACTGGATTGCGGAGTCGGGGGAGTCGGCCCCAAACTTGGATTGCATTCGAGTTGAGTTGGGTCTGGATGAAGTGAGGAAGATTCAGTTTGGGGTAGGGAGATGGTATAGTGGACTGGTGGTATGTATGTTGATCCGTAGCCTTGTGCAAGAGTCGGCGATATATATGCCTTAATACGGATATTCTGTAGCCATGCCACGTACACTTTGTATATACCTATACCCACACCAACTGTTTACTACTTGCTCTTCCAGCTCACCGCTCTCGTCTGCTCTCTCAAATAGTTCCGGGGTCGGCCGGTGCACTGCGTCGCTGAATTCGCTCTAGAGGAGGATTGAGACCCCTCAGCTATTGCGATGTGGTTCCGAAGTGATCCGCGGCTCTGCCGGAATAGACTAAAAATGCAGAGATGCAGCTTAATCTATCCTCTCATCTCCGGTCTACAGCGCCACCCGTAACTAGCAGTAATAATAGTAACTAAAAATGACGAGAACCCCAATGTGATTTAGTTTCATAACTCTATCGCGGGAGCTTCAAATCAAATAGTAATTGAAAAGAGTGGGACGATGGATGTAAAGTCTGAAAGTCCCTATACTCCTTCATACAAAACAATGTAATACAAAGTACCTATGCTATCTAGGTAAGTTTTTTGTAAACTTTCATGTATAAAATCATAGAACACAAGGAATGACAGGAGAAGGTTAGGACAACCACCAATGACGCCATCGAACTAAAATTTTGAACCCGATCTTCCGCCTTGTTACCTTTTTAAGCATTGCGTAAATGGGTATCTATTACGTGGGGTGTCTTGTTATTCCAAAGTGACCCACCCTTGACTTTGGTGGCTCCATGTGTGTTACCCCTAATTGACATTACAGTAAAATACATACAACTGCCTAGAAATAGAAATTTAAAAACTTTTGAGAGTTGCTCCAAACAACTGCTGATTGCGACGGACGAAGGACAGACAAAACCATTGTATTATAGATGCTCAATGAGCTAGCGTTTAAAGAGCGATAATTTGTTGACATCATTTTCGGACTATCCCTACTCCCTAAGTTAGAAAGACGACACGAGAGTGGGGCAGTATTGATTATGTGTTATACTGTTTGACATTATTTATACGCTCTCTCATAGTACGTAGCCATGTACGTAATTATTGAAAAAAATGCATGCGTAAATTGCGTACATGTTTATTTTGCATATGAATTGTGCATTTATACATGCATCTTACTCGCTTTTTATGGGCCGTTTCAATGCAGTTAGACATAGGTCTATTAAATAGGTAATTGCGTAACACTAACGAGGATTTTATTTCAGAATGGGCCTTTTGATTTGCTACAGGATTTTTTAAAAACATAAATAGCCTAATGTTTAATTAAATGGTCGCCATATTTAAATACATGTTTGAGCCTTCAATTGTGTCTACAGGCTACATTTCTCCCCCTATTTTGATAAAATTTGAATTTTTTCATCATTGTAATAATTTTGAAAATTAAACTTACAGGATTTTCAAAATTCAAAAATTTTGATTTTTTTTTCAAAAACGCGTATTTAAAAAAAAGACCTTAAAATTAACACTTTATTGCCATATTGTTCAAAAACAAAAGTTTTTCGAATTTTCAAAAATCGAGAAATGACTTTTTAGTTAATGTTATGAAAATCACAAAATATCAAATTTTTTAAAAATCGGACGAAAATTGAAGGAAGTACAGGTTCTCAAAAAAATCAGTTTCATTAAAAAAACTTTTTAAATTTTGAAAACAAATATTAAATCCTTTCGCAGGCCTGTATTTTCTTCAATTTTCATCTGATTTTAGAAAAATTTGATATTTTTAATTTTCATAACATAAACTAAAAAGGAATTTCTCGATTTTTCAAAATTCGAAAAACTTTTGTTTTTGAATAATATGGTAATGATTAATGATGTTATAATTTTAAAGTCTTTTTTTAAATACGCGTTTTAAAAAAATACTCAAAATTTTTGAATTTTAAAAATCCTGTAAGTTTGGTTTTGAAAATTATTACGATGATGAAAAAATTCAAATTTTATCAAAATAGGGGTGAGAAATGTAGCCTGTAGACACAATTGAAGGCTCAAACATGTATTTAAATATGGCGTCTATTTAATTAACATAAGGCTATTTATGTTTTCAAAAAATCCTGTAGCAAATCAAAAGGCCCATTCTGAAATACAATTTGCGCTACCCCACTTTTTTTCACATGCTTTTTTGAAAAAAAAATATATTGGGATGTTTGGGCGTGATGGGTTGTGACCATTTCCTCGTAAGTAGTATGATAGCAATAAAAAACTAATACAAGTATGTCGAGGCATATATTATGTGGTAGTGTGAAAGTTGTACAGGGTGGTCCATTTATTTCCGGGTATTCTAACAGGCTATAAAAACCAAGTTTAATATTCGAATATAACAAACAATATACCAAAACAAACACAATTTCTGGGACTAATAAAAATCACAGTTTTTAGATTTTTTGGTCAATCCTAAAATTATGTTTTAAAAACTTTGATTTAAAATGAAAACGTAAAGCAATAAAGACTATACCCACAGAAAAAATCTGGCAAACATTTCAAAAAACAAATTAAATTTTAAAATTTTGAAAATTTCAAAAATTATAAAATTTTGAAATTAAAAAAAAATTGGAAATTGGTTAAAAACTGTGGACTGTAAGTGGATTCGAAAATTGCCAAGTTGTACTGTGTTTATGAAGCTGAAGTTCCCCTTCCGTCCTGCCCTCTCCCCGCTCTCGCACACAACGACAGGCTCTGCGTGTCTGACGTAGCAGACCATCAGACAACTGACAACAGTAGCTGACATTGGTTGGGTCTGTACTATAAGATATACTTGCATTCGCGCCGCAGAATTTTAAAATGACGTATGTGCATGTACATTCTCCATTTGTTATCGGTTTTTGGTGAGCTCACTTCCCTGAATTTTGGCAAGGGTCCATTCAGCTGTTAATAGTAGTTTATTAGACCACATCTATGTATCAGATGCTAGCCTATATCATGTAAATACGACGCTGACACTGGGTGTATCTGATCATGCTGCGGTTTTTGCAGTGAGAAAGTTTAGTAGTGTATCCCATGAAATATATTACTGGTTGGTCCGATCACCCTTAAAAACCATAGGGCACATTTCTTGCTGGCATTTGGAAGTTTAGAAGTAGTTAGAAAGAAATCAGCTAACAACTGTGACCTGTAGAGCACGGCCAGCAGACGGACGAAGGGACAGGCAGACAGACAAAACCATTGCAATAGATGCTTGCTCAGCATCTAAAAAAGGTGCATGTCGGCTCTGTATGTCGATTTCGAACAAAGCAGAACGGTCAATGTCATATTTCTGATTGATTAGTTTGAAAGTATCGATCAGGTCACCTCGTTTTCTTCTATCCTTAAGTGAAAGGATTTAAAGTTCCTTTAGACTATACTCATGAGACAAATTCATAAGGAATGGAATACGACGGGTGGCTAGCTTTTGAACCTTTTCAATCTCATCCCGGTCACTTTTTTAAATAGGGCACCAAATACTGTTGCAACACTTAAGCAGTGGGCGAATAAATGTTAAAATGAGCGTACAAAGTCTGTACTTGTTTTTAAATATAAAAGTTTTTTAAATTTGCAAGCGCATGGATTTGGCCTTTTTTATAGCCTGTTGAGCGTGTTGCAAAGATTTAAGTTCGATTTAGGCCAAGTCTCTTTAACAGTTTATATTAGTATATTATGACTCTGGAGTCAAGGTGGACTAAATATTACAGTTATAAGATTTAACAGAACGAATCAGGAGATGAGTTCAAGGCTGACTTCGGTCAGCCAGGTAAATAATGATTGAATGCGGCAATTAACATAAGTTTAGGGTTGAAGTATTGATAACTCCGAAGTTAAAGGAGACTTTACATAAAATGTGTAAATTAAGGAAAAGGCACAAATTAATTACTTTTTGATGTAAATCAAAGTACAGATATGGACAACGCGGTCGATGTCAACTACACACTAACAATAGGTAGTATAAGTACGACTGCTTTAAATATATAAGTCGTACCAATGGATGCGAATCAAGGTAGAGTTTTGCCAGATGCAATAATTGAACGAAAAAACAGAGATCGATTAGTTGCCAATCGAAGAGAGTTTTATTATAATTTTGAAGCCTAATGAAAGATTGAAATACGAAGAGGTTCTTCAAGTGAGAGAGGGACAGAAAGTAGGGAGAAATAATCGAGACGACTATTGTTGCGGAGAGGTGGTATCGGAACAACGACGACTTGATAAGTGGCCGGTCTTATACAGTGACCAGGTATGTATGTAAAATAATTAACACGGGCGAGATACCCGGGAAAAGTAGAACTTTTACCAATGCAGAAGGCATTAGTGGGAGAAATTAGAAAGTGAGGAGTAACGGAAATATTCTTACAGTGTAATAAAACATTCACATGCACATTATAACATGGATGAGAAAAATGCTGAGTGAGAGAAGTTCACACACGGGAAACTCAGGGAACAATGTGCACATATTAATATTACATTGCCTATACTTACTGATAATGGTAATATTACACAGAAATATTAGTATTACATTGATAAATGCTGACATTTTGAAATAAAAAATAAAAACATGTAAATTCAAACTGACCTTAAAATATTACAGCAAAATTATCATTAATATGTAGTTAACTTCGGTTCAATACTGAAGAACTACTAACTTACAGGTTAAAAGATCGTAATATGATTAAAACTAGATCACTCTTTTGCTTTAATGTTCTATCCTAAAATTGATTTTACTATATATATCTACGCAAACCACGCTCAGGGTTCAATCAAGAATAATTCCGATTTGATTTTGTGACATATTAAATTTTTAACAAGCATTTGATAATTAGAAGAAAAAAAAGAATTAAATATGTTACTTTATCACAATCATACTCTGGAGTCAAAGTGAACTAAAAATATTATAGTTACAATTTTAACAGGAAAAATCAGGAGTTGAGTTCAAGGCTGAATTAGGTTAACCAGAGAACTCACGCATATGAGAAATGTTAAGAATGCAGTAATTAGCATAAGTTTAAGGACGAATTATTGGTAATAACTCAGGAGTCAAATTGGTGAATAGAAATGGAATTAGTCGATGCGGCTAGTTTTGCATAAAACGCGAGATATGAGGAAAGTAACAAATTAATTGCTTTTTAATGCAGATCAAATACAGATATTGGACATATCGGTCGATTTCAACTATTTTGTACTAGAAAATATTAAGATTTGTAGATCACAACTTGCCTGATAATACTAAAGGAAAACACTATGAATATTAAATATACTTCGGCTCAGTATTGAACACATATTAACAATTAATTATCACATGATAAAGGTAATAAAAATAAAACATTTAATTATTAACTACGCGAGTAGAAATGGGGTAATTTTGATTTTTATCCAACACCAATGTAGTCACATGGATTTGGTTTCGAAAGGTTACAAAGTCAACAGTAATTTTAATGGTCTACCCTTGTCATAGTTAATTTATACTTAAAGAAGTCCTAAATGTATATATCGTAACTGATGAATGAAACCTGCTTATGGTCTCTCATCATTACTCCTGCTATTAATACCACTACTTCTTATTTTAATTCTTATTTTAATTCATTGACTATCATCAATTGTGCCTACTTATGTATGTAGGGCGATACTCACAACGATCCCTTCTCACCACCTTATTCATTGCTGTAATTTACTCAGGGAATAAACGTAACTTGATCCTTATTTGTTGCCAAGTGAAAATACAAAGTTGTACTAACTATAGAATTACGAATGACCGTTTATGATATAGAAATGATGGGCCAACTGAACAGGTACACAGTCTTGATTTTCCCGTCACACTTGTGATAATATTACTGTCATCTGTAATACTAACAAGAATAAATCTATTAATCAAACATTAGTTTTATTATTACTGACAAGTCAATCACAAACTAAGAGCATAAGTAAAAATTGTCCACCGTGGGCCCATAGTAGATCATTAGCTTACAACGAATTGGGTTGATCAATTGAAAACGTTGTTTATATACAGTCGAATCTCGATATACCGGCTACTCAAGGGACCCAGTGATTTTGGCCGGTTTAAAGTTGGGCCATTATTCATATACCGGCCGATGGCCATTATGTAGATTCCAGTCAGTGGCCAATATACAGATAATAACAAAATTCCATTATATAAATGAAAGAATGAATAAATGAATTCATTCAAAGTCAATAAAATTTTATGATTTGCGTAAAGATTTATATACCATAACAGTAAGTACAAAGCATACTGTGCAGCATATCCAAATGCTATTAAAAATCTTAAAAAATTAATATTGCTTTAAAAAATAGTCACTTTCGTGTTGGGTAAATCAAATTAATAGCGTTTACGTACTGCTTAAAGTAAAGTATTGTGGAACTGTGATTGTTTCAGCTCCGATATTTTAAGATTTAAAAGATATTGCTCTAAATATAAAATGGAATTTAATGCCTTCCTTTTTTCAATTTTTTGAAACAAAATGCTTATTTCTAAATAGCAAAATTAAATAATACATATAGTTTATACTAAGAAAGATACTTTTAATATCTAACCAATTTTTGTAACGTATACTGAGTCTGTTGGGCTTCCCTCGGTGAAGGTCAGTTTTTAAGTTGGTTGTATTCAATAAAGTTATCTTTTCTTCTTGCATTAAATCAATGGCCGGTACAAAGGTGTAAATACACATTGTAAAGTAGCTCTGGGGCCTAGTTTTTTTGGCCGGTTTATCGAGCTGCCCATTATATCGAGAGCCGGTTTATCGGCGTATTTTAGCATTACAAGCATAGGCATTTTGACGGGAATTTTCAAATCGGCCGGTAAATCGAGCTGGCCGGTGTTGGGAAGGCTGGTATTCAGAGATTCGACTGTAGTAAGGCTAGCATAAAACCACTGCAGTTAGTGTCTGTTAAAACGGGCTAGGTACGAGTTTTGGCGGTAAAAATGGGCCAGATTTGAGTCGTCCTGGTACGAGTGGGCTCGATAATAGCAGCACATGTTTGCGTGGGTACGCCGGTACGATTAAGCCGGATACAAGGTTTGCCTATACCAGTTTGCAGAGTCCAAGAATAGGGCTTGGTGAGAATTGCGCCAGTACGAGAGGGTTTGGTACAGGATTGAGTATGCACGTAATGCCGATACGAGTGGGCAAAGAATGAAATTTGCTGGTCCTAGTGGACCAGGTACGAGTAATACGACTGCACTTGGTAAGAATAGCGGTAGTACGAGTTTTGCTATCAACAGTGGGCGGAGTTAGAATCTCAGGATTGGGCAATTCTGATAGTAGAAGTGATCAAAGTACGAGAGTCCGGTACGAGCCCCTCCGGCACGAAAGCGGTTGCGGTGCAAATTCCATAATACGTCATGCAATTCATACTATGTATGAGTATGTACATAAAGTGCAAAATTGTTATAAGCAAACAGAAGGAAAGCCTTATACTTTGGGAGCTCTCAAAAATAACGTTATGCAAAAATCTGGTTTGGCCCCCACCCCTCCCCCTGTACGTCACTATTTTTGGTATGTACACACATGCAAAGGATAGGGCGGTTGGACCCCTCCCCCCCAAAAAACGTCCAACGTTATTTTTGAGAGCTCCCTTTTCAGCCGGCAGTTAAACACACCATGGCAGGCAGAGCTAAAGTCACACCTAACGTCAATAATTTATGCAAATTATTGAAACCCACCCACCCTACTGTCAGTACCTGCTTAACCAACAGGAAAATGATCTGCGGCTTTATTCAGTGTTGGTTAATTTGCATACAGTTCACAATCTAGAAATCAGTAGCGGTATTCATGATTCCACTTTATCAATTTTTGGCGTTATATCACTTTCGCACTATAGTGTCGAAAAGCAAGGGCGATATAGCGCGATATAGCGACTATCATATGTCGCCGTGGAAACGGCAACTTGACTACATTCAATGTTTCAAACAAATAAATTTGAATTACGGTCAAAAAACAAAAAATAAAAAACAATATCATAATATCATAATAATTGTTTTTGGTTCGATGTTATTTATGCATCATTTGTTACCAATAGCAACAAAACCACCACGAACGTTATAACATATTGAAGGCTGGGGTGTTCAACATTCTAGACGACTTTCGTGTTATAGTGCGAAACTATTTAGCGCCAAAAATTGATAAAGTGGAATCATGAATACCGCTAGTCACTTTGAAAGATATTCCTATCTAGCGTATCTGCCTACATTTATTGAGTCATTAAAATGTATGGTAATAATTTTCGGCAATCAGTTGATCAGTTTAAGACGAAAAAAGGCACCGGTACTTGCGACTGAAGCCAGTAAATCTTGTCAGTCTTGAGTTTAATTTTTATAAGTAATGATTTTTATTGTTGTCTTGCACCGTCATTTATGTATGCATACAGCAAGTTTTAATGTTCAGAATATTTTTTGTAATTTATAATAATTATTTGTAAATAATTGCTAATATTGTTGAAGAAACATTATTTATAAATACTTAATAATAACTAACAATAATTTAATAACATTCTCCCAAGATGCGTACTGCGGTACGCTAATAAATAGTTGCACTTGCATTTCATTTCTACATAGGTCATGGGTAGGGAATGTCCAAGGTTTGGTCGTGGGTAGGAAATGTCCAGGTGGATGTCCGTGTAGAAAATGTCCGGGTAGATGTCCGGTTAGGAAATATCCGTTTACCCGGAGGATAGCTTTAAGTTTATTTTAACAACGTTGCCTTTCCGTTCGTCTGACTGTGAAGTCTTATACATGCAAACACTCACTGCCACCGTGTATGTTAAAAAGGTAGAATTAAAACAATAGGCATTTCCTGCAGAGCAACAATACATAGATTAATTAGGAACTCAATTTAGGTGAGAAAAAAACCCATAACTTTAGATCTATAAACTATTAAAACTGATCTTTATAGTTATTATTATAACTACCTGACACTGAAAGCTTTCAGAAGCATTTTCGACTGGACTTAGCTTACGAGCTTATGAAACTTTTTTTATGTTAAATAGCTTCAGGCAGTTTTATGGCATCGCCAGTGTTCGTCGACCCGGGGTTCGTCGGTTCGTGTTTCGTAGGTTTTTTTCGTAGTGGCTGGTTTCGTAGCCTTTTTCGTAGGCACAACAATTGCATCGAATCACTATTGCTAATGAAGATGCACAAAAAACTGGCAAAAACCGACAGAAACCTGGAAAGGCGGGTACAGGGAGACCCACGCCCATCACCGGTAGCAAAAAGTGTTCGGTTGGATGCTAGACTACAAAAACGCTGTTTTAGCGCGAGATCGTACTGAAGATACGCTGGGCGTTGGCCATAACTTAATGGGAATTAAAAATTGAAGTCTATATCTAAGCCTACTAAAAATCCAAATCCGTCGCCAACACCGTCATCGATCACACCCGCTGCACCATTGGACCCGATCACGCTCACACCACCGACTCCGCTTGCATCACCATCACTACCGAGTCGAACACTGCGAGCATCTCGTAAGCCTCAGCGAGATACACAATTCGAGTTACTTTGCGGAAAAGGAATCAAAGAAGCTTTGACACCACGAATGAAGACAAGGTCACAAGCTCAACTTCAACGGTCCCATCGCAATATTGACAACTAAGATTCCTAATACTAATTTGCTAATCATGCTATGGTTTTCTTCAAACATTTTATTTTATTTTATTCTTTTTCATTACATTTTTATGCAATAACTAAAGGCCCTTTTAAGGGCCAACATTATATTCAAAGAGCAATTATTGTGCCTACAAAAACCGTCGTCTACGAAAGCCGCCACTGCGAAAAAAAGCCTACGGACCTCCTGTCGACGATCACTACCCTATCCTAGTTTTTTGCCTCATACGTATGCAAGACTGCCACCTATATCTACACAATGTTCATTGTAAAATTAATATTATTATAGAATTATTACAATTATTGTTATTAAAATAAATAAAATTCTGAAAAATTAATATGCATTACATTAAGTACAAACATTCATTCATTAGGAACAGGTTACTTTTACGAGTTTAATCATTCATAATTTTATCTAAAATTACAAGATGTTTTGCTTCCTACAACAGTATAGCCTGTTGAAGTTTTCTTATTGTACTGGAGCTTAATTTACAAAGATCAAAATCGAAAGTAATTCCCGAATCAGTAGACCACAGGTCTTTTCCTGAATTTTCCACTATGTCAACAACTTCCTGAAGCTTATCGGGGTCTTCCAACAGAGCAATTTTTGAGTGCAATTCACGAAGTAGCTTCATTTCGGCGGTAATACTTCCTGCAACCCCTGCATGACTGAAGCCACTGGTAGTCTGGTTATTGAAACCAATCCGATTTCCGCTGCCGTTTCCACTTCCCCCGCCTGACGATGAATGGTTTGACGAGTCTTCTTCTGAAGAAGAACTGTGGGAATTGTAATCATTACTGCCTGAAAAAACGTGAGGAGCTACGGGTGACTTAACTTTAGCAGAAATGTGGGAACTTTTCACTCGGTGGCTGCTTCGCTTCGATTTGGATGACGAATTTTCAGCTGGAACTGCAACTCCAGCTTTGTTAACGTTAGTATTACCGCTGCGTTTATGCGTCTTCCCGGTCGGCACTGGGGACACAATAGGCGACACTGCTTCTGTAGCAGAAGTAATTTCCAAGTCATAAAAGTGCCCACCTGACTTATTTGCTTTATGAGATGAAGATGAGTTGTGTGAACTATGTTCTTTACTGGACGAGGAAGCTTTTTTAGATGATTCTTTGTGCTTATTTTTTGTACTATTACTAGAATAATTAGACTTCTCAGACCTCACGTTGGAAGACTTCTTGCTTGAAGTTCCAGTAGTGAGTGGTAGAGTCTCAGGAGGCAAAGAAGAGGAATTCTTTCTTCGCTTTGCTGGTACAGGCGGATTAGATGGAACTGGAGATCCAAGGGCTACAGACGCGGGACTCTGACTCTTCTTGCTTCGTTTTCTGGAATTGGAAGAGAACGCTGAAGACGATGAAGACTTCAAACGATCACTTTTCAACTGTAAATCTTCAAGAGAACGATTGGAGTCCGACACAGCCAAAGGCGACGAGTCGGACTCATCCTCCGAATTAACAGCACTCGGAGAGCTGCTGCTACTGCTAGAGGAACTAGATGACGAGCTAGAAGAAGATATAGGGCTTAAGTTGTTGTATGTGGCTTTAGTTGTTAGACCACTTTGGGAGGCAGGAGGTTTCTTTGCTGTATTACTTTTGATTAAAACTTCTGTTGTATCCCGACTCCGTGTTTTGCTCACACCACTGCCATGCCCTCGTTTGCTCTTTTCTTTGGCCCCAGAATGGCTTCCAGATTTACTATCTGATTGGTCAAATACGTCTGATTTCCGAAGTTTTTTTGGCACTAACGTATTACTAGGGGGGAGCATATTTTTGGATGACATTTTGTCACTTTTATTAGCCGACTTGGGTGTTTTTGATTTTGAAGACATGGATTCAGAAAGTGTATCCATGCTAGGTGACTTTTTTGCAGAGACTTTATCATTTTTGCTTGAATGAGTGGATTTTTCTTTAACGTCACTATGTCCTTCCTTATCTTTGGGTCGCGAAGCTAAACTTTTGTCCTTCTCAACCTTTGAAGATTTGGGTGCAGCGGTTGAAGTTGAGGAAGTCAGTGGTGCTGCAGGACCTGATCTTTTTAATGGTGTACCGAAAAGGGTTTCAAAGGAGTTTTTTGGACTGGATTTTGAACTTTGAGTTGAGCCCAAAGAACTTGTACTTGGCTTAGAACTTTTACCTCCGCTGCCGCCGCTGCTAGTTCCACTTGTAACATATGTATTAGAAAGCATCAATGTTTTATCTTGGGCTGCATTTTTAGAGTCTAAAATAATGCCACCGCCTTTTAAAAGTTTTTTGCCAAACTCATCAGTAGGGAAATTAAATATAAGCTTCTCTTTTCGGTTAGGGTTTATAGGAGCTCCAGCAGATTGAAGATATAGGTCGTAGTCAAATACAGCTTTCTTTGGCTCTTCCTTGTTTTTAAACTGGACCTACAAACAGGTAATAATAATAGCTAATATTTATACAGCGCTGGTATTTAACTTTGACCGAGATGGCCATTAATGACTTCTCATACAACGTTGGTCTATGATCTACAAGGCAGAGTCATACGATGGATCGAAAGACCAGTTCTTACGGTCCATTAAACTATTTTCCACTGATTGTAGCTCACACGTCTGACCTGCGTGGCGCGTGGGAGACAAGATTTATGCTATGCAAAAAATGTATTAATATACGGTATATTTTCCTACCCGGACTTTTTCTACCCACGACCAAACCTAGGACTTTTCATACCCATGACTATGGCTAACGTAGAAATAAAATGCAATTGCAACTATTTATGAGTGTTCCGTGATATTATAGCAGGTTCAACATATTTTACTAAATTATTGCTATTTATGAATATTTAATTATGGACAATTTTGAAATTAATAATACCTAGTGACGTTTGCTTCTAGTTAATTAATTCTAATTCACGTAAACTATCCTAAGCGTTAAATTGAAAAACAAGGGCTAACGCCCTTGTTTAATGGTAGCGTTAACAGCAACATTAGGCAGTTTTATTTAGTTGAATTCATATTAAATAATTAATAATTAAATCTTATATAAACTTTAAGAGCACTTAAAAATACAAAAACCACTGGCGCAAAAATATTCAAGTATTAATTAAAAATTACAAACTTAAAGTTAATTGCAATTTTAAAAAATAGATTCAATAATTTTCAATTTTAAAGGAATTTATATTTTTTGTTTTTCAAGAGCTTTAAAATAATGTATTGTATGTGTTATTTCGTTCAGTGATTCAAAAGTCGATCAAATTAAGTAGATACGTAGGAATAAGAGAATATTGAAAATTTGAATTTCCAGCGTAATCTAAAATCTCATATTTCGACCGATCACTCTCTTCAAATATGCAGAAGTGATACATCAAAATGACGGAAATGAAGAGCAGAATAATATGTATCGCCATTGACGCTCAAATTATAAAGGTTTTAATTTAAAATTGCGCATTTAAAGTTAATTTCAGTTAAAAAAATAGTAGACAAAATAATTTTCAATTTTTGACGAATTTTTTATTTTTTATTTTTTAAGAGCTTCAAAATGATATATTACATGTCAAATTCCGTTGCGAAATGCAAAAGTCGTCTAAATTATGTAGATAGGTAGGAAAAAAGATAGTGACAGGCAACACTAAAAGTCATTACTGTACTGGAAGGTTTTTTGGCAAACCGGGATAAGCCCATCGAAGCAAACTTTACCTACAGGATCAACGAATTTCGTCAGTATTACAAGCAGTGGCTTATCTATAGCCAGTTTTAAATATTTTACTAAATATTTAAAGCTTAACATTTTGTGGACTTATACCGTTTTGTCAAAAAGTCAACAATATGGAATAAAAAGTCAGTGAGATAAAACTTCAATCGTTTCTTGCAGAAACAATTTGTGCATGTGAATTGTCTTCTACAAACTACGAAACACTCAAAAACCACAGTTAAAAATCAGAAATGCAGAAATGTGTTAGCTGGGCTTATCCCATGTTCCGAAATAAATAGACGCCCAAACTGCGGGTACGGGTCCGGGTCCGGACCCAGTGGGCACGGGTCCAAGTTGCTGGACCCGTACCCGTACCCAAAGTACCCGGGTACTTTGAAAGTACTTACGTTCTTATGCAAAGGGTGGCGTGGCAGGCATAATTATATTATATTATATTATTAACAATATGTGGTCGTGGCCATTTGTAGCACCCAAGTGTAAACTTTTAGCGCTACAGTTTAAACCAGTATACCCTAGCACTGTTATTTCTTTGCAATGTAAATAAGAATACAAGAATCTCAAGTATTGGAAAAAAACTCGCCTTCCTAGATGCCTAGATTATGACATGAAATAAGGCGTATTAGTGGAGTAATAATCTAAAAATAAAAGCTAGTAGTGTAGGAAATTTTGTTTCGGGTAATAAAGGGGAATCAAGTTAATTTACTTACTGCTTATGCTTATGTAAGTTACTTAAAAGCTGTACTTAGCTTACTAAAGCTTACTACTATAGTTAAGCTTTATTATTTTTGGTATTTATTTTAAGTAAAGTTTAAACATTTTAATTGCAATGCAGTTTGGGTACTGGTACAGGTACGAGTCCACCAATTTTGTAACCAGTCCGAGCACTAATAGACTTATCCTGTTCTGCCAAAAAGCGAATTTGGCTATTTTAAAAAATTGTTTTTAGACCATAACAAAGCAATTTAGTAATGAATCTAATTGAAAAGTACACGTAACGTAAATAATCTCATTTTTGACAAAATGAAGTTATCTCGTTTTGCCAATAAACTCTTTACACATTCATATAAACTACGTTTCATAAAGGACGAAGAAAAACAATAAAAAAGATAATAATAACGCAGTATTTTCAATATATTTTATTACATATTGTATGAGGTTAGTCTTGGGCTAGGGTAGGAAAAGTCCTAGGTTTGGTCGTGAGTAGGAAAAGTCCTACAACCATATTATGCATACAACGTCCCCAGTTTGCGCCTTGCGCCGAGGATATGTTAGGCGGAGCATGACGGATTAGTAGACCGAGCCGGCGAGGTGATATAATAGCAACTCTGTATTTTGCTTATCATACATGACATACATGTGAATATTATATTTAAATGCGTATTCTATACGCATTCCTAAGTAAAAGACTAACGATAAGTAGCTGCTTAGCAGACCCTCACTCTAAATAAAGCTAGATATAAGATGAAATCAATAAGTTTCAGACGACCTTCCAATGGCAGTCCTCTAGCCCCTCAGTCAACCTGGCAGGGTTTACAACTATAAAAATCCTAGTGGTAAACTCGGTAAAAAGTTTAAACTAAGCGGCGATCATCCATGCGTTAATATTCCATCTTTATGTATATGATCAAAAATGCAATCGCCAAATACATACAAGAATTTGAAAAGGAGTAGGGGCAAAATAAATAAAAAGCCAAAACAAATTATAAAATGCAATTTTTATATGTCGACGTTATTTTTTTTAAATCGGAGAGAACAAACAAATTTTTCTTTAGACGCTTCACGTGTTTTTGTAGCATTATATTCTTTAAACCACAAAATCCCTAAACAAACGTAATATTTTTGGGTCGTTTTTATATTTTATACTTACTAGTTTATTCACGTATTTTTTTCATAATTCGAAAAAAGATAAAGCTATTGTGTATAACAATTAAATACATGTCCTCATTAGTGTGCACGTAAAAAAACAAACGTAAATGTGTTTTAAAGCACTTACAAATTGTTAGTTGGAAAATGTTTAAAAAAAAGAAAAATACTTTAAAATTTCGAAAATTTTTAATTCCAGAAAAACGATTCTAGAGACTCATGTAAGTCGATTTCATTAAATTCCATTTTCAAACAACTTACGATTAGAAAGTCTCGATTCTCCGGCATGACCGTATACCGAAACCGATACTCGGAAACATTTAACAGCAAAACTTTAGATATTCAAGGAATTTATTAATTTGGCTATCTGAAACAAATTTTTGTAATGAACTGGAAAAGAATACAAACTATTTCACTTACTTCAATATTTAATATGAAACCAGCGTAGCCCGATTCTTTGACGCAGTATGGGGGTTCTTTGACAACTGAAAGATTGGTTTTAGAGCGAAAATAACTTTATTAAAGTAAGCTTGACATTATTAATGTATACATGTACGATTAAAAAAGTAATTTAATTCACCTCTTCTGGGCTTTGGAAACGATTCATGAAGGTGAAAAATAACTCGTTCTACGAAACTTTGGATGTTTCCTTGGTCACCTTTTACATAAACTTCCCAATCATGTGTAAACCCTTCTGGCGTCACCTTCTCACGAATTGATGCCTTGTGTCCAAGTATTAATTCCACTAAGACTTTCTGGAAATCACAGTGCATATTATAAATCAGTGTGCGAATGTGTCGACATTAGAGACATGAATTAGAATGAAATAAAATAAATAGTTATAATAGATTATAAAATTATTATTCCTCATATAGGTAGCTTGGTATGCGGACACTTTCCTCCCGGACATTTTCCTCCCAGCTTCGTACAAAGGACATTTTCCTCCCAGTATCCAAATCACATCACTAAGATAAACTAGCCTTTCTTTTCAGGTAATTTATGCTTTCGCATAGAGTGAACGTAAATATTTATTTACAACTGGCGCTAAAATTACGCTTGCCATACAGACACAGTAAGAACAACATACAATCTTAAAAGTATCCAAAATTCATAAACTGAAGTACGACGCAAATTATTGCAGTTAATTTAGTTAATGGATTATAAACAAAAACATACATTTTCTAGGGAGGAACACTAGTTTATTTTAGTGACGTAATTTTGATACTGGGAGAAAAATGCCCTCAGTACGAAGTTGAGAGAAAAATGTCAGGGAGGAAAATGCCCTGCAACCATGTAGATTGGTAGACAACTACAGTCAAGAAAAATCCGGCGCGACGCGCCGGATTTGGAGACCGTGGGCCCGAAGTAGATGCGGAGCTTCAGCGAACATTGGCTTCAACAACGGAGCAAGATAACTTCAGTGTCGCTAAATTATAATCTATGAAGTAAATGTATTTCATTGAAACGGTGGTGGTTACTCAAAAATTTAAATTTTGCAACATTTTCCCCATGAACTTTGTTGTTATAATAAAACCAGTTTATTAGTGCGAGTGCGGCTTGTAGCGTGCTTACTACGGAATGACAGACAAACAGTGAAACCCATTTCAATACATGCTGAAGATCTTTACAAAGGTGGTTATAAATAGTTGATAATTTGGTTGACATCAATTATGGACTATCCCTGACTCAAACTTTAGTACCGAGAGGGCAGAGGGGATGGTAATAAACTCCCCAGAACAACGTATGTACCATGTCTATGCAACCATAAGAGTGCTGAGCCGGGTATAAATTGACCACGGGGATGGGGCGGTGATAATTAGGTGATAATTTTGTTGAAATCTTTTATGGACCATATCTAAGTTCTTGTAATTAAATAGGAGGGGCTGGTACAAATTAGGTGATAACTCTGTTGAAATCATTTATAATATCATCTACATGCCATCCGTATAGACTCCGTGCACAAGAGAAACTCGTAGCATAGCAGCGCCACTCGTGGCGCGGTACAAAGATACACCGGTGAGATATTCAAAACTTAAAGACACAAACCATTACAAAATTAAAACTTTAAAAATTCATTTTTAATTAGGATTAGTATCACTGAGGTGCCCAAATATTCATTTTTATAATCTACAATATTTACAGAAAGCAATAAAAGCATCGATTCATAAGCATTAACTTATACCTTCGTGTAGTAGTCTACTTATGATGTACGTAATTTTTCCATTAATGTCTTATACATTTTGGTCTCACCGGACTATTGCCATTCCTAGCCACTAGCCGCACTGCCTGGCTATTTTATAGCGACACCTGGGCTTGTGCACGGAGCCTATGTTATCTACATTTATATAATGGTTACATTAATGAGATGGGATCTATAAAATAGTGTTATTTGAACAATGTTGTTTATGGACGATCCCCATTGGTCATATGCACTCAATCTCATGTGTATGTAACACGTCTGCACGCCTATGTTTGTTATTTAAAATTATTTGTAAATTTTCATTATGTATTTGACACTTTCGAGACCGTCTATTCATGACGTCTTGGGCCATGTCAATAGCCTGGTCTTTCTTGGGCCTGCAGAATAGTATAATTCCGTCTTATAGACCATCGATTATGTAATGATTAAACTAATCGATGGGGATCTGTAAAATAGTTATTTAAATTACATACATACAACCTGTATATAAAAAATAAGTTAATATTGAAAAAATAGTTAAAATTTAAAAATTTAAATAACAATAACGCAATCATTTTTAATGTGTGGCTACTCTAAATTTTTTAACTAAACTTTTTTTCCCATCCCCCTCCCTACTATCGTGTACGTAGGTGTTTGGTCGTTACACGTGTAATGCAAAGATTTTTGCCATTTATTTAGGTATTTTTCACTTACCCTTTCCCCCCTCTCTTACTCGCATATCTATCATAATCATACTGTGGGTCCAGCCGTAGTATTTATTATGCCTCTTTTATCGTGTATACAGGTATCTAGTTAGAAGGTATATTTGTAATGTTGTTTTGGTTGTTTTTGGGAATTTTAAATTTCACTCACTTTAAGCTAACCCGCTCAACTTGCTAACGCAATTACAATTAGCTGACATAGTACTACTAGTGTTACATAGATTAGATTACCTTGTACTGCAGCGCCGCGCGAATTTAAAGTTTCGCTAGAACTGTATGTAAAAGCTCTTAAAAAATACGCAAACATCATGTTTTTTGTTTTTAGTTGTGACCCATACAACACATTTTAGGCGAAATTGAAATTTTAAAACACCGTTATCTTGAAAACGTTTTGCGATAACGCTAGGCTTGTTCCTTTATTTGAATTCTACTAGTAATTACCTTTCAAATGGTATATGGCTCGATGAAATAGATCCAGTATTGCAAAATTTTTTAAATTCCGGTAAATTATGTAGTAAAAATACCGGTAAATTATAAATAGTAGTTGTTAGATTATTGCACTTTTGCGTTTTCGGGTTTACCCATCCACAGTGTGTGTGCTATGTGATGCAACCATAGATGAGCATACCTCAGGAGTGATGAGCGCAGCACTCGCAGTCTAATGCTACTTCATAGGCATCCCTCATGCTTCACGGCAAGAGCTAAGTGTTAGAGATTTTTCACTTTAAGTTCATTAAAATCTCCTATAGTCAGACAGACCGTTAGACCATTGAACCACCAAGCTCCTCGGTAAATTATAAAGATATTTAGTAAAACTTGTCGTTTCCGTGTACTTCTCTATATTTTATCTTTTTTTTATTTAGGCTTCAACGTTTGGCTAAAAGTTATTATGCGATATTTGTGATATAAAATTTTATATCGCGTCTGTATCGCATTCGCAATATTCGTATTGCATATCGCATTGC
Organism: Dicyrtomina minuta; assembly: GCA_949802685.1. Lineage (NCBI taxonomy): Eukaryota > Metazoa > Arthropoda > Collembola > Symphypleona > Dicyrtomidae > Dicyrtomina > Dicyrtomina minuta. Next base: position 72,372,976 of record OX461808.1, on the reverse strand, counting down.
GTACCCTAAGTCGTAGTGAACAAATAAAGTAGCAAACATATTCCTGATGCTGTGAAATCTTACTATATATTATACTTTTTAAGAATTCTATTCTGATTTAGATTGTAAATATTTGTTTTAATTTTAAAATACTTTTATTTCCACAACTTAAGTTTGTATACATGTTTTAAACTACAATTGTTAAGTTTCTTCTCAGCTATTTCCATGTTATTATAGGCATATTGTTTAAGATAGATAGATACCACACACAGCACTTAAGTTTTGATGAAGGAATCCCATTTTTGGGCATTTTTAATTGGGTTTGTCATATTATGATATTGCAAATACTCAATCAGCGATGTCCTGAGCTGTTTTATACTCCCATTTATTAAATAATGAATTTATACTACTTGAGGACAAGCGGATTTATAGTACTTGAAATACGAATTTTGAGGGAGATGTCCGGTGTTACTGGTTGGGGAGAGAGAGTCCGGCAACCATATATTAAACAAATGGTTAACCCAAATGTTCTCACATGATTAGGGGCCGTTCAAGTATTACGTAACGCAAAAAGGTCAAATTTTGACCTACCCCAAAGCGTTACGTTTCGCCGTGTTACGAAAAAATGGCTGACATTGACCTACTCACTAAGGTTCGTCACGAGTCATTTTTCGAATCGAAACTCGAACTGAGCCAAAAATTATCGTGTCTGAATCATAAAAACCGAATCGATGTTAAAAATTTATCGACTTCAATTTTGGAAAATCTAATCGACTCGAAATTCCCTCGACTCGACTCGAAGTCGATCCCAACCAAAAAACCCGAAAAAAAATTTTTTTGTTTAAAGTGTTTAAACTATATTTGTTTAATGAAACAAAGCCAGAGGCATTGTACATATATATACCTATTTCAATATTTAAGATTTTAATATACGACAATAGCAATGTGCTGTTTTCGTCCAAGTGATAACTATATTTTCTTTCAGGTAACTTTAATACTATTGGGGCTCATCTACACTTACTGCACCATATGGGTTGCAGCTCATGTAAAGAATATCACTATTAATTACAAGTACTAATTAAATAGTATTGTACTCTCATCGATCCTTTGAGTACATTAGTGTACTATATAATAGTGTTTTAAATTCATCACTGTAGGAAGTCGGAAGTGTAAAATAAACCCCATCAGATAATGAATTCGCTGAAAAGGGCAGAAACCCTCCTGTAATGAAACTTAAATTCAGATAATTATACAAAATAGTCTTAAAAATGTGTTACGCAAGTGGCATTTTCGTGTTTGTTGGTTTTATAACTGCAGCTAAGATAGTTTGTACGAAATCGCAAAAATCGAACGATTTTTGGCTTCAAATCGATTCGGTATGGATTTTTTCGAGTCAAGCAATTTGAAAATCGAATTTTAAAACCGAAATAATTTTTTGGATTTAGCAAAACGCCAAATCGATCCGAAACTCGAATCGATCGAACTTGTTTCGATTTGACTCGAATCGTGACGAACCCACTACGCCTGACTGCGTTACGTTATACTTAAACGGCCCCTTATGGATATACATAAGTGGCTGCAGTTTGCTAAATCCTAAGCATGTAAGCTCATGCCCAGAACTTGATGTCCAGGATTCGATTACCACGTGCCTCGGATCTCTTTCGTGAGAAAGTTGATCTTAAACGCTGGGCTCTCCACATGTGTGACGATCTATATCATTAAAGGCTTATTACTTGGCTCTGTGTTAGTACGGGGTAAGCAAGTCACACGGGGGTCCGTCTTGGGAGAACAGATCTTAAGTGATTTGAAACGCTTGACCCCTTGAAACTAAAGATACTTTAACTTTAGTAATGTTTCTCTGGATAAAAAAGAAATTGCATTCGCTGGGTATTTTTTTTAAGTATGTGAACTACTCAGAGGACACCACTCTCAGCTGAGCATGAAGAACTCGGCTGATTTGGATGTAAAACTGTTTGTCTCGTTCCCTCCACTCAGTGGGAAAATGTTCTGACCATCTGGAGTAGTCCAGTATAATCTATGCTTCTCAATATGGGCGGCCGTTACTTAGGCACCGAATACAATTTCTCTTAAATATAGTAAGACTGAGCACTGCATTATAGTGGTCCTGTGATTTCATCACTTGATCCACCCTGCAAGCTCATAGAGCAAATGAGTATGAGAAAACAGTGGACCATAGGCAATGCCTGAATGTCATAAGCTGTATAAATACTACATACATACTCAGAGGACACCACAAAGATGTAATATGTTTTTAGTCCCCAAAAGCTGAATAGCTCTTTTCACTCTAAAGTGGTCGAAATTATTATTCAATTAAATCTGCTATCGCTTACTTCTTGGTTTTTGATCTTTTCTGTTTTAGACATTTAGTTAATAGAAATGGGCCACTTCGAATCTACTGCTGACTAGTGAGTGTAATTAATAATAAGTATTCCATTACGTTAGTCGAAATGGTTTGGTCTGGTCTGGTACGGCCTTCGGACCAGGAAAACACAAAACAAAATTTAACTGGGAAGAAAAATAAAAAGTTGTTATTAATGTAATTTATAAACCCAAATTTATCTCCTACTGCATTCCCTCGAACATTTGGTGATGGTCGGGCATTGGTGCACCCCGGAATGGGTCCATGGGCACGTGTGCGGGTTCGAGGGTACGGACCTGGCGTACAAATTAGTTGTACCCGAACCTGAAGACGGACCCGGGTACAAGGGCTGTACCCAAACTCTGGGTACGAGTAAGGGTCTGGGTACGGGTACAGCAATATACGATATATTTGTACTATCATAAAAATACTATAAATTAAGTATTAAGTGTACTTGTCTGTAACATTAGTTTCATTTTGGGACTGGGGGGGATGTCCGGGGTTACTGCATGGGGGGAAAATGTCCGTATACCATTCCAAGCCTGTTACTAACTAACGTAGGTATGACACGTCCTCCAGGATTCTACCCGGAAATCAATATTATTATTATTATGGTATGACATGTTCAGACACGTACATATGCAAAATAAAGGGCCTAATACTTCAAATCTCTTCAGACCACTTAAAATGTTTTACGCACTAACAGAATAAAAGAAACCATTTATTTCGAATTCCAATTTGGGACCTGTGGTGTTTTATAACTGATACTGTGATTTCAACAATATTAGCTAAATAAGTATCGAGTGTAATAATGCGCGGGTCTGACTAGTGCACTGAAATTGTTAATTTTTATTGTTATTGTGATTTATTGTGAAGCCAAAACGCATTGAAAACTATACACTTGGACGTAAAACAATAGCAATATAAATTCACAATTTCAGTGCACTACGTCTGACTAGTGAGAGGTCTTTGTGTGAATAGCACATTAGTATTTAAATTAAATGGCAGTATGCGGGTCCACGAGGTTCAAAGAATAGTACGAGGGGCGTATTATTACAAGATACATGGTAGGTACTATCAAACTATGCAATGGTCAAAATCCGAAGTATAGATAATAGCTAACATTTTTGAGACATATAACTATCAACTAACTATAATAACATTCGATAAATTGCAATTACACAATAACATGGTATGTGCTCGTAAATATTAAGTGTTAAAAATCAAATTTGGAAACAGCGTTACCGTACAACAGACAGCAAAATAAAAGACTCGCTGAGCAATTAATTAGCAATTGTTTTATGTCTTATGGCATTACGTACTTTATAGTGCATGTACATATTTAGAATCAGTCACTGTCAATTATTCCTTAGACGGTGGACGGGCTTGCATTGACTATTGATTAACCGGGTCAACAAAATTCTTTTAAATCGACTGTATTTTACCCGACAAATTATTATATTACTAGTAACAACTAATAACAAAAATGATACAGTTACCTGCATCTTGTGTACTGCATTCAGCGCCAACAACGTATTTACAAATAGTGAATTCAAAATGTAGTCCTGACAACTGACTTAAGGATTTGTCAAAATATCCTACTTCTTGTCACTTGTTGTATCATGCATTAGACTTAAATTATAATTCCATCTTGCAGTCTGCAGTAGTTAATGTCACAGTACAGTATCGGTCTGCAATGTTTGAAAACACACAAACAAGCGAAAAACATACACTTCAGCTTTGAAACTGTATGATATGCCCAAGTTTAAATTACATTATCTTCGTAAACAACAGAATTAATACAAATTAATAAATACTAAATTGTGCTTCACGTAAGACGAATTATTTAGCATTCCGCCACTGACGCCTAGTTGCTTTATTAACATAGGTGGGCATGTATCGACACGGATAAGGGCGTGCCGCACCCTTACCCTCATTGCCATGATGGTAAGGTATGAGTGCGAGCGGAAGCTTCAAGTTAGCCGACCGCCGACATCTGTCGCTACAAGTTAGCCGACGAGTGTCGGCCAAACCTTCAAGTTGGCCGACAAAATCTACCTGCAAGTTAGCCGACAACCGACAAAATGTATTTTTTAAATTACTCTAGGCGTCGTTCATACATGTTGTCATCGGTAGGGTGGGTGGGTCTAGGTGGGTATTAATTACATGCCATTTGAAGGTTAGACGCTTACGTAATGTTGAAGTGATGATATAGGTGTGAGTGGGTCCAAAAAGAGTGGTATTTGGGTGTCATCATTTATGTACCATTCCTGAAATTATTCATTTTTAACAACACGACAAATCACCTCACATTATTTTATTCAAATTGTAAATATAATTCGTCGATTTTGCACTCGATCGACGTTGTGCCGAGAGAAACTGACAATCAGTAATCATCGGTTTCAGACTATGAGCTTTGAGTTGATAATGTTAAGCCACATATATACTTTTAAGTTGCTTATGTTTTCATTTTTGGTAGGATGAAAATATGCACAATTAATATAAAGCTTGCGGCTTGCTTTCATTACTACCTACATATATACATAATTTATCACCTTTTTGAAATGCTTGATAAATTTTTACGATCGCTACACTATTCCAGCGACATTTATTAAAATCCGATTAATGTTGTAGCTGAGATCGAAAAATTGCTTGATTTCTTACAATACGCTTAGAAAATAACTTGACAAGAATCTTGTATGTATGTATGTATGTATGTATGTATGAGTTTAGAGATTTTTCAACCTTAAGGTTATATCTCACTCTGTTGCATTATTGCAACAATTTTACTGTGTGATTTGAAGATCCCGCGAAGTAGTATTATACTAAATCGCATTGGGCTTCGCATCGTATTTTACCTACACTTGTAGTATTTGTTGTTCGTCGCGACTCGCTGCGGACCACTTTGCAAGCATATATTTAGGCTGGTTTGCACCAGAACAACTAGTGTATATTTTCCCTTTCGGAGGAGAAACTCGCCAGAGTATCTTATGGAATCGAAAGAATTTTCTCACGATCCACACGACTCCAATACGCTCTGGCAAGCCAACCCATCAGCGAGCAACTCTATCGAATGTCATCGGGTGGCGACACTTGTAGTATATTTTAGGAGAGAAGTGCTTCGAGGAGAATCTTAAGTTTATACATTTGAATGTACGAGAGTCAGGCAAAGTAGGTACCTACTATTAAGCAGCACTGAAACTCCGTCTCAGGTAGATGACTACCACGGATTTTTTCCGCCTGCACCCAACTCCCTTAAACTCTCACTCCCACCCCCAGCTCAACTCCCCACCGACATACCAAGCTCTATCACCAACACCAACTCCAATCCAGAGCGCCACCGACTCCCCCGACCCAGCAGCTCAGTAGTTAAACCACTGGGCCGCCGAGCCGGGATGACAAGAATCTTGTACGATGGGGCTTATAGGTTTAGATGTTAACATAAACAGGTTGATCAGTAGGTTTTAAATCATTTAAGGGTAAGGAAATCGGTTATTAGGCACGTGTAACAGCGCTGTTTATTACAAAACCTAACAGCAATTCTGTTGAAATCTACTGTGAACCTGTTAAAGCAATTTGTGTTACTAGTTCCAATCCAATTTTTGGTATTATTTATAAGTAATAAAATCACTCCACACGATTAGATGTTGGGTAACCTAACAGCTGCATTATCGGTTAATCTCCAACTGAATTTCCTGTTGACCGCGGTTAACAGGTTTTGCTTTGGATGTCAGAGTAACAGTGAAATCAGTTACAAATTAACAGTAAAGTAGTAAATTCACCCCCCCCCCCCGATTGCATAGCGGGCCCAAATAGCAGGGGCCTATTGCATACGGGGCCCAACTAGCAGGGGCCGATTTTCAGAGGAATATTGCTGAGGGACCACATTTAGGGGCCATTTGGCCACCGCACCGGCTAACTTGTAGGTAGATTTTGTCGGCCAACTTGAAGGTTTGGCCGACACTCGTAACTTGTAGCGACAATTGTCGGCTGTCAGCTAACTTGAAGCTTTTGTCGGCTGTCGGCCAACTTGAAGGTTTGGCCGACAATTGTCGGCTGTCGCCTAACTTGAAGCTTCGAGTGCGAGCGCAGATTTAAATTGTTTCTACCCATCACCGGGAGGGTGACTGTAATAGGACCTCCAAACCACTCATGACGGTGAAGGGGAGAGCATGCAACTTGCACACATCCCTCATCTCACGGCAGCAGTAGGCAGATGGGATTTGCATTTTCTTATTTTTAAATTAGGGAAATCCTACATTTCGTATGCTGTCTGATGCCATTATTGCTTTATTTACCTTGATATATTGCTTTTTTCTTTACTATAAACTCTCTGGGATTTTTAATTTTGCCATTTAATTGATCTTTGTAATTCTGGATTATACTGTGAGAAATGTATCATAAGGGAGAGGCTGAGTGCCTTCTATTCGAAAATGGAACTCCTGAGGGTGAATGCGAACGAGATGTTTTATATGTCCTGTTGTATGTTTGGTGTTACCAATGGAAGAATGGATTTGCGCCAAATTGGTTTCAATAACACGTTAATAAAGTTCAAATCAAAATCAAATGTTTTAGATGACTGGAGCATGAGGCTGACTAGTGAGTGAATGCTATTTTGTCGGTATCCCTCATGAGGTGAGGGAGAGGCAAAAATGTATGCCTACGTATGTGTATTGATAGCTTAATTTTAGATTCGATTTGGAATAGCTTGTATGTCGTATATCGCGGGCTAGGATATAGCGTTGCCGGGTTAAACTTTTAATTTCTAACTCTGCATCCCTACTCCAACGTCTATACGCGTAAATTACGCCTCCATAAAATTACTAAATTTAAGCGTAATCATTTTCTTGGTGACGTGGATTGTGATGTTTGAACTTCCCTTTCAACGAGAACTTCAAGCTCTCTTTACTCCAGTATCATTTTTTAGATGCTGAGCTTTAGCAGCATCTAATGAAATGGTTATGTCCGTCCGTCTGTGTGTCTGTCCGTCTGTCCCTTTTTCCATTGGTTCACGCTACAGTTCGCAGTTTTAAACTAACTATATTCGAACGACTTGTAAAGGCTCACAAATGCAATGTAAATAAGCTGTATAGTTTGTGGGGATGTTCTACTCAGTAATTTTTTTGCAATTAGCAGTCAAATGGACCAAGAATCCAATTTTTTTCACTGGAAAACATACACGTACAAAATCCGAGTTTGTGTCGGCCCTGGGTGCTCCTTGCATTACATGCTACGTACATACATACGTACGTAGGTACTTTGAATTCTGAACTGTAGGTATGCTATTGTTTAAACACTCCCGGGAATATCTATGGGGATCCACACATACTACACGCTTAAAAAAGGGGTGTTCTTTAGTAAGTGATGTCTAGGCCAGTAAGTGATGTCCATAAAGTTTTTTTATTTGCAGTGCAATGAATATAAATCAAATAAAAAAACATTTTTTGGACATCACTTACTGGCCTAGACATCACTTATTAAAGAAACCCCTAGAAAAGATCTTAACGCTAATGTGGTTAGGCCGTGGCAACAGGTTAAGCTGTTAATTTTGACAGGTTTAATAGTAAATTTTGAAATTTTCAAGGGTGGGGAAAGCTGTTACCCACAGGTAACACTGCTTTAGTTGCAAACACCGGTTAACAAGGTTAAAGTTTGCCTTACAGGTTTTATATCTGTGTGGAACAGGAACTGCTGTCAGTAGTGACTGGTTTGACTGTTACCCACTTAAAATAACGACATAAATTATAAGGAGTATATTAATAACACCATATTTGTTAATTACGCAACAACATTACCTACTGTTACATATTGCAACACAATTTATCTCGAATAATCAATCTGTAAATAATGAATGTTGTATGGGCTGAGGCCAAATCGACCAAATGAATAAATTATTATTATTATTATATTGCAACAGGATTTTGCTCCAAAAGTTTCAATTGCTCAGATAACTCTATTGCTCAGATTCTACATTTTTCTACTTTGGTGTAAATAAGGATTTTGGTGTTATGGTTGTTACTAATTTGCAAAAAACATAAAAAACACTTCGATGTTCCACGTTATTTATGGTCATTAGGTGTACTCAACTTGCATTACCGTTGGTGGGAGGTATTTATAACCTCTAAGGGGACAATTTATACACGTGGGTTATAGCCTTACCGCATAGCAATTTAGTTGGGTAAGCTACGCAGGTAGCATAGTTAGGTCAAGCTTCCCGCACTGTAATCTCTTGTAGGTAACCTATACGAAGAGATACCCAGCACAGCCTTACTTAATTTAAGAAAAGCGAACGTGAATGGTTAATTCAACTCGCGGGTTCATGTTTGCTTAGAGCCAATGAACGAAAGTGTCAAAGGTATCCTTGGTTGGGGGAGGGAAAAATAAAGTGTTAAAAGCAGGACCTTAAGTTAGGTAAGACCCGCACAGCTTGTCTCACTTACTTACGTAGGTATTTAGGTCTTGCCTAACGCATTTTACGTAGGTAAGGAGTTAGAGAAAACGACGCCCACTTAGGCTTAGGTAACGCTCTCTGCGCAGCACCTAGCTAGGCTTTTTGCGGAGGTAACCTACGTAGGTCTGCTATGCGGCAAGGCTATAAGATAAGGAAATTAGAATATCTTTTTCACGGACATGTTAACTAACGTCTCTCAAATTCCATTCCCCTATTAACTATACCATCTTCCTGACATACCCGTTGCCAGCAAAAACCGTTGAGAGTTCCGAGGACAGGAACAATTTGAATATTAAATATTGCTATACTGACCGAAGTAGCATGAATAGCTGCCAGAAACTCAATAGAGAATTTTAGACATTTAATCGCAGTGGCTACGTCTCTCGTCAGTGCACTACTGCCTGCGCCAAATTAATTATAAATTTCAATATTATGATTATTTAGGGTCTTCATTAAAATCATCATAAATGACCCAAATTTAGGAACTATTTTTTTTCTACAATGCAATGATCTAAAAATGCAGCTGACAAAAAAAAATTGAATTTGAGCTGCAGTTTTGGCGCTGAGAATTATTTGAGTTTACAAATTCAACATGGGGCAAACGGAGAAACGCACATACTTCTTCGTACCAGCCGGATGTCAGTTTTTATTCAAATTCCAAAAAGTAGTACTTGTTACATAGAGAAAAAATAAAATCCGGCGCTTCGCGCCGGATTTGTCGCCCGGGGGCCCGAAGTAGATGCTGAGCTTCTGCGAACATTACCTTCAACAAAGGGGAAAATTAATTTGAGTCACGCTAAAAGATGATCTATGAAGTATAGAAATTTAATTGAAACAAATTGTATTTCTAAATTTTGCAACATTTGTTAAATAAAACTTTAAGTTAGTTTGAATAAACCTAGCTTAGTACCGAGACCTTGTCGCCTGCGTACTAGACAGATGCGGTGAACAGACAGATAGAAAAAACCGTTTCAAAACAAGATTAAAATCTTGACTAGGGTGGTACTAAATTAGTTATAATTTACTTGAAATAATTTGTAAACCATCCCTGACACCGATGTCGGAACAAGAGGGCAGGGTGGGCAAAAAACTTCCTTTGAAAGCAAATGCACTATGTCAAACTATAGGCGTGCCACCTTGGATAAAACTCACCTATATGATTGCTCTCTTCAATGGTAGTAGATTGGTATTAAATAAGAGATACCTTGGTTGCAAAATGTATGGTCCGTATCTGAGATGTTGCAACGAAATGAAGTGAGGCGTTACTAAATACCTAATTATTTGTTGGGCAATGCTTATGGACAATTCATAAGTTAAAATAACAACAAAGAAGTTGGCTGGTAATATATTATTCATAAGTAGGTGGACATCGTTTATACACCATACCTGAGTTGATGTGATGCCATAAGAGTGAAGTAGCACAAAATAATAATTTAATAATTTGGGTAACGTTATTAGTATTTGTTGAGATGAAATGAAAATAATAGTGATATTTATTTACGGACCATCCCTTACAATCTTGAAGTCATGTAGGTATGCCCGTGGCATGTAGTCAAATATTAGGATAAGTAAAATAGTGAAATTTAGATGAAGTCATTTGCGGACGACCCCCAGCTCTCTTTAAACCATATAGGTTCTGTCAGTTACATGAAGTAACAAGGGTCCATTTATTTGTTGATTGTACGTAACTAGTTAGTATGATCACTCCCAAAAACAATAGAGCACCTCCTACTTGTATTTGTGAGAGTCAAAAGCAGTTTAAAGGAAATCACTTAAAAACTTTGACCTATAGAGTACGACCAACAGACAGACGGACAGAAAGACAGACAAAACCATTTCGATAGATGCTCAGCATCTGAAACGGGGGACCCTTAAAATAGTGAAATCTCAATCTCGTCATTTGCGGACGACCCCAAACTATTTTTAAGCTACATAAGTATGTGAGTGACATAAAGTACAAAAGGGGGATCCGTAAAATGGTGAAATTTAAATTACGCCATCTGCGGACGACCCCAAACTATCTGTTAGCTATATATATGTTAGTGACATGAAGTAAAAATGGGGGAACCGTAAAATAGTGAAATTTAGATGACGTCATTTACAGACAATTTCTAATAGAAATGTCCCTGTTTTCGTTTTGAAATTATTTTGTTTTATAGCTGGGCATGTGCACTTGCTTTCCACCACTTTCGTGCGTACAATGTAAATTCCTTGCACTGGCACTCTGCTCACTGAGTGGAGGTGAAAGAACTACTCGAGTGCGCCCATCTATGTATGTTTCGCCCACCCGTTTTTACCGTGCTTACTTCTAAATTTCTTGACCTTGGTCAGTTCAACTTTTAATTGTGAATCAATGGTCAGTCCAATTAAAGTAAAAAAACAATACAGACCTGCCTGCTCGCATTTGTAATTTTATAAAAAAAAGTTTCAAGACTATGGAGTAAACGGTTTGACCTGTAGTGTACGGCCAACGGACGGACGGACGGACGGACGGACGGACATGACCATTACAATAGATGCTTAAGCTCAGCATCTAAAAAGCGCTCTTTTTGGAACTGTTACGAAAATTTGATACGCTGCATATCTCCACTGTAGAACTAACGCACCATAAAACTATCTCCACTCATACCGCACGATCCAATTTCCTTTCACAGCCTTATACTGAATATACAAATATGCCAAAAAAATCCGGCGATTTGTCGACCGGGGGCCCGAAGTAGATTCTGAGCTTCAGCAAAGGCGCAAGTTGATTTATGTAACGCTAAAAGATAATATAAGATTTCTGAAAGCTCCCTACCTACCCTACCTTTAATAAGCCATATACGAATGTTGGTAGCATGTAAAATTGATGTCATTGATGGAGCCTCACATACCATCAATAATTATTATAAGAATGTACGTATCAAGCAATTAAAAAAAGGTTGGAAAAAATTTTAATGTTTAAAATAAGGGTACTAAAAACTATAATATTTGAATGACGTCATTAGGGACGATCCCTAAATATCTATACCATATAAAGGAATGTCCATGACATGTTATTAAAATAGGTTGAAAAAAAATATAAAGTTGGAACTGGGTTGTTTGAATGACGTCATTATGGACGATCCCTGAATATCTATACCATTTAATATAGATATGTCTATGACATGTAGATAAAATAGGTTGGAAAAAAATTTAAAGTTGGAACTGGGGGAACTGGGTGGTATTTGAATTTAGCAAGCAAAATTAACAGCGAAATTAAACATTTTTAATTTGCAGCCAAATTTTAGTTGTCAATTAACAGGTTGTAAATTGAAAAGAAGAAGCCGTAAACGGGTTAGATGTGTCGATTTACGCACAGGTATTTTGATATTCTCAATAAATTCAAAACTTTAATGCTAAAATATTTGAATTTCCCTCCAAAACTTTAAATATTGTGTTAAATGAAGATTTCGACCGGTAACTCAGTAAAGTTACACAAACATGATATACTATTCGAACGGCAGCGATTAGGCAAATCTAAATAGCTTAGTGTATACGCACGATAGTTGTTAAAAAATTAACGGATTTTGTCGAGTGATATATCATTTAAAAGCTCTTCAAAAATGAGCAGACCGCTTTTTTGTTGAAAGTTTGTAGCCCATACAACACGGTTCAGGCAAAGTTTAAAAATCAAAAGACGGTTATCTTGAAAACGTTTTGTTATAATGGAGGCGCATTGCGTTATTTGTATTCTACTAGTGATTACCTTTCGAATGATATACGGCTCGATGGATTTGGTCTAGTATTGCAAAAGTTTAAAAATTCCAGTAAAAACTGATGTAGATAGGTAGTAATAACGTCATTAGGGACGATCCCTGAGTATCAATATTAATGGTAATACTTATAAAGGCCTCGGCGGCGTTGGTCTCTTTGGGATAATAATAGGTAAGTGGTTAGGATTGCAGACTGTAACAAAATTTAGTCTCAGACGTGGCTTTCATCCTCGGCTACTGCTAATCGTTTACGGCTCGGTGTTGCACGGTAACAGTCACTGAATGGTTAATTTAAATTCAATCTCCTTCGGTGCTCCTTAGTAACCACTACCTTCTGTAGGGGCCTAGGGAATGGGACTCCTTTACTGTGGAGAAGGGGACAGGGATAGAATAAAGGATACAAAAACCGAGACGATCTAACGTGGTAGCTTTTTATTTCCTTACCCGCAGTGACTGGTTGAGTCTGGTTGTATGAACTTGAGTTAAATCGACCTAATAAATATATTATTATATATTATTATGGACGATCCTTGAATATCTATAAAGATATGCTTATTACATGTATGTTTAAATAGCCTTGAAAAAATTGCAACGTTCGAAAATGGGGTACTTAAACCTATGATACTTGAAGAACGTCATTATGGATGATCCCTGAATATCTATAACTAGAATAGGGGAGCTCATTTCATGTATGTTTAAATAGGTTTGAAAAACTCTTAATGTTATAAATAGGGGTACTTGAAGCTTTGATATTTAAAAGACGTCATTATGGACGATCCCTTAATATGTATATCCAATAAAAGTATATTCACTACATGTATGTTAAAATAGGCTGGGACAAATTTTAATGTTGGAAATGGGAGTAATTAAAACTATAATGTTTGAAGGACGTCATTGTCATTATGGACGATCCCCGAATATTTATATAGGTAAGTTCATTACATGTAGTTAAAACAGGTTGGAAAAAAATTAAAGCTGGAAATGGGGGTGCTAAAAACTATAATACTTGAAAGACGTCATTTATGGACGATCCGGCCCGATATATAGCCTTTAATATGCGTATGTATGTCGGTGACCTGTAATAATTAATAGGAATCTGTATAATGGTAAGAAAAGAGAATCCTGACTAGTGAGTGCCTGAGCTGGTGTTCAAAGCGTGGACCTCCGTCATGAGCATAAATATTTTCCAATACCACATTGTATTTCTAAACCCACGACAACTATACCATGCTGCACTTTGAACGTACATATTGAATAAGTACCTTTACTACTAATGTAAAGGGAAAAATTTTCATGTGTATTTTATTCGGCGAAATTTGACAAGCTCTCAGGTAGGTATGTACATGACATGTGAAGTCGCCCCCTTTTTTTAACCCGACACAGGGATTTCGATTCTTCGTTCACTGAGCTGCTAATTGCGGAAAAACTATAATTGCGATTATTACACAAAACAATAAGGCACCTCTTGCTCGCATTCCTGACAGTTTAAAACTAGTTTAAAAGAAATAGCTTAAAAACTGTGACCTGTAGAGCAGAACCAAGGAACGGACGGACAAAACCATTTCATTAGATGCTTGCTCAGCATCTAAAAACATTTGACGTTGAAAATGGAGATAAAATGTTTAGGACGTCATTTATGGAGGATCCATCACCATCTATTACCCATTTACTTACGTATGTAGTAATGAATAGAAGAAATCCGTGTGCTCGAACCCTGGAGCCCAGACTCCAGACCTAAGTATGGAGATGTTCGAATTTACCACTAAAGCATTTTTGCCTAAGTCCAGTCCAGAACTAAAAGCATTACTGCCGAAGTCCATGCGTTACTTATAAGCACGTTTGCCCAAGTCCACCGAACTGTGCAGGTTTGAAAAGGATTTGCATGGACTTAGGCAAAAATACTTTTAGGAAACGAATGGACTTGGGCAGTAATGCTTTTAGTTCTGGACTGGACTTAGGCAAACATGCGTCTTCACCGGCGATATACAGAATAGAAGAGGCATAATTAATACCCCGGCTGCACCCACAGGTTAAACGATTATGATAGGTATGTGGGTAAGAGGGGGGTAGGGAGGAACGTGAGTGAAAAGCACGTAAATAGCAAAATATTTCCATAACACGTGTAACTACATACAACATATATCATTAACAAGATAGTGTAGAGGAGGATGGGTGTTCGGTACTGAACCGAAGTTTTTATAATATTCGTAGTATTTTTCCTATAATAATTAAGGTAATTTTGATGCTACAATAATTTACAGTATGTAGTTCAAAATGCCAGCATATACCGTTACTAATATTAATATTTCCATGTAATATTACTTCTTTTGTTAGTGTTCCTTGACATTGACTGAGATTTCCAGTATCTATGTTTAATTTGCATTGAAAAGCGATTAATTTGTTACTTTCCTCATTTCCTGAATTCTATGTAAATCGGCCGCATCGACCGATTCCATTTCTATTCATTAATTTAACTCTTGAGTTTTCTGATCCGTATTTGTCCTTAAGCTTATGTTAATTACGGCATGTCAAGGATTCTTTACCGTTAGTATTTCTCTGGCTGACAAAAGTCAGCCTTGAACTCAACTCCTGATTCGTGCTGTTAAATGTGTAACTTTAATATTTTTAGTCCACGTTGACTCCAGTGTCTTATTGTACTGAAGTCACATACCTAATTTGATCTTTCAGTTGTGTACTATGGGCCATGCCCACCTCATCCTTTCCTATAACTACCACCAACTCACCTTAAAATCTAAGACTTTACCACTCCAATTCAACTGTTCAACATCTCTCTATGATTAAGCAGGCACGTGAGACGGATCAAACTACACTTTGTATGTAAACGCACTATTAATTGTAATTTGAAGGGGTTGTAAGGGCTCAGGCCAGATATCAACCAGATGAATAAATATATATATATATATACATATTCATCGGGTCGATTTAACCGAAGTTCATACAACCAGACTCAACCAGTCACTGCGGGTGAGGTAATAGGGGGCTACCGCGTTAGATCATCTCGGTTTTTGTACCCTTTCACCTATCCCAGTCCCCTCCTCCACAGTAAAGGAGTCTCATTCATAGATATAGAAGAAACTAGATAACCGACTCCGAGTTAGAGCCGGCATAGGTAAGGGGCGACACGCCATCTGTAATATGTGCTTTTGCCAATACAAACTGGCAATTGAAGCCTGCTCTTAACTCCCAGAAGGTGTCTCTCATGTGTTCAAGTTAATACTTGCTACTTACAAGAATTATGAGTAGTATTTATTTTTCTACTTAACCACTTTTCTTTCACTTATGTTACTACTTTATCTGGGGCCCCATTTTTACATTGTAACGTTGTTATTACATGATTACTCAATCGTGCAATGTTAACTAAATGTAAAATAAATGTGGGCACAATAAATAGATTTAGCCGTAGTCTTCGGCTTGTAATTGGCAGAAAATCCTAGCGAAGAAGCAAATCTGAAAGCCCAAGCGGTTCTAAGCCTAAATTTCAGATGGCGCTACTCTCATGAATTTTTAGTCCAATGTAAAAGTATTAGCTATAAATTCACTCATAGGGCCCCATGAAAAATACCCGCGAAGGGATTGTAGTAGTTCGTCTCTATTATTCTATGTCTATAGTCTCATTCCCTAGGCCCCTACAGTAAGTAGTGGTCACTATGGAGCACCTAAGGAGATTGGGTTTTAATCAACCATCCAGTGACGTTTACCGTACAACACCGAGCCGTAAACAATTAGCAGTGGCCGAGGATTGAAGCCGGGTCTGAGACTGTAAATTTCGTTACAGTCTGCAGTCCTAACCGCTCACCCATGCTTACATGTTTATACACAACATGGAAAGTCACCAATGATATTATATGGCACTTTAAAAAAATTTCAATTTTAAATACATGTCCTACACATACGTGTATGGCTTATACATAGTGAGGGGTCGTCCATAAATGACGTCATTCAAATGTAATAATTTTAAATACACCCTGGAACAACTACAGTATTTTTCCAACCTATTCTAACTACATATCATGCAATAAAGTATATGGCGTATACGTGTTGAGGGGTCGTCCATTAGTGGCGTCATTGAAACATAATTTTTAGATGCTGAGCTTTAGCTGCAGCTATTGGAATGGTTTTGTGTGCGTCGTTCTGTCTGTACGCCTGTCTGCGTGTCTGTAGCAACCCCTGTACAGGTCGCAATTCTAAACTGATTACATTAAAACAACTTTTAATCGCTTAAAACTGCGAGGGAATGTGTATAGTTTTTAAACCAGATCGTAATTATAATTTGTCCGGAATTAATAGTTAAGTTGACTAAGAATTAAAATATCTGTGTCGGGTTAAAAAAAAGGTCGAAAAAAACCTACCTGAAAGCTTGTCATGTTTCGCCAATCAATATACACATTGAAAGTTTGCACGAATTAACATTAGTACGAAAGGTACTTATCCAATATGTACGTTCATTGGGCAGCCTGGTATAGTGGTCGTGGGTTTGAGACTGTACTGTTGTTTAAGAAAATATCTATGCTCATGACGGGGGTCGATCCTTCGATCACCAGCTCAGGTAGTCCAAATTCTCCTTCCTCACCATTTTACAGATTCCTATTCATTACTACAGGTCACGGACATAGTATTATAGTTTTTAGCACCCCAATTTCCAGCTTTAAATTTTTTTCCACTACATGTAATGAACCTACCTATATAAATATTCGGGGATCGTCCATAATGACAATGACGTCCTTCAAATATCATAGATTTAAGTACCCCCATTTCCAAGTTTCAAATTTTTTCCAGCGTATTTTAAGATACATGTAATGAATATGCCTATATTAGTTATAGATATTCAGGGATCTTCCATAATTACGTCCTTATACCATAGTTTTAAGTGACCCCATTTCCATGTTTTAAATTTTTCCAGCCTATTTTAGCAACACATGTAATAAACATACCTATATTGGTTATAGATATTTAGGGATCGTCCCTAATGACGTCCTTCAAATATGATAGTTTTAGGTACCCCTATTTTCAACATTAAATGTTTTTCAACGTATATAACTGCATGTCATGAATATTCATATATTATATTGGCTACAGATATTCAGGGATCGTCCATAATGACGTCCTGTAAGCATCATAGTTTAAGTACCTCCATTTCTAACAATACACATTTTTCCAACCTATTTTTACTAAACGTAAAAAACTTCCCTATATAGTGTATAAATATTTATGAATCCTCCATAATGTTTTCGTTCATATATCATATATTTAGGTACCCCTATTTTCAACATTACAACTTTTTCCAACCAATTTAGCTATGACATATCTAAGGCATAGCTGAGGTTATAGATATTTAGGGATCGTCTATATTGACGTCCTTTAATTATCATAGTTTTAAGTATCCCCATTATAATGTAATGGCTTTGTTGTCAAACATACCAGCGACAAGCGCTGATTTCTTCAAGCAGACATTCATAATACTTACTAACTTAATTACAATAATAATAAATTAATTAAAAATACAGCAATTATCTTAATTCAATTAACTATTTGTTTAAATAAATTAAATCTTTACAAGCATGTACTGATAGTGGGATAGAATTCCATAGTTTATCAGTACAACATTGATACGAGGTATGGTAGAAGGGAGACAATTTCTTTATTTTTAAAAAATGGGAGTGACAAGATGAACGTCCATTGTATTTTCTTCTGACTTCTTCTAAATAGGCTAGTTGGAAAGTTTTAAAAAGGAAAACATTCGTCATAGATGCAGTCATATAGGTTAGTTTTTCAAATACTGTTACAATTAAAAAAGATTCATAGCTCAAACAAATCTATTTTATTTTTTCTAGAATGACTTGTTTGTGGAATTGACATAACATGTCTTGAGTTTATATTAAAATGATACCCTTTAAAATAAATACATTTAAGAAAGTTATCAATAGTTTTTTGGCATTTTTGTAGAAGACGATTAGCTACTGCACCTTACACAAAACGCCTAAAGTCAATTTGTGAAAATACTAAAAATATAGATACAATTTGTAGCAAATAACCTTTTTTAAACCGCTTAAACTTAACCAGTTGTGAGATTAAACGTAATTTTTCAATTTACATGATTACAGCAAATATCAAACTTAAGGTAACTATCAAAATAAACCCTTAAATATTTAAAGCTATCCACTTTCTTAACTATGATGTTGTCACACATAATTCATTTAAAATTACATTGCTATTTCGATGTAAATTTAGAAAAATTTCATAAACTCTGCTTTAACAAAGCTGATTTCCATATCTTTGAAACTACACCAATTTTGTACATTTCTCAAGGTATTTTCTAGTTCAACCTTTAATTGTATGGATGTATCACCTGTACATACTTATTAAATATCGTCTGCATAAAGAGCAGAGTCCTTTAGTACATGTGATATGTGGTCAAAAAATAATATAAACAAAACTGGCCCAAGAACACTTCCTTTAGAAACTCCACCATTCAAAGGACATGGTTTGGAAATAAAATCCTCCTGCTTTGTATGAAGCTCTCGGCCAGAAAGATAATCACACAAAATTCTTATTTAAATATGTAGGTACATGATATCGGTCATACAGCGTCCTTTGAATATTGTAGTTTAAAGTACCCCCTATACAACTTTAAATTTTTTTTCCTTCCTTTAAGTCGTAATGGCAATACTGCGGCCAGCACGTTTTGCAGCGGCAACACTCCTGCCAAATATGCTCGAACCTAGTCCTCTATTTACCGGGACCACACGTTTTTGCACACATAGCCTTCATTCCCTTCTAACCATATCCAGTCGGTCCTCCGTAACGAGGAAATTATAAAGCCGTACGTGCGACCACACATTTAATAAAATCAGAAATTTATGTGCATAAGGTGGAAAATAAAATAGGCGCTGCCGTAATTTGAGCATTGCCACTACAGTGTTCTTACCCTTTTATTGAAGCCAAATTGCGCTTTAAGCTCAGCATCTACTTCGGGCTCTCGGTCGACGAATTTTATTCTTAATTTACTTCCAAAATTTTAATTTCTTTGTATTGTTTTTGGTTGGCTACTACAATTTCTTAAAGGATTTTCCGTTATTTTAGTATTGTTGTTACAATATTATGGTCTGATTTGGGTACAAAATGCTATTTTTCTGTCCTACTCCAAACCAGCGAAGCTCAAACCTGACCATATTTATACCATTAGTTATCGTCTAAATCCGGACCAGAGACCACGCGGACGAGAATGTTCAATTCAAGAAATGTGAAATTGGCTAAAAGGAGTATCTTACGTAATAGTCACTAATTTTGTAATCGTAAATCCCTCCTAAAAGCAATTGCAGTTACTCTAGTCCAGATCTTATATAAAATGTTTGGAGATTTACATTTGTAAGGGGCGGTAGTGGTAGACGCAATAGAATAAGTATAGGCGCATGACTTGAAAAATACTTATGCGGAGGACTTCTCATTGGTTGAAGTCCAAAGCCTGCGATTTTTAAAATAAATTTTTATTTGCTAACCATTTTATATTCTTATTCATTAGATCGGCATTATTGGTGGTTCGGGTTTGGATGATCCTGATATTCTTGAAGATAGAAACGAACAGTTTGTTGATACAATTTTTGGTCTGCCGTCTGATGCACTAATTCATGGAAAAATTGGTGGAATAGAGTGTGTACTTCTAGCTAGACATGGGAGGAAACATAATATTTCTCCAACAAATGTAAACTACCGGTAAGTGAATTTGTTCTCTCGTCTATTCTCTATTCTTAGGTTCGTCACGATTGGAGTAAAATCGAAGCAAGTTCGATCGATTCGAGTTTCGGATTGATTCGATTTGGCGTTTTTACGTTTTCAAATTCGATTTTTCAATTGCTTGACTCGAAAAAAATCCATGCCGAATTGAATCGAATTGAAGCCGACAATCGTTCGATTTTTTTCGATTTCGTATAAACTATCTTATCTGCAGTTATAAAACCAATCAGCATGAAAATGCCACTCACGTAACACATTTTTAAGACTTTTGTATAATTATCTGAATTTAAGTTTCATTACAGGAGGTTTTCTGCCCTTTTTAGCGAATTTATTATCTGATGGGGTTTATTTTACACTTCCTACTTCCTACAGTGAGTTAGACGTGAAAGAAAATATAGTTATCGCTTGGACGAAAACAGCACAATACTATTGTCGTATATTAAATTCTAAAATATTGAAATAGATATATGTACAATGACTCAGGCTTTGTTTCATTCAGGGTTATCAATATGCCACTTTTTTATGGAAAATACCACCACTTTGGTAAATACCGGTATGTATGTATATGTACATGGCAGTATTGTATTTTCGACCCATTAGGTATAATACACTGCATTACTGTGAGAGGTATGATCCATTGAGCCACTCATGAGATGAGATGGTTCAGTTTGAATCTGCCTCTGTTACATTCAAGGATATCAGGATTTAAGCTTTCTTACCGCTGTACTGATTGCGAGAGTATATTTTTCTGGACTACTCCAGACAGTGCCTGTCATTGTTTTTCCCCGTTAGGGAGGAGAAGCGACAGAGTAGACCAAGTAGCGACAGCTGTCTCACGGCCGCCGCACCTTGGATACGCTCCACCGCCGACCCCACTAGTGGCCGCTCATTTCAACAGAGAGACGGTGGTGATGCTTGTAGTAGTCAGTAGGAGGAAGAGCCTGTACCGTTCTTGGACTTATGTGAAATCACACAGAGAAGGGCAGATAGATACCTATCATTAAGCCATCTGCATCTCCGTCTCAGGCAGAAAACTACCACGGATATATGCAGACAGCACCCAAACTCCTTAAGCCCTCACAGCACCCCACTCAGCTCCCCACTGATCTACCAAGCCCGGTCACCCATCCAACTCTCCATTCAGAGTGCCACCAGCTCCCCGACTCAGTAGTAAGCCATGCCGTAGCTTGTCAGACCACTGAGCCGGGTTAAATACCGGTATGTACCGGTATATATAGTATAGTGTATATAGTGGTAAATACTAGTACATACATTTATGAAGCCCAAAGTTTTTAAAACAGGTTGTAATATATAAATCTAGTTCTAGTAAAACCACAACAGCAATTAATATGTGTATGTATGTATGTATTTGATTTATTGCATATACGGGCCTTAGCCCACACACAAATCTGATTAATATTTTGGTTACAGAGTTTTTGATAAACAGATAATATATGATACCACACCACCTTAGCCAAGGGAAAAATTATTTTTAATTACAAACAGAATGATCACAAACAAACTAATTTTGAGTATACATAAATTGATAAATTTCATAACTCTATTCAACAGTAATTAAGGTTTAGGTTTGATATTTAAAGAATACATTTATCGAAATAATTCACTTATTTATTTTGAGTGATTCACAACAATCCTAGCTATATTCAGTCGATTAACAATGATTAATGATTAATAATTAAAACCCTGGAAATCTACATATGATACGCTTACGTTGGAATCGGGTTCCCTTTGCTTCACTTCAATGATTTTAACGAACTTACGGTTTTTTTGTACTAGTTACATTGCCTCTACAGCACTATTCGTAGATCTAATGCCAGACAGAGACCTTTCCTTGACCTTATTTCGGTACCCACACCAAGTGCGGAAATTTGGAAGCGGTCCTGGCTGCCAGTCACTTAAGTCAGAATTCAGCCTACCGGTATTAGATTTCCTGAGAATGTTTTTGATCACTATATCTTGTAACAATAGTAACGTTATTATATTTGAAAGTTAGGTATTGACCTTGAAACTTATAAAACAAAAACAATTTTGAATTAAATTTGAATAGCTAGCCATAAGGGACAACAATTACTAACGGTATCTTTTATAGTTTAAATTACATTGCTTCATGAGATAGATAACAGTTATTTATTTATTTATTACGATTTGTCCCAGACGACTCGATTTTGATCAGGTTTATTCCATCACTAGAGTAAATAATACCATCCGCGTTGAAGGCGTAGCATCATGAGTATTTGACTGACTTGAAGGAGGGGTCCAGTTTCTTTATCCAGTATTGTTCCGTAAGATGTTTATGGATTTCTTGTTCTCTCCTACTTCGGCACTGTTGAATGTAGACATGGGGTAGTGAATTCTTCAGTTTTGACTTCAATCGTAGCACCGAAGATACTTCTTGCGTTTCAGTTAGCTGGACAAAAAGAAGTGGTGGTTTACTGTCAATTTTATTGTCAATTCGTTTTGCCTTGATGATATGAACAATTGTAAGTTTGAGCGTTCTGGAGATCACTGAACTTGCATCTTCTGTTGGGGATGAGCAGAATGGGAGTCCTGTGATAAGAATTTCTTTTCTGATATTCGGTCTTTGGTAGCTCCACAGACTTTGATCTGGTTGTTGTAGTCGATTCTCCAACTCACTTATTTTAACTTTTAGCGAACTGGTTTCAATTTCCTGTCGTTTCTCCAACTCACTTATTTTAACTTTCAGCAAACTAGTTTAAATTTCCTGTCGTCTTGCTGACTTGTTTAGCTTTTCATCCAATTCTTTTAATTTTCTGTACATGTCAGATTCCAAGACTTGAATTTTAGAGAGCAATTCCAATTTGATGCTTTCTATCTGCGGGTTGAACAGTGAAGCTGATTGTTGGATCATGAGCTGCAATTGTTGGGCAAAGTAGGCAGCTAGCTGTTCCTGGTCTTTTGGTACTTGCGTTCTTTTTTTGCTTGACATGGTTACTGAACAGAGAACAACTAGTTGAATTGTTAGGCTGACACAAGGTTTTTGTATTAGAATTTTTTCTTCCTTCTTAATAGGTATGTACGTCGTATGTTGATTCCTGCACAAAGATGGCCGACGGCGTGGCAGGATTTTAGAACTTGTTAAAATATCACTATTTTAGTTATACCTTATAATTTTGACCTGAATCCGACTAATAACGCACTTTTGGTTGTACTTCCAATTCCGAATTGTTCAAAAGCCTCAAAAAAAATGAAAAACAAAAATCTTTTATGAAATAAAAGAGGAGCTTGTGGGAGATAGGTGTTTCCCCTTGGCTGAACAGCAATTAATACAAAATATCTGTTACGCACACAAAACAATTTTGATTTAGTGTAGTTTCTACAGAAATACATTTATTTATCATGCCACAGTAAACGAATTCAGTATTCAGTTAATGTGTTGTAAGTTATCATGCAATTTTGTGCTTAAATCCTGCCAATCAAAAATTATTCGCCAAAGTAAGTCACCAAAATCAGTTTTGTTCTGTGAAATTAGTTCACAGAAACAAAACGCTAGCTTCGTCATACGTCATGATGAAGCCAATTCGTTGAAACAGTAACCAAACTCAGTAAGTGGTTGTGAACGTAACCAAATGTAGAAAATTGTGTCTCCGATGATCCGTTTGATCATTGATGAGGAGCAATTGTACATTTTATTCGATAACTTTGCCATATTGGCCGTCGAGAATAGCAAGGATTGTATATATGCATTTATTTGGTAGCTACTTTTGAAACTTGTCAATTTTCACGTTTTTTTTTAATTTACCTCTTCTGTGCTTGCATAAACGCCATTATATGCCACGATAAAATTCAATTTTTTAAAATTTACCACTTTATACCAGTATGTGCCAAAGTGTCACATAAACAGTATTTACCACCCCTGGTATTTACTGGTATTTACTATGGTATATACCACAGTGGTATTTACCACTTGACTTCCCTGCTTCCTGGTGACTTTTGCACCACGTCATTTGTCTCCTGGCAGCTACCAGGTGGCAATTGCATAGTGATGTCTACAGCATGTGCTCTCCCTGTGGGCACCTACTTGGTGCCAACTGCATAATAGCAACTGTTTGGAGGCCCATGTCTGAATAAAATTGACTCTTAGTAGCTGCCTAGTGGTAACCGTACGATTGCGACTGCCGAGAGAAAACTGCACATTGGTCACTGCCTGGTTGAAACTGGTTGGTGGCAACTGCCTGGTAGTATTTGTTTGGTGACCTGCGTCGTAGCTATTTTTAGTTATTGTACCTATTTGATGGTCACTGCCTGGGAAGAAATGTGTGGTCATGTCTGATTGATGGCAAGTGCCTGGTAGCAACTGTGATGCATGGTGTCATCTGTCTGCTGGCAACTGTGATGCATGGTGTCATCTGTCTGGTGGCAACTGTGATGCATGGTGTCATCTGTCTGGTGGCAACTGTGATGCATGGTGTCATCTGTCTGGTGGCAACTGTGATGCATGGTGTCATATGTCTTGTGGCAACTGTGATGCATGGTGTCATATGTCTGGTGGCAACTGCCTGTAGTGAACTAAATAGCGACCCCAGTATTGTGTCCATTGCATGGTGAAAGTTGCTTGGCTGTTTCTGTTAAGCAGTAGCTGCCCACCGGCATCTGCCGCCTGGCGAATGCCTAGTGGAAGCTGCCTGGCATCTTCTGCCTGGTAGCGTTTTGCCAGCTTTAGAGGTTTCCATGGTTTATTTTCACTTCTTTTGTTTATATTACTGCAAGTAACAGTCGTCCGTGCCGTATCGTATGGGCAAAGGCTTTTGTATCTTATTCCTTTCTTCTTTCTGTCCCGCGAAAACTTTCTGTACCTCCGTCTCCCTTTTCCTTCTGCTCGCGTTTCTCTGCTCCCTTTTCTTTCTGACAGTCCTGTGAAAACATAGGTGTCATAATGACCGTATTTGAATTTTGCTTCTTCTGCTGCCGCATTTTATGATATTCTTTGCGAACGTGTCTGTGTTTTTAAACCGTCTTTCCTACTGCTTTTTTTCCCTAGTTGTGTTGGGCACCGTAAAAACTCTAATGCTTTTAGGGTCAATTTCTTTCAGTTTCTTTACTCATTTCTTATCCTTGGTTCATTCTGATCATTTTAATACCTTACGGTCGTTCCTGCGTTGTGTTACTCAAATGTTGTTTATCTTCCTGTGACCCTTGTTTTTTCCTGGTTTTTCTCTTTTGGGTTTAGGGGCTCTTTTTTTGGATACTTGTTTTAAATTTTTCTAAATGTTGTCATTAACCTGTATTCGGTTCGTCATTCTGCATCTTTTGGTACCACTTGCATCTTTGTGCGTTACGTGGTTTGAGAATTATGGACGTTTGAAAACGGCGTACGGCAGAGCAGCATGGCGAGTGTCGTCCAAATCCAAATCCACCTCAAACCCTGCTAAGCCACCCATAATTGCAAAACTAGAAGTTCAAAAACACTCATTCCTGAAATTAAATTATAGATCAAAACTACAAGACATCAATTTCTGTTGGCAAAAATCTCAGTCTAGAGGACCAAAAGAAAAACGATCTCATTCTTAAAACACGTCAGGAAAAAATAGACGTTGGAGCTACATTGAAGATTAAAAGATTTGATAAAACCGAAATTGATGGTGTTATCTTCGAGAGTGATGGTACCAATCTAACCAAAGTTACTACAACCTAGGAAACTGGCCGGCCCTTTAACAATACAAAATTACAAATTCAAGGTATATCTATGTAAATAATACCCATATAAATACAAAACTTACAATTCTTCACTGAAACGTGTACGGCCTAGCATCCTCTGCACGCGCTAAATTCAAACGTGTATATAATGAAAACGTCAGTATATTGTGTTAAAGTGAAATCTGGAAAGCTGAATACAAGACGATCCCTAGTACTACTAAAACTAAATATGTTATTACACTCTGCCCTAGCACTAAAGACAATATCATGGAACGCCCTAAAGGTAGCTTTATAATCGGGACTCACAAACGGTTAAAACTTGTAACCAGTGACATTATTATGACTAATCACTTCATAGGAATTACAGTATTTGAAAAACAATCCTAAGTCAAATTAAATGTGTGCTTTGTATATTTAGTACCCGGAGGTACAAATGCAAATAAAATAGAAGACATTAAATAATTAATCGTGAGTCACCATGGAGAAAATACAATACTATTAGGCGACTTTAATGCCCGTATTAGAGACAAGAATATATTAAACCCTAATAGCCATCAACCATCACAAATGAGTAACCAACCAACTCGAAAAAGCAAAGATGTCATTACGAATCTCAGAGGTAATTACTTATTAAACAAAATAAAGCAATTTGACATGAACTTATGCAATTTTCGTATAAAAGGTGGCAAACTAGGAGAGCTAACACACGTTCACACAGGAACCGATAGTTGAAGTGTTATTGGCTTTTGTATGTTTACAAGTGACTTAAAAAGAGTTGTAAATTCGTTTAGCGTAAAAAAACTAGACGGAGTCAGACCACTTTCTTATCCAACTTACCCTAAAAATTAAAGTAAACGCTCTCACTGAAGCACTAACTTTTGTAACAGAAAAATCCATCAAGTGGAATACTGAAAAAATCAATGAGTTCCAAGGAAACACTGACTTTTAACTGACTCATAAAAAAAATTTTTGATGGCAACACATTGATGAGTACAAAGTAATTCAGAATGTAATCTTTTCTGCAGCTGAATCGACCTCTATGGTGCGGACCAAAATATTTAACGGAAACAATACAACTACTAACAACTGGTTTGATTTAGATTGCAGACAAGCAAAAAAGTATAAACTAAAAGCGCTTCACAAGTTAAGGCAAAACAAAAAGTCTGCCGATAGCAACAAGTTTGTAACAAAATACATGCAAAAAAACTAGGATACGAGACTTGTATTAAAATAAAGCAATCTGAATATTATGACAAAATCAAAAAAAACATTTTGCAATCAGAAAATAATCATTATTTTTGGAAGAATATAAACATTTTTCGCAACCAAAAACCTTCAGTGTACCCTAATATAACTAGAGAAGAATGGCACAAATATTTCAAAGAGCTATTTGCAGCAAATAATATAGACGACAATAACTACATTAAAAACAACAATGATGATATTCTTGACCCTAAATTTGATTCTTTTGAACTTGAAAGCGCGATAAACAAGCTTGCAAATAGAAAATCTCTTGGTCTGGTCGGCATACCCAACGAAGCATACAAATTTGCAACTGGAAATTCTAAAGACTTACTGCTTGAATTCTTTAATAAATTTAAAAAAACGGACTACATTCCTAAAGGATGGGCAGACCTAATTACAGCTCCGATTCATAAAAAAGGCGACACATCTGTACCTAATAATTTTCGTCGTATATCTACTTACTACAAACCTCAAACTGTTTAAGATTCTCATGTCGCAACGGTTAACCAAGTAAAGCGTAAAATTTAATGAAATTTTAAAGTTTCAAGCCGCTTGCAAGAAATGATCGGGATGCTTGGACCACATATTTGCTCTTCAATCAATCATTCAATACAAGTTCCGGTTATCCAAAAACTATATGTATACGTGCTTTATCGATCATAGTCAAGCATTTGATTATAAACTACTATCTTATTCGAGCCTAGCTTAGGTTTTTACGTAAAATACTGAGTAGCCCGAAAGACAGCATTATTACTATATGTTTTCAAAATCTAGAAAATGTCAATCACATGGGCCTAGAAAAGTACAACTGGACTACCCAAGTAAAGCAACTCTTTGTATTCCATAACCCAAAAGACGAATGGAAATTGTGCACGAGTCAGAAAAACTATTTTGCCTTAATTAATTAATCAAAAAACTCATCGCAAAATTCAAAAACAGTTTTAGAACCCTTGACATCCGTAGCGCTGAAAGATCTGAAAATTTTAAACACTACTATGCAATTAAAGACAACCCAACCTTTAAAATTGTTCAAACTATGGATATTCAGTAGGACCTAATTCGAGTAATCGTACAAGGTAGAACCGGAATACCAAGGATGCTAATTCGAGGAAAAATTATCAGAGGTAAAGCCTTGAAACTCTACTAGAAGAATGCGATAATATTAATTGTGATACGTGTGGTGTTAACTCTATGGAGGATCAATTTCATATTATGTACGAATGTAAGCGATACGAAAATCTAAGTAAAAAGTACTGCCTGGGAGGAAGGCATGGTAGAAACAACTACATTTTTAATCTATTTAACGAAATAACGGATGTAAAAATCAAACAACTGTATATGTTTTGGTGTGATGTATCTATAATAACTACGAACTAATAAGACAAGTAACTCAATATATAAGAATATCAGAATTTAAGGAACAGGGCAGATGCTGGTTTCTCTGGTCATCTACACTTTAACATGCTTCAGGATAAGAGCTGTATCTAATTATAAGTAAATTGAAATAAAAACGGACAGGTGCCTGTTATTTTTTTCTTCTTTTCTTTTTATTTCCGGTAAAAATCAATATACGAGTTATTAAATTATATTATTATTTATTGAACAATTATTGTAAACTATCTTAGATTGCAGAGTTGCAATCAAGATTTTTGCTATTTACGTGCTTTTCACTCACGTTCCTCCCTACCCCCCTCTTATGCTCCATCCAGACTATGATCATAGGCACCTATGATAGTCATTGAGTTTAAACTGAAAAGCGCAAAAAATATCCACACTGCCTATGAGGGTTATTGATGATAGATTACAGTCAACTGACAAACCAACCTCAATTGACTGTAATCGTATACCTATCATAGTCTGGATGGAGCATTACTCACATATCTATCATAATCATTTAACCTGTGGGTGCAGCCGGAGTATTAATTATGCCTCCACTATTCTGTATATCGCTGGTGAAGACGCATGTTTGCCTAAGTCCAGTCCAGAACTAAGAGCATTACTGCCCAAGTCCATTCGTTTCTTAAAAGTATTTTTTTTAAAGTCCATGCAAATCCTGTTTAAACCTGCACAGTTCGGTGAACTTGGACAAAAGTGCTTTAAAGAAACGCATTGAAAAATGCTTCTTTACAGGCGATATGTATTTGGTTGGAAGTTATATTTGTAATATTGAAAAGTTATGGTATTGCCTATACTGTCAGACTATATCACTGGCTACTTGCCTACAACATATGGTGAATATAAGAATAACACTGTAGGGATGAAGGCAGAAGGAGACGACCGTGCTCTTGGTCCGACTCCTCCAGTGGGGCCAGGCCTAAAATGCTGATGAGTGCGAGGTGCCAAATACAACACGTCCGTTTATGATAAAGAGATGCTATGGGTTCTGGTACACGAAGTTCTGAGTTTCTGTATTTATTTGAAATCAAGTCTAATCTGAGCCTGATAGCCGGGCAAAGGCCAACAGTACAAAACTCATGGTAATTCGAAACCTTATTCTCAAGTGTTACTTACTACAAGCTTATGGCCTTTTTATAATAGCGAGGACGGAGAGCTATTCTCTCATCCCCTCATTTGTGTTTAAACAATGTTTATTCCTTTAGAGCAATAAACATTCTCCCAACTGCGTACGTGACCCTTTCTGCTGAGTCTAGTGTGTGCGGTAGCTTATTGGAGAAGTGCATAGAATGCACTTTACTCTTAGCTACCGAACTCCTTAAACTCATAGGAACGTACCGTTGGCCAGTACCATTAATAATATATTGCGTTCTTGTTTTTGGGAATTCTCTATTTCACTCACGTTAAGCTAACCCACCTAACAGCTCGGCCCCCCATCTTGCACCACTTGCTAACGCTATCGCAGTTACAATAGGTGGACATTATACTATTAGTATTACATAGATTACCTTGTACTTCAGTACCGCGCGAATTTAAAAAAAAGAAGATTCATTAGAACTGTGTAAAGACGTTTACTTATATAAGGCACACATTTTGGGTCGTAAACAACTAGCGCCACCCACATTCAGGGTGGTTCACTTGGATAAAGATGACACACCATGGTAAAGATAAAGCCATTTGCGCAACGCTGAAGATGTTGAGGTTGACAATGTAGGTGGGTGGTTCAAAATGTTTTGTAAATTTCGCTGGCGGCATTTGTGAACAACCCCTTTACCAGTTTTTGTTGGCTTGCTCTTTAATGCGTTTTGACCTTGGTTCATTTAACTGGTAATTGTAAAGAAATGGTTAGTTCCATTAACATTAAAATACAATACAGACCTGCCTGCTTGCATTTTAGGTCGCTTAAAAGTTGTTGGAAGAAAATCGGTTCAAAACTGTGACCTGTAGTGCACTGCCAACAGATAGACTGGTATGCTTATTTTAGAGGATGCTGAGCGTTTTAGCATCTAAAAACGAAATCACACTGTTTGAAAGCTAATATGCTTCGAGCGTACTTCAATTTGATCAACAAAAATAAAATACAGACCTGGTATTAACATCCTGGAGCCCAGATCTAAGCATAGAGACCTTGCGTTTTCACACTGTACCACACTGACGACCACTATACCAAGTTGCTCTGTTACGACACACACTGCTATATGTTAATCGTTTTATATAATCTAAATACTAGATCACACAATTCAAAATCTAAATGCCATTTACGTTTACGATATTAAATCAATATCACGCCTACAAACGTCACAAACAAATAAATCCTACAGAGTTTAATTGTCTATAAAAATTATTCTCCCCATATTTTCATCCAAATATATGAACAACTAAGTGCAAACACAAAAGTTAAGTTCATGTACGTCTTTATAGGCTCCACCTGGAAACTTATTGAAAGTTAATATTTTCAACCCTAAGTACCAATACCAACAGTAAAATTCAGTAGTAAAATTATATAAGCTCACCAGATCGCAAAGCTGTTACATCTCCTCAAAATTTTCGAACTAACTCCCCTTGGTTAACCAACTATTGGTTAATAATCGCAAGGCATTTTTAATAGTTATAAGTGGACAAAAACTATATTATTTACAAAATAAATTAATCTGTTATCTTAATCCTTTCCGCAGTGAAGCCTCCAGTCCTACGGAAACAATTTTACATCCATCTGGTTTCAAATTTTTAATTTTAATTTTTCTTTTCAATAAATAAATTTATTCCGTAAAGTAATTTCATATTAACTCATTTCGCTCTTCATTACTCATTCATTTCTTGAAAAATTCATTATGTTTTAACCAATAAATATTCTGAGTACTAAGAAAATCTATACTTATCATCCATACGTTTCATTCATTCGTCCTTTGAAAATGAGGTTTACCGAAACCTTCTCCACATAATTTAAGTTAGGATCATTAATTTGCAAAATAAGGTAATGTAAAATTAAAGGATGAATGAGCCAGACCCTAAGGTATTTGTAGTAGCAACACAGCATGCCACTTTTGGTGTATGCTCTTGTCAGTCTCTACTGTGGCCTGCTACACCGTCACGGATCTGCAAAGACTTTCCTTTCTCAAAGCGGTTGTAGTTTGATGTCAGCCAACTAAACTGACCAAACCTTTCCAACTGAAATTCCAACGAAATTAAATGCCCTTTTTAGAGGTGGACTACGTCACAAAAATTATCTTATCCCAAATTAGGCAAAACAAAAGTACATGTGTTTTCAAAATTATTATCAAAGTTTAACGTACTATTAAGGAAAATACCTAAGTATGTATAGTTATTTACATTGCCTATCACCACTTCGTTCGCCACAATTGCCCTCGCACTTACAAGCTTCATGTAAGGGGACCTAAAATACATACTTTTAGTTTTTGTACAGTTTATTAACATTTTGTTACTAGTCTTCCATAAACATAAAGCTACCATTTCTCAATTCAAGACACTTTCAACTTTACTTTTAGATTTATAAGAATAATATATAATTAAGTCGCCAGCGAACAAATTAAATTTGAATTGAGTAAATACAAAAGGTAAATCATTGACGTATACTGAAAATAATAAAGGTGACAAGCAACTACCTTGAGGAGTTCCCCTTGTCACAATTTTGGGATCTGACAAAACATTATCTATTCGAACCTTAATTTTCCTATTAACAATATAAGACTTTGCCATTTGAGGGCATTGCCACTAGTTCGTAAATTCAAAAGCTTACAAATTAAAATATCATGGCATCATGTCAAATGCCAACTTAAAATCTATAAAAACCGCCCCAGTATAAAGACCATTGTCACCAGCGTTATAGCAATCACTTGTAAACTGAGTTAGTGCACTTACTGTAGAAAGGTTGCTCCTGTGTTTATGCTGATGAGAGGATAATTTGTTGTTGTCGTTTAGAAATCTACGGTGCATAATAAAGTCAAATATCTTGGCAAAATAGGTAGCATACTTATAAAACGTTAATTACATACGTCATTCCTGCTTCCTTTGCCTTTATATAGTGGTACAACTATAGCTTCTTTGCAGCAATCCGGATAGAATTTATGTTCTGGGAATACATTGAATAATTAATTAAGGAGAGAAGAGATGACGTCACTTAGCACCTTAAAAATATCTGTAGACAAACTGTCAGACCCTGCAGCTTTCCGTTGCTTCTGAGCTTTAATTGCATATTGCACATCTAACTCTGTGAAATCAGGTTGTGCAAGTTTGACTAAGGAACTTTGTACAGCGGCTTATAATATTAATAGAGGTTCATGGTTAGTTGCAGGATAGCTTATCGTTGAGAAATGTTTACATAGCATATTACACATCACCTGCTCATTGGAAGTTAATAGCCCTGTGTTATCGGCTTTGCTAGCTATACTATTTGAAACTTTACTACGTCCAATTTCAGAGTTAAAGTGCTTCCACATTTCCTTGGAACTATTTCCTGACTTATCAATATTGCCTGCAATCTTTTCCGCCTGCAGTTAATTTTTAGCTCTGTTAATACGATTACAAGTTGCTTTATATTCTACCTAGTCACAAGTGAGGTTACAAGCCTTTTTCTTTAACTCATCTCTATTGTCTAGAAGTTTATGTATATTTGATGTTAACAATTTGGGTTGTTAACATTCACACATACAGTTTTTATAGGAGCTATCACAGTTAACAGCAAACGTAGTTAGGTAAATAAACATATTACAGCTCCAATTTACATTACGTGACCACTCTAGAATCCACCACGGAGCACTCACATTTTTGTTTTAATAATTTAAAATTTGTATTGTCCAACTTACGTGTAGAAATAACTTTGGGCACGTGTTTAGTTTTAGCCATTTTTCTGACAGTATACATACTATGGTCTCATATGGAACTGGTTAAAACACTGGAATGACTTTGCAACTCAGGAGCATTTGTATTTATCACGTCAAGCAGTGATTTTGAAGCAGCCGTTACACAAGTACTATCTTTAATTATATGCGTAAAACCAACTTAAGAAATTATAGAAAGCAGTTCTACACAGTTGGCGGTTCTTGTAATAAAATCCACTTTTTGTCTCCTATGACCTACGATTTCACATTTAATAAGGTTGACAGGAGACTCCCCAACGCTGCCCGAAAGGGTATAGGTACATGTTTGGGAGAATACAGTAATACAATGTTTATATGCTTATGAAACTTACGTTTAGCAACTAAATGAATTGTATGTATGTTAGAAGTATCGTACTTTCAGGCCATAAGCCTATGTACACTTCGTAGCAATTTACTTTACCGCTTTACCCTTCAGGGGTACACTATACAGACAAGTCTGAGTGTACCCCTTGAGTTTTTGCGGTGTAAATTATACTTAACTTTACTTGGGAAGTTATACCTATTGATTACAGACTATCTTAAATGTCGCGCTGTGTGAGACCCCTGGTTTTAGCTCCTGGTTAAGGAGACAGTTATACTGATCCTAATAACCTATACCTAGGTATGTTTATCCTTGCGTCCAGAATACCACAGTGCAGTCAAGCTTCACTCACCATGAAAAAGTCAAGGTCACACTTGTAAATTAAAATGCGAACATCGTCCTTTTTAGAAATTTTCAGTAAATCACACACATTTTAATGACCATTTTTTACTCCAATTCTCAACGTCATTTGTTGATTTTCATACTGTTTATATGTTACAGATTCTTGGATGTTATTAGGTTTACAATTGTGACCCAGGGTACTGTGATATTCTTAGTACGTTGAATCCGTTTTATGTACGATTGATAAGGCAGTATGCATACACTACATTCAACTGTTATCCAATTACCGCAAATTATCTAACAAGAAAAACTTTTGTCAGGTACTTGTTTAGAGCATTGATCACACTCAAACGTTGGTTTCAGTAGAATTTGCTTAAACTTATTAGTTGAGTATTCAAGACAAGTCCGATGATAAGACTTTTTACACAGCGCGCACTTATTTTGCTGCTGATTAAGTCTGCCGTCCATGTTACGGAGACCGCTCGGACCAGGGTTAATAATATTATTACCACACAACATTTAAATTTTTGTAGATATTTTAATTAGGCAGTACTTAAAAACAAGGCGGTAATAAGAAAACGAATTTTAAAGTATAGCAAGGGAGTGGCAGTAAAAGAAACCACTGTAGATTATATCTATTATATAACTATTGTATTCAAAGCAGTAAAACTCCTTGCAACTTCGACAACTGAAATTTAAACTTTTGTTTTTACCGCTAACACATACTACAAACTGGGTTTTTGTAAAAACCCGGGCTTTCAAAATTTCCACTGGTGACAAAAATAGTGTCAAGTCAATACCAAGGTCAGCTTGAGCAATACCGTGAACTTTTGACTCATTTAGCCCAATGCTTTCCACCAAAATAACTGAAATCGTTAGGAGCCTCATGTTTTCACAACCACCTCCGACCTCCTTAATAAGTGTGTGAGTCTTCCTCACTGCCTGAGTGTGTCCTACTTATTTACTTCCCATTTTCAACTAGAACTTCACTCAACCGTCATTAGTAATTGCATTTAAATACCCCATTTTATTCCCGTATTTCCTTATTTTCCATTTACTCAGTCAAAATCACCAACCTTCAATGCTCCCAACTCATCCCAAGTAGTTCTTTTTATTCTTCCCAGCCGTGGCCGAGTGTCACGAGCTTACGTAAACCTCATCCGGTCTCCAAATACAAAGCAAGTTATCTCAGTTTATCTAGGTTACGAACTCAATATTTTTTTCTTTTCTTTATTTTATCTTTTATCCAGTTATGTCTTGTCTTAATTCTTCATCTCCATCTACTCAATTCCATGTAAAGATTTTGGATTATTGTGGGGAAGCGTATAGCGTCGAGATACTGCTGGACCGGTTCTTAACTCCCTATGGTAAATCTGAATCTTCATCTAGACTCATCACACTATTGCTTAATTAATTTCATTAAATATAAACATTAATTTAGAGCCTTCTCAAATTTCAAAACCCAATTCACATGCCAAGTCAAGGTGGATCTTCATCAAAGCATATAAAAAATCACAGTAAAATCCCAAATCAGATGTTAGGGGGAATGAAGTATACTCAAAAATCGCCAGCTGGTTTGAGCAAGACCTTATGTTCGACCCTGATTTTGGCAAGTGTTTTACTCCGTAACACTACATGTCGTATGTTAGTTACATGCAGTCAATGCTACTAGCATGCAACGTCCTATGAACGTACCTATTTAAGTTACGATGCAA
Organism: Dicyrtomina minuta; assembly: GCA_949802685.1. Classification (NCBI taxonomy): domain Eukaryota; kingdom Metazoa; phylum Arthropoda; class Collembola; order Symphypleona; family Dicyrtomidae; genus Dicyrtomina; species Dicyrtomina minuta. The sequence goes on along the minus strand of OX461808.1, from coordinate 72,337,108 downwards.
GTATGAGCCTGCAGTTGATTGGTGCTATCTGGTGTCATATCTGGGAATGTGCCGTGCACTCGCACTCAGCTCGTATGAGTACTGGCCAAATATTGGCACTCAAACTCCACTCAGATGAGTGCAACCAAAATTCTGTGTGCTCGAACTCCACTCCGCTGGAATCCTTGCACTCGCACTTCGCTCACTGAGTGGACCGAAAGGAAATTAAGTTTCAGAGAGGAGTGCAGCACTCCACTTTTTAAATGCGCCTAGCTATGCTTCGCTTTACCGGTTTTTAGATGCTAAGCATCTATAGAAATGGTTTTGTCTGTCTGTCTGTCCGTCCGTCCTTCTGTTGGGGTTGCTCTACAGGTCACAGTTTTTACATGATTTCTGTCAAACTACTCTTTAATTCTCACAAATGCGAGTACGAGGTTCCCTATTGTTTTTGAGGATGATCGAACCCACCGCTTATCCACAATTAACACTTGAGTGGACCCATGTCAAAAATCAGGAAAGTGAGCTTCTAAAAACGACTGGAATGCGTGTAAACGCATACAAAACAAATGCAGAAAACAAAATACATACCATTGTGTTTGAACTCTGCCGGGCAAACACAAGTATTCCAATCTATGCTACAGTGCAGTGCAGGCAGTGGTCAATTGGTCTCTCATTTCAGACACGCAAGAAATGTCGTTCTGAGGGCTTAGGGGTTACGCACAAATCATGTCCTGTGAATAATAATTTATGTTTATATATTGCTGTAACGTGTCATTAATACCTGCTTTACTCACTACCACTACTTATGACAACTTACTGATGATGTCATACAAATTTCACCGTTTTAGGGATCTCCACTGTCATTAGTTTAGAAATTAGATTGACATATTATATCCTTCACATAGGATTTTACTAGTATGCGCGAAGGGACTGTCCATAACGGACGTCATACAAATTTTACCATTTTACGGATCCCCACTGTCATTATTTCAGAAATTGTTTACATATATCTTTAGCATAGGAATTTACTAGTATACATGCAGGAGTCGTCCATAAATGACGTCATACAAATTTTACCATTTTACGCATTCCCACTTTCATTAAATTAGAAATTGGATTGACATATATCTTTAACATTGGATTCTACAAGCATACGTACGGGGATCGCCCATAAATGGTGTTGTTCAAATTTTACTATTTCAGAAATGCCCACTGTAATTAGTTTGGAATTTAGGTAGGTGTACGTCCTCAACATAGGATTTTACTAGTGTACATATGAAGATCGTTCATAAATGTCTTTGTTTAAATATTACTATTTTATGTATTCTGGCTGTCATGAGTTTAAAAATTAGGTAAGCAGGTACCTATATTATGAAATGCTTCCAGTGTTCGTACTAGGATCTACCATAAATGACGTCATCCTCACATCACGATTTTAAGGATTCGCTCGGCATTTGTTCGGAAAATTGGGTAAACACATACTTTGAACGCAGAATTTTACAAGAATACATACACGGATCGTTTATAAATGACGTCATTTAAGAATTTTAATTTTAATAAAATACGGACATTCTGTAGCCATGCCACGTACACTTTGTATATACCTATACCCACACCAACTGTTTACTACTTGCTCTTCCAGCTCACCGCTCTCGTCTGCTCTCTCTAATAGTTCAGGGGTCGGCCGGTGCACTGTGACGCTGAATTCGCTCTAGAGGAGGATTGAGACCCCTCAGCTATTGCGATGTGGTTCCACGGTGATCCGCGGCTCTGCCGGAATAGAATGTCGTTGCAGAGATGCAGTTGTTTAATCTATCCTCTTAACCCGGTCCGCAGTGCCACACGCGACTAGCAATTAAAATAGTAACTAAGAAAATGATGAGAACCCCAATGTGATTTAGTTTCATAACTCTTTCGCGGGAGCTTCAAATCAAATAGTAATTGAAAAGAGTGGGACGATGGATGTAAAGTCTTCAAGTCCCTATACTCTCTCATACATACATACATATATACATACATTTTAATTTTAATAATCACCCTCTTATTTGTTGCGACTTCAACAAACTAAAAATTGAAGTAGGAGAAGTTAAAGTGGAGTTAGGCGCTGTCGTAGTTTAAGCGTTGCTAAAATAGGGTTCTACTCCTTTATTAAAGCAAATATTCGCTGTAAGCTCAGCATCTACTTCGGGCCCCCAGTCGACAAATACAGACCTGCCTGCTCGCATTTGTGGGTGTGTAAAAGTAGATTAAAGACAATCGGGTAAACGGTTTGACCTGTAGCGTGGGACCAACAAACAAACGGACAGACGGATATGACCATTTCATTAGATCCCAGTCGGCATCGATCTTTCAGAATGAAATCATAATGTGCGCAGAGAGTTCAGAATGCTGAAATCATTATGTAAGCATGGACTCTTCAATGTGTTAACATTATGATTTCCGGATGTCCGCTTATTCGCGTCATAAAGACTTTCTAATGCTATCATAAGGTAACATAAGTATGCGAATATTATGATCGTTTTATGAAAACACAGTGTGCCTTCTACTGTCTAATTATGCAACTTAATGATATATAGGCTGCTGGTTTCTCCTTTTCCCGCATTATCATTTCATGCCATGAGATTATTACTATAATAATGTTCTATGAAAATGCACAACACACATCTTAACTTCATTCTTAATGGACACATGAAACTTGAACTTTGCAAGTATGAGGAAATGACTTAAATTGAACACACAAAAAATTCACTATTCACATAATTTATTAATGAGTAAAACAGTTAGCTCAACCTTATTAGCATACACTTTCTTTGAAATTATTTAGTAATAATACTTGAATGTCAAAATAACTGCAAAATTAGCCACAAATTATTGTAGATTAGAATTTCAGTGTATTCAGTGCCACGAGACAAATCTGATTGCATTAACTTCCTAACACCAACACTACTTTTTAAGAATCATGAATCGAAGTTTCTGGTTCATACATAATGGTAAACCTTAATTCACTTTCAGTAAGAACCACTACACACTAAACTGTAGGTTTAGTTCACACAAAAATAATTTTCATAAAGTTAATTTTATCTAGGTATACACAATCGAAGGTAACTTTTCTGACGATTAGGATTCCAATTAAAAAGATGTGAGTCAGCATGTTCCAACTAATTCAGCCAGGACGTGGTAGGTTGAAACATCGTGTAATACGATTTAGTGTGTAAAATATTGATAATTTTATAACTAATACCAGGAAATGAAGTGTGTAAAACTTGGTGTCCGCAGCCAGTTATGAAATACACAATTATATGACACAACACCCGGGTATTAATAACTAAAGAAATGCACACTTTATTCTTCTAGTTTTGACTCCGTGCCGTGGTCTGCGTGTCTGCCTGTACAACTGCTGCTTCGTCCGTTAAATTTCTGACTCCTACTTGCCGCCTTGACTATACGCTATTTTCTATAGTGTTGGTTTTATGTACTGAACTCAAGCGTATCAGTTTTTCTGGAGTGATTCTGAACACTTTATGATGCCTCGTGAGCGTGCGCGCGCATCGTCCTTTCAATGTAAAGAATATGACAGTAAAATGACTACAGTCCAGCTTCTCACAACTGTATGACAACTGTAGGAACTGCGTCATATTACAGTCAGTAAACTGTTTGACATAATGATTTCATATTTCTATCAGCAGAATGATGTGAGTGATTTATGAGCTCATGAACGGTTTATGATATCATTCTGAAAGGTCGATGCCGACTGGGATGCTTAAGCTTAGCTTCTTAAAAGGCGGGAAAGTTGGTCCAAAATTTTGGTAAACATGGATGGCGCTATTGGTGTCCGGTCCCTAATCTTCTCCTGCCATTCTTTTTGTTTCTATGATTTTACACACGTTTACAAAGAAACTTACCTTGCTAGCTTAAGTGATTAGGTGTCATCTATGTATTTTGTTTTTGTACTAAGTTTTTGTGGAAACACCCTCCCCTTGCTCCAGAGTTTAAACTTTTTTAATATTACGATAAATTTGGAGCCCCCTGCAAAATGAAACGTAATATATGGATGGCCCCTTAGCTATGTACGTCCTCACGGATAGTCCGTATATGATGTCTCACGAAATAGCACAATTTTACGATTGCTTCAATCCAATGACAAATACCACTACGTAAACTGCTACTATTTACATACATTTACATACAGTGTAATCAATGCTTAACTAGTACCACCACCACTAGCCATAACATCATGTAATGCAACTCTGGTGTGGTCCATAAAGGGCGTCAACAAAATTTTTACTTATTTAATACATGTATACCCAATCCCATGCTATTACTTTAACCATGGGGTGGTCCATAAAGGAGGTCAACAAAATTTTTACTGATTTATAATATCCTCAATCCCAAGCTTAATCACTTTAAATCCTGGGGGTCCAAAAAGTATGTCTGTTTGTCGGTCTGTATGTCTTTCAGTTCGTAAGTTGCACGCTCCTAGAGGAAATGTTAAAAATTTATCTTTACTAACGGCCTTTATGTTAACATTAGGCCTTTGCTATTTCGATGAAATACCGCTGCTCCATGAGTCATCTTTTAGCGTTGCTAAAATAAGGTTCAACTCATTTGTTGAAGTCAAAATTCGGTATGAGCTCAGCGTCTACTTCGGGCCCACGGTCGCCAAATCCGGCGAGAAGCGCCGGATTTTTTTATTTTGCTTATTTTTAACATATGTATCAATCCATTTTAACCAACGGCCCTTTTAAGGGCCACCGCACCAGTTACTCCCAACAGCTAACTTACTTGACTTCAACGACGACTACGTCGGAAATACACTCATTTATCCTTGAACTCTACTGTTTGGGACTCATTTTCACTGCGATATTTCGTCCTTACCATGCGCTCCAGTGGCTGCGCTCTTTTGTCCGCGCTCCTCGGTCCTTATTATGCTGGTGGCGATAGAGAGCAAACACATACTGTTTGAATTCTTCAAACATAACCAAAATAAGTTTTAAAAGTTCTTTGGCGAGCCGGCGTTTTCATTATGAAAACAAAACATGGTCACAATACTAGAAACTCTTGAACTTTTAAGCTCCATTGTAGAACACTTATATGTCCAATCGTCCAAGCGTTAGATTTTTAACTGCCGGTAGTATTCAGAACATTATTTATAGAATTATTAAACTAATATAATCTAAATCTTAAATTCGTTACAGCGCTAACATTTGGGCTCTCCGCAACGCCGGCTGCACCCACGTCATTGTTTCAACAGCTTGTGGCTCTTTAAAAGAGGAAGTTCGTCCTGGTGACCTAGTGATTTTAGATAATTTTATCGACCGCACCACGAAAAGAGAATCTACCTTTTATGACGGAGTAACGAAAGGTGGTCCCAGTGGTATATTACATTTACCAATGGAGCCCGCTTATTCTCAAGAATTAAGGCTGGTTGTTATGAATTCTGCGAAAACCCTTGGAATAAGCTATCATCCAACTGGAACATGCGTGACAATTGAAGGACCCCGATTTTCTACTCGAGCGGAAAGTAATCTCTTTCGCAGTTGGGGCGCCTCTGTAGTTAACATGACTGCTGTTCCGGAAGTAAGTTAGATTTCACTGTAATTACATAATACATGCATGGCAGGGCAGTAGGGTTCCAGAAAAATTCACAAAATCATGATTTTTTTATAACTAGCTGGCTGGGATGGCCAAAAACCGGCTAAAATGGCATTAATGACAAAAATAATAAATTGTGTTAGTGTTAAGTAGGAAGCATACGATAATCATATGCAGGCCGCGTCAAATAGGATTTTTGACTTCGAATTTCCGGATTTTGGCTTCTCAAATTTCCGTGTACTTCCTGATTTTTCCTTCAAAAAATCCGGATATTTTCCTGGATTTATCTGGAATTTAAATAACGAAAAAACAGAAAGCAACCACTCACTTTAGTTCTCCACAACACCCCGTTCTCCCCCCACCCATCATCCAGGGAAACCCACCAACACCAACTCCAACCCTGAGCGTGACCGGCTGGCCCGACTCACATGTCAGTGGTGTTACCATGCCGTAGCATCGTCAAACCACCAAGCCGGGTTTAAAAGTTTCACTTGTCTAAATACAACAGGGAAATTCACCAATAATATTGAATGGAGTAACGACCAGAATTTTTTAAATTTTTATTAGGCACATGTCATGTACATACTTATATGGCTTATAATGGATTATTATAATGGATTATAAATGGTAAGGAATCGTCCAGAATTACCGTCATTCAAATATCATAATTTTAAGTATTCCCTTTTGTTAATAAAAAAATTCGGAGCTTCGCGCCGGATTCGTCGACCGGGGGGGCCCGAAGTAGATGCTGAGCTTCAACAAAGGCGCAAAATAATTTATTTAAAGCTAAAAGATGATATAAGATTTATGAAAGCTCCTCTAGCATGATTAAGCCATATACAAATGTGCACGCTTAGAAAAGATCTTGACACGAATGTGGTTAGGCCGTGGCAACAGGTTAAGCTGTCAACTTTGACAGGTTTAGTAGTGAATTTCGAAATTTTTGAGGGTAGGGAAAACTGTTAACCACATGCAACAAGGCTGTTGTTGCAAAACCCAACACCAAGCCTGTTAAAATCTACAGTAAACCTGTTGAAGCATTTATATCACTGCATATGTATGTTAAATTAGTAATCTATAATAATTATATATTGTGTCAGTCCAATGGTTAAGGAGCCAGTTTGGTATACTAAAGGGTAGAGGTTCATATCCTACTTTTGGTGTTATTTTTTAATTACCAAAATCGTTTAATAGGATTAGTGTTGCGTGATCCAACGCCGTTCAAGTATACTCAGTCTAACAGTTTTCAGTTTAAATCACTAACCATAATCATGTTTACCGTGGTTAACAGGATTCACTGTGGATATCGAAGTAACAAGAAAGTAGTCAATTCACTTCTTATTTCTAAGCGTCTACGTAGCATGTAGTTAAATGTAGACTAGAATCTTTTTGAGAACTGCACCATTTACATATGACGTCATTTATGGAGCCTCTCCTACAATCAGTAAGCCATATACGAATGTACGTTGCAACAGTAAAAAAAGGTTGGAAAAATTTTAATGTTGAAAATGGGGGTACTAAAACTATGATATTCGAATGACGTCATTAGGAACGATCCTTAAATATCTATACTATATGTAAGTATGTCCATGACATGCTGTTAAAATAGGTTGGAAAAAAATTTAACGTTGAAATTGGGGGTACTAAAAACTTTCATATTTAAGTGACGTCATTATGGATGATCCCTGAATATCTATGTACTATATAGATATATTTATGACGTAGTTAAAATAGGTTGGAAAAAATATAAAGTTAGAAATGGGGGTACCTAAAACTAGAAAATGTGAAGGACGTCATTATGGACCATCCCTGAATATCTATACATATACTATATTGATATATTCATGACATGTAGCTAAAGTAGGTTGAAAAAAATTGAAACTTGGAAATGGGGGTACTTAAATCAGTTAAATGTGAAGGACGTTATTATGGACCATCCCTAAATACATATATACTATATGGGTATATTGTAACGAGATTTAGGTTATCTCCTCCACCTCCAAGTATGATAAATAAATAGAATAATAATGGTAGGTAGGTAGGTAGTATGGAACTTTAATTTATTTTCAGAGAAATATATGTGAGATGCGTACGGTTGAATAGCTAGTAAGATATTAATTTTACATTTCGTTTTACTGGACTGGAACTGGACCGACGACAATGACTCAGCACATTACAATATGTTTGTTAGTTGTTTTACAAATACCGCTAACTAAAACACTGCGGTTGTTATCGCAACCTCAGTCCCCTTCACATGACTCTCTCCTCTCCGAAGCGATCATGTCCTCATGATGCTAAAGAAGAACAAAAACAAACTCGACAATAATGTGAGGTGAAGAATTCTTGGTTTGGGTGACACCGCTGATAGATTGACACGAAGATTTCTTGTGGAAGGCAGCAAATTACTTATCCTATTTAGCAGCACCAGCGTTGGAAGTGAGAAGCTCCGTTTCTTAAGCAGGGTCAGGGTGATTCGGGGTAGGTTGGGGGGGGGGTGATTTAACAGCTTAAGTTCGTCCGGTAGCCTTCAATTTCAATTCCAATTCAAGGGCGGGTGCGCCGTTTTCTTAACCTAGTGGGCTGGCTATCCATCAAGAATCGGTGTCGAACGTCATGGGTCAGGCCAGATTAAAAAAATTATCACGTTCCACCTTGGCAGTAATGTCCGTTTTCTTCGAGAAATCAAGAGGTAAAATCTCGCGGCGGAAGAAGAATGCAACGTCGGAGCAGGTGGAGGAGGATTGCTGTGACCGAGGGCAGGGCCGGAGGTCGGTGTCGCGGTCTGAGTTTTCGGGTCGGTAGGTGAAGAAGATGGTTGAGACTTGCTTGGCTTGTGAGAAGGACGGGTCAGGAACCTGACGTACCTTGTAACGAGATTTAGGTTATCTCCTCCACCTCCAAGTATGATAAATAAATAGAATAATAATGGTAGGTAGGTAGGTAGTATGGAACTTTAATTTATTTTCAGAGAAATATATGTGAGATGCGTACGGTTGAATAGCTAGTAAGATATTAATTTTACATTTCGTTTTACTGGACTGGAACTGGACCGACTACAATGACTCAGCACATTACAATATGTTTGTTAGTTGTTTTACAAATACCGCTAACTAAAACACTGCGGTTGTTATCGCAACCTCAGTCCCCTTCACAATATTTATGACATGTATTTAAAATAGGTTGGAAAAAAATTTAATGTTACACATGGGGGTACTTATAACTATAAAATGTGAAGGACGTCATTTAATTATGGACCATCCCTGAATATATATATACTATATAGGTATATTTATGGCATGTAGCTAAAGTAGGTTGGAAAAAAATTTAAACTTGGACATGGGGGTACTTAAAACTATAAAATGTGAAAGATGTCTTTATGGACGATCCGTCACCATCTATAATCTATAGCCCATTTACTTAAGCATATCCGTGATCTGTAGTAATTAATAGGAATCCGAAAAATAGTGAGGAAGGTGAATTCCGAATGCCTGAGGTGGTGTTCGAAAAGTGGACCCCCGTCATGAGAACGCATATTTACCAATTTTACATTGCAGTCTCAAACCTACGACCACCGTACCAGTCTGTCCTGTGAACGTACATATGTCAGCAGTACATTTACTTGTAATTGATATTGGTGAAAATTTTCCATATGTATTTTCAATGGCGAAAATTGACAAGCTCTCAGCTCCGTATGTACCTCCATGTATTCTCAGCCCTTTTTTAGATGCTGAGCTTTAACTGCATCTATTAGATGCTGAGCTTTAGCTGCATCTAATGAAATGGTTATGTCTGTCTGTCTGTCTGTCCCCCTTTTCTTTGGTTCACGCTACAGGTCGCAATTTTAAACTAACAATATACTAACTACTTCTAAAAAATCACAAATGCGATGTAGATGTGCTGTATAGTTTTTGGGAACTATCTATTAATTAACGTTTTTGCAATTAGCAGTCAAATGGACCAAGAATCAAAATGTTTTTCACTCGAAAACATACACGTACAAAAACCCAGTTTGTGTCGGCCCTGAGTGCTCCTTGCATTACATGCTACGTACAAATATACTTAAGTACTTTTATTTTGAATTGTAGGTACTGTTTTGTTTAAACGCTCCCGCTCCCGGAAAAATCTATGGGCATTCACACATTACCAGCCAATTTTAACTAAATGCTATATACTTATATAATATATAGATATTCAGGGATCATCCATAACGACGTCCTTCAGATTTTATAGTTTTAGGTACCTCCGTTTCCAACTTCAATTTTTTACCAGCCTATTTTAACTAAATGCTATATATACGTATATAGTATATAGATATTCAGGGATCGTCCAGAATGACGTCCTTCAGATTTTATAGTTTTAAGTATATCCAACTTTCACATTTTTTTCCAACCTATTATAACCGCATGTTATAAATATACCTATATAGTATATAGATATTAGGGGATCGTCCATAATGTCGTCCTTCACATTTTATGGTTTTAAGTACCCTCGTTTCCAACTTTAATTTTTTTCCAACCTATTCTAACTACATGTCATAAATATACCTATAGAGTATCAGTATTTAGATATTCAGGGATCGCCCATAATGACGTCCTTCACATTTTATAGTTTAAAGTACACCCATTCCTAACTTTATTGTTTTTGTAACCTATTTTAACTACATGTTATATATACCAATATAGTATATAAATATTCACGGATCGTCTATAATGACGTTCTTCACATTTTTTAGTATTAAGTACCCCAATTTCGAACTTTAAAATTGTTTCCAACATATTTCAACAGCGTGTCATGGACATACTTGTATAGGGTATAAATATTCAGGGATCGTCCAGAATGACGTCATTCAAATATCACAGTTTTCAGTACCCCCATTTATGACATTAATGTTTTTTCCAACGCTTTCTTTAACTGCTTGCAACGTACATTCGTATATTGCTTATTGGTGGTAGAGGAGGCTCTATGAATGACGTTATTTGTAAATTAGGCGATTCTCAAAACATTTTCAGCTATATTTAACTACATGCCACCTACTTCCATATATGGCCTATTGATGGTACAAGAGCCTCTATAAATGACGTCATTTGTGAATTGTGCAATTTGTCAAAATTATTCAGCTATATTTAATTACATGCTACGCACATTCGTATATGGCTTATTGATGGTATGGGAGTTTCCGTAAATCGTATATCATCTTTAAGCGTAACATAAATTGTTTTGCGCATTTGTTGAAGCTTAGCATCTACTTCGGGCCCGCCCCCGGTCGGATTATCTTGAAACATTGATTTAATTCTTGGTCGGTTTAACTGCTAATTGCGAACAAACTATAACTTCAATAATAACCAAAAACTATACAGCACTTCTCCCTCGCTTTTCTGGGCGATTAAAATTTGTTTGATTATAATGGCTTGCAAAATGCGACCTGTAGCGTGCGACCAACAGCCATGCGGACAGACAGACAGACAGACAGATAGGCAGCAAACACCAGACCAATAGATGCTTGCTCAGCATCTAAAAATTCATAAAGGGATCGTCCATGTGTAATGCCATATGGGGGTTGTGTGGTTGTAGTTGGTACTGTGTTTGTGAGGGGGGGGGGGGCACTTAATGGGTTGTGATTTGGGTTACATTATTTACAGACCATCCTTAAGTTCGTATATAGGTGCGTTTGTTGGTACAATGCTATATCATTGGTGAATTTGTTTTGTTTAAATAAATGAACCTTTATATGCAGGGGCCAGGTACCAATGACGCCATCCAAATTTACTAAAAATTTGGATACACCCTCCCGCCCTGTTAAATTCGTAAGGATTGGGTACATGGCTGTCAATAACGTGGGGTGTCTTGTTTTTTCAAAGTTGCCCACCCTCAACTTTAGTGACGTCATTTGTGTTTCGCCCCTATCAGCCAACCATACCTACACGTACGACCTGTAGTACCTATGTGTGGATGCCCATAGATTTTCCCGGGAGTGTTTAAACAATAGAATACCAACAGTTCAAAATTTAAAGACCTAGGTAGGTATTGGTGGGGACAACCGAGACTGATATCTGGCAAGGATAAATTTTGCATGCAAACAAAACGGCAGCTTTATCCTTGCCAGATATCAGTCTCGGTTGTCCCGCCAATATTTACGTAGCATGTAATTGCATTACATGCTAGCTACATGGAGCACTCAGGGCCCACAAAAACTCCGTTTTTGTACGTGTATGTTTTTGAGCGAAAAAAATTTTGATTCTTGGTCCATTTAACTGCTAATTGCAAAAAACTTACCTAATAGATTGTGCCCAAAAACTATATAGCACATCTAAATCGCATTTGTGATTGTTTACAAGTTGTTAGAATATTGTTAGTTCAAAATTGCGACCTGTAGCGTGAACCAACGAAAAGGGGGACAGACGGACGGACAAAACCATTTCATTAGATGCTGCGAAAGCTCAGCATCTAAAACCATTTCATAAGATGCTGCTAAAGCTCAGCATCTAATAAAGCTCAGCATCTAAAAATAATAATAATACACATGTAACTACATAAGTAGCTGTAATTTTGGGTTTAAATGGATTTTTCAAACTATTTAACGCTTTTAAATGTATTCATAATAAAGCAAATATTATAAAAAAATCAAGTTGTTTTAAGTTGGTATGTTGTATGCTGAAAGATTCGATTTTTTAGTAGTCGGACCACAAAATAGTGGTCTGGTCACCACGAGCCCACTTGTACCCCTTGGCGTGTTTTGGTTAATTATATTTGAAACAAAATTCGTAAATTCGCCAACTATTTTAGTGTGCAGTTTTAAAGCCAATATTATTTGCGTTCTAGGGTGTTTTAGCCAAAGAAGCTGGAATTCTTTATGCGGCCGTAGCCATGGCTACTGATTATGATTGCTGGAGAGATGGTGGAGAAATCGTTTCAGTCGACGGAGTTATGAAAACATTTAAAGAAAATGCGGCAAAGGTTACACAGCTTTTTAAGCATGTTGTTCCAGCTATAGCCAAACACGACTGGGATGCTGATATAAATATCCTGAAGGTAAGGCCTAACATCAAAAAGCTTGTTTAACCTGTAACTTACTTTTTATTATTATGAAACACACCTTGTCTCAGCGAAATAGCCACCCATGTTTTCGGTCTTATTTACCTCCCACCCGAGGTAACTCGGGCCAAGTAATTATTTTTAGATTACGCCTGCTTAGTAGGTAGAAGTAAGCTTTGGGTCACTCTGCTCGGGTGCAGTTGAAACCCTAAAAACAAGGGTCTCAACAAAGTATGGCTTCTTCACGGTTTTCTTTATTTAAACTGGTAGCTGATGAATGAATTCATGAGAAAGTGCGAAACTTTATAAACTAGCTCTGCAATACGTTACTTCTAAGTATAAACATTCACTTTTGTCACAGGATCTCTACAGTCCCAGGTCCCAGTGGCAGTGAACACTACGCGTCGACATTGTTCGGTGGCGAACTCAAGGGTATACGGACATTTTCCCCCCGGACATTATCCCCCGGACACTTTCCCCCTATGCAGTAACCCAGGACATTTTCCCCCCAGTCCCAAAATGAAACTAATGGTATAGACCAGTGCACTTAAGTGTTAAGGTAAATGTTTTGGGAAAATATAGTAAATGTAGTAATCCAATGGCGTTGATGCGTTTTCTCATGATAAGCGTAGCCATTAATATGCAACAATCTATGTTCCCCAATCTAAAAATATATGGCATTATTTTGCATACCTACTTTAATTTACCATATTATCTATGCATCGAATCAGCAAGTAAATTAGTATAGACTAATTCATTTCGGTTACTATTTTATTTTACCTGTCTATTTCAAGAGGTCAGAGCAGTTTGACTCTCATGGAAGTCGGTTGTAACATTCTGTTTTATGAGTTTCCTGATTATTAAAGCTAACATGGAATTAGAAATTATTAAGCCTCCTAAAGGTGGAAACAAACTTTACGACAGTGCAAGATTTACCTATCAATTTTTACTTATAATTCAATTTGTTTGAATAATTTTATAATACCCGAGGAAGTTTTTATGTTCAGAGCTATTGGTACCTTACCATGGTTAAATGACTGACTTGATGACTTGACTTCAATAATTTTTCAGTCTTACAGGGGTGCGCCGAGATTATAGAGACAAACTAAAATACTAATTGTTCACCGTATTCTTCACATGAGAACCGCGGCAATTTAACATACTATGAACAAGGCATTTAGGCTTACGTGTGCAAAAATTCGTAACGGTAGCTTTTAAAATGGGCCCGAAAATAGACTCTGAAGTGAAAACCCGCATCCGGGTGCTTTCCGAACTTAAATACCCGTGTAAAAAAATAGCAGCAATGCTCAATAATGAAGAAATACCTGTTTGCGTTAGCACTGTTAATCGTGTTGTAAATTCTGTTGGAAAACGAAGAGCAGCTGCAGGTTTAGGGCTTTCTCGGCCCCCAAACGTGTACCCTCGTAAAGTTGTAAATCCGGGTATTATAAAAATAGTTAACCGAATGACTTCTAATGTCAACCCCTGATCTCAACGTACTATTGCAAAGCAAGTAGGAGTATCTCGTACTACTGTGAGGCGAATAATAATAGAAGATCTAAGTAAAACTATTCGAAAAAAGACGCTTGTGCATCTGTTGTCTAATAAAAACAAACAAGTCCGAAAAACTAACGCCCGGAAGCTGTACGAAGAAATTCTTGCAGGTAGTAAGTCCAAATTTGCAGTAACTCTAGACAAGGCATTTTTTTACGTTCAGGACTGTAATGGGGAGAGAAGATTTCCCTTTACTAAGGACAAAGAATTAAATGTTAATCCAGTGGTGAATAGGAAAGAAAAGTTCGGTGACAAGATAATGGTTGTTGGTGCATTGACGGGTCGTGGAGTGCTGCCACTTATTAAAGTCCCACCAAAGGTCAAGGTAAACTCAAAGTACTATGTGGGCAAGGTTTTAAAACCTATATTAGAAGTTCATGTCCCACGACTTTACGGAGAGGACACCGACAAGGTCGTTGTGCATCATGACATGGCAAGTTTGCACACTGCCCGGGTAACCCAGTGGTATTCTATAGGCTTGGAAGAAAGACTCGGAATAAAATTAATTCTGAATTCAGAAATTCCCGTTAAATCACCCAATGTAAGTCCTATGGACGTTTTTGGTGTTGGTTGCTTAAAACAAGCATTATTTAAACGAAAGGCATCCACCCTTGAAGGGCTTTGGAAAGTATTAAACGATGAGTGGAACAAAGTCACCCCTAAAAAGCGCCGAGAAGTATTCGGATCGTGGAAACAAAGACTACGTACGGTATCCAAATTGAACGGAGAACACATTGAAAATACTAAGTTTATTCATCGCCGGGTTCTACATGCTAAAAATTAAAGGTAACTTTGTCTCTATAATCTCGGTGCACCCTTCTGTATCACCCCTCTATTTTGTAACTAAGCATTTTGTGCGCCGTCAGCATGTCTGCTCTTGAAAACCAGCATGTAATTGTTGAATGTGTATGACAATAAAGCGAAATTACAAATTGCATACACATGTACAGAATTTTTAGGCTCATGAGAGAAACAGTGCAGCACATATATTATATTGTACAAAATTTTAAGTTTGCTAGCAACTACTAACTTTAAAGAATAATATTATGATCTAAGCTGCTTTTTTTCAATATCTGTTTCGAGGTTTTTGAATTTATATTTCATGTTTCACTACGCAGATCTCGCTTAAGGTTTAATTTTTAGATTACATTGGATTTGTGAGTATACCATTTAACGAACTATCACTCTATAGTATAACAATATGCATCTTAGCATCTTAAATAAGGGTACGGAGGAAAACGTCCGGGGTTACTGCTTGGGGGGAAAATGTCCGGGGGAAAGTTTTCAGGGGGGAAATGTCCTACAACCAACTCAAGTGGTATAAAATCCGAAACGAGGATACTTCTGGTTGTAAATCTATTGCTTCAAAATTCCATGGATGTAGGTAGATGCAAATATCCTTAACTGGTGGAAATAGTATTTGCTTCAGTGGACTTAACCACGTATAAACAAAATATTTAATACTAATTTTTTTATTTTTATTTGTAATTATTGATTACAGACTCATAATATAGGTCCATGATTAACTTACTCATCTTATTACTTAAAAAATTATCCTATCCTAACAAGGTAACATTTATTTGTACTGTTAACAGATACTGTGAGTCCTTCAGGGACTACCTATACTTCCAATCCACAATTTTGTCAATTCATAATTATTATTTTTATTGATTGTTTAAATTTGAATTTTAAGATCCATTGTGAACCTCCGAGTGGAAGGTAAGTTATGGATGTACAGTGTGTCTCAAAATTTTAAGCGCACTATGTTTTCCCGGGTTTTCTACCCTCTTTGAACGAATACTCCAGCGAAATAATTATTTTTAGACGTCATTCAACCATTTAGTATATTTTAACTTCAATTGACCCCAAGGGGTCAAGTCGTTCTCCCGTAGTTAATTTAAACCTGAAAAACGGGTGTCTCAAAATTTTAAGCGCACCTCACGGATTTTTCAGTTCAGTGATTAATATTTTCGGAACTAACTAATGAAAAACTTCCAAATTTGGCACACACACACTCACATACATACATTAGTCATGACTAGAAACATTCACTTTGACCATAGGGTCAACGTAGCACCAGTAGCAACCGACGACACAGGTCAACGTCGTGTCAACTTTTTTCACCGTTCATTAACATGTAAAAACCACGACTTGCTTCACTTTATCCCCATGTACACGCACAAATGTCAACTAACTGCAACAAATTTATGTCGGACATAAACACAATTAAATTGCCTACACAACCATACCACACTCAACTCTCAGGTCACGTGGGTCACGATACACCAGAGCGTAAACTTTGTGGATGGTGATGATATGCACATAGCAGCGGCAGCAGTCCACACATACGTTTACGCTCGGGTGTTTCGTGACCCCAC